>JARHVA010004966.1:945000-1002500 GCA_037957365.1 Torreya grandis | reverse complement strand
TAACTCTCAAACCAATTCCAAACATTTTTAGTTTAAGACCCTCTTAAAATACCTCTATGTTCTTGAGGCACCATGAAAATATTTCATATAGATACAAGCAAAATAAAATGTCTTCTTGAGATCCTACTTATATTTTGGCTACCCCTGAGAGAAGGTTAGGCCAAAATGGCCAATTCTATATTTTCCTCTACAAAATAATGTTTCTAATTGACTCTACACTCTCTTTAAAGTACTAAACTTGATTTTAAATATAATGTGGTCATATGAGTCAAGTTAGAGGCCATGAAGATTTAGGCCTAATAGTTTTAGACTTTTTATTTATGATATTTGACCATTTGTGAGTATTTATCATAACTTTAGGTGTTTATTAACACTCATTAACCTTCCTTATAACTCTAAAAATAATCCCATGGTCACTCACTACTCTCCACTTCATTTTATCATTCACATACTAAGTTTGTAGACTATGTTGCTCATGGAGTGCCTCTAGTCTTAGAGAGAATAAAGAGCATTCCCACTAAAATATGACTCCAATGAGAATGTATAGGTCTTTCTTAGGTCATAATGACCATTTTTAAAAAATTTATAATTTATATCATGTTCTAAGTGCCCTCTACACCTTTGACTCTCTAAACTAGCTTCTAGGACTATGACTACAGGTAAGGTTTCAATTATCTGAGTATGAGGTTCAAAACCCCATATTTGTTCTTTCTCCTTACATCTTTGGATATCAGGTAATGTCATATTACCACTATGAGAGTGGTCTCAACATGTTCATACATATTTCACCATTGCCTATCAAACAAATTATATGTTTTATTATCCTAGGCTAGTATATAAGTTAGACTATATGTGTCTCATTAAGGAATACAAAGGATTCTTGTAGGTGGTGATATAGGTTTAAAATTTTTAATTCATGCTCTTGGTCTCTATTGAGTTCACTAAGACCATTAGACACTTTAATTTATTAATCTCTACCTACAGACTATGCTCTCATCTCTTTATCACCAACACACTATAGTGCCACTATTACATTTTAAGTGGGAGGTTCATTTGGCTTCAAAGCACTATATTCACTGAGTGTTTCTAATATAATCTTGATTGGGTTTGTAATATAAATCAACCATAATATTATTTTTCCTAACAACTTACTTTCATGTTGAGAATTGACATCACCATTTAGTCTGAAAAAAAAAACCATCAAGCTCATCTAGATATCATAGACACTCATCAATAGATGACACTTTATGAAGCAAAGTCTTTTTTTGAAGAAGTTAAGGTAATCCTACCCATTTTCAACTTTCCTAATTTTATACCTATATACATTCCTTGAGGGGTTCTTTAATACAATTTATGAACCATGAATTACTTGATAACTTCATTCAAGTATTGATATTGTTCACAACCTATCTCTTGGGTTTTGGATAGCCCTTCTATTCTTTATGCATATAAACATGTGGTTGTTGGTGACTGTGCATAGTAGGGTTATAATTAGTGTTTAATTAATACCTTAGAACATTATATCAATCAACTTATGGGGCCTTCAATGGAAAATATAAATAATCCATGCTCTAAGGGAGCTAAAATCCAACATGTTAGCTTTGACCTAAATCCATTTACAGAGATATGAACTCTAAAAATATGAAAACCCTATTATGCACATGATTGATATTAATTTCTATCATAATGAGATGCTTCTACCTATAAATTCATGTTTCACACATGCAAACTAGATTTAAATCCACATGAGAAGGATGATAATACTCTATAAGTCCAAATACAAAACATGGCTCACATAGAACAATGCAAACAAATAAGAAAACTGAAGTGTTGGGTATGTCAAAGAAACTTGGAGGTGCTAACAATATTATTTATTACTCATGAACCAAAAATCATCAAACTTGAGACCATGATCATGAATTAGAAGCTCATAAGGAGTAATAACATTCCCCAAGTATACTCAGTTCAACTCATCTCCTCCTATCTATACTAAAGGAAAAACATTTGACTTCTTTGACCTACCCAAGAAATCAATGAGAGAGAGATAAATTTTCATCAAATATGAACCTGTTAAAGCTATTTGAACCTATAAATGATCTTTAAATATCTGAACACACTTCCTAGAAGCCTTCACATGTGACATAATTGTTATATAGTCCATACAACAACTAAAACTCCCATTTTTATAGATGATCTTCTTGTTTTAATATTGGACCTACAATTTTTAGTTTCCAAAGTTCCATCTAACATCTAATTGACATGTATTACATTATATTTCACTTTGACACATTTTTCCTTTAGTTGAAAATCATACAATTTCATTAGAATAAAAGGTGGCCAAAAAGAACATTAAGACAAATGACAAATATTACCAAGGCTTAAAATACATTAAGTGACCTTCAAAACATGACTTAACCCACCTAGGACAATGGTGGACATTTTATGACTTATATGACCTTATGAAAACTTTAAACATGTAGGGGGGTTGACATAATTTGACCTAGGGGTGAAATTAGTCAACATTTTGGCAATTTCTAAAGGGTATCATGCCTGCTATGCTAAGGACCAGTTGCCTTCTCCTATCCTTAGGAAATGGAATCACCCATATACTATGAATGAAACTTAAATGTCTATGAATATACTGAAATATCACATCAAACATAATAAGAAATAAACACATAATTCAAGACACAAAACACACAGTTGAGCTATAATGAACATTTAGGGAAAACAAATAAATAATTTAAGTAAACTAGGATATGTACAAACTAACCTTAATCAAACCTTATCCCCATGGATAAAAGGGTACATTTTCACCATATGTTGCTCCATGAGATGAAGGAATTAATGAGGCAAGTTACCTTTTGATTTTTGGCTTTGATGTCTTCAATTTATTTATGTTTTCCACTCTCCTAGGCATGATATTCAATGCAACCAAAATAACTACAAACATAGAACATATGAAGGTGAATTCCTCTTGAAATTCAAAAATCTCAATCTTCTCATGAGGATCCTCAGCTTCAACTTATAATTATTCTTCAAAAAACCATGTTTCCTTGACCTATATGATACTTTTAATGAGATCAAATTTCTTATCAGCTGCAACCTCCTCAATCTCTATAAGGAGATTTGCACAGTCAATCCAATTTTCATAATTGTTATCCATGAGGACATCTTGTTATATCTTATTATTCACTTTAATTTACACCTTTAAAAGGTCTTCAAGTTCTTTTATAAGTTAAATATCTTGTTTCCAATCATCCTTGCCTTACTTCTTCTTAAGAAATAGAACCTCTTCAAAATCATCCTCTTGACCATGTTCATGAATGTCATAATTATTATAGAATGCTCCATCATGTATTTTAAAATCTTGGTGATGTTATTAAAGACATTTTTATTCAATAGGAACCTTATATTCCTCTTCAATGATCTCATTTTTCTCTCCTATAAGTACTATATTATAAATACCTTCATATTATTTGAACATGTAAAAATGTGTTTACCACATGTCTTTCACATCTCTTTGAACTTGCTCATGAAAATAAACTAATCTAATGTTATTTTATTATCAAGCACCTCCTCTCTCATATCTTGAGAAAACTCCTTCTTAATAGATGCAACATGATTTTGATCATCTTTTGCTTCACTCAAGAAGATTTATTTTTGCTTATCTTCACCAATGGGGGTCCATGTAGTGAACTATTATTCATATAAACTTGAATCATATTCTTGATAATATAAAAATTTATCTTGATCCTATTTAATTTTCTCCCATAGGATGGGTTATCCTTCAATAAGGGATGAGGTGGGAGGGTGGTGAATAAGTTGATGGGTTGGATAGGTATTATGAAGTGTGATGGATGATTCATAGATAGACATGGGAAAGGAAGTAGTAATATTATAATTTGGGGGTTTAGAAATGGTATATTATTTAAGGAATTATTAAGGAGAGAGAAGGTTTAAAAGGGTTATAGATTCTTCATTTTATTTAAAAACCACCTCATCCTTGTCATTGTCTTCTTGAAATGCATTATCAATCGTAACTTGATCATCTACCTTCTCAACTAAGGTTTCATTTTCATGTTGAAAATATTATTTGATATACCCTAAAAATGGAAAATATATAGGTTATTAAGGATAAGGAAATGGGGATTGAAAACAAATAAGGTTTTCTTTCTTGACATAAAACTTTTGGTCCTCACACTCTTCATTTTTCTTTCCCCAAGACTTCACTACTTGGTACCAAGTTGGAAATTTGAGGCTATTATGCTCTTTTGAGTATTTAATTGGATATTCATGAGGATAAGGAGCATGATAAAAATTATATGGAACATAATAATACTATTGAGGAGGGGAGGGAGAGACTTGTTCTGCAACTATATTTTCACCTTCTTCATATCCTTCTTGAGGCCCTTCAATAGCTACATGTTGATCCTAAACTTATTAGTTTTCCCACCTTTCTAACCTATCTACCCAACATTGGATATAACATTTCATTTCATGTAAATATTCATTTATTACATAGATATCTTCCTCCTCAACCAACCTCCACTTATTCATAAGGAGTTGAACTAACCTTTTCACCCGTTCTATGAGATGAATAGGGATCACACCAAGTTCCTTATCACATTTATTCATCACCCTTTTTGATTTTAACAAATTTAATATGAGTGCCAAAAATGATTTAGATTGAGGTGGGATTAAATTAGGAGGGTAGGAGTATAGGTTTTGGTATTTAACTTGAAAATGTTATCTAGGAGCTTGATAAGATGGATAGGGATGTTGGGGAATACTATCTCCAATAATATACCTCTTAAGAGATTGGATTTATTCTTCAAGAGTATTAAGCATATCCTCTTGATTTCATTCTTCATAATCTTCTTCGTAAAGCTGATCAACAACTTCATGATCATGTGGATAAGGAATAGGCTGACCAAAGGGTCGATAACAACTTTGATAAGGCTATTGAGGAACATAGTATGGGTCATAACAAGGTTGATAGGGAGGTGTTTAGTAATAACTCTCAACTTATCCAACCATATAAATTTAAATAGAAAAATTAAACATAAGACTTGATAAAAATCATTTAAAATAAATATTTAGGCTACTTATAACTATGAGATTGCATTTGGAGTTACCATAGGTGTTTTATTGAATGCTTCCAAAATCTTATAGTAGGAAGAACACACCAACACTCTTTCCACTCTTTTGGATATTAGTCCCACCGGGTGTGATGAAAAAGTTATAACCAAATATTTCACCCTTAGATTATTTTTTTCATAACTATCCAAATTTTTAAAACATGGGATTACCTATAGGCCTGCCAGTTGCCTATAGTAGAGGTAAACCTCTAGATTATGGGATATTTCCCTTGATATATATTTTAGGCTCACACAATACACTATAATAATCACTATTAGGCATGAAAAGGGTAGAATTAAACTTAAATAAACCTAAACTAATGAAAGTGAAACACTAAAGATAAGTCCACAAAAGGCACTTACATTTGCACTAAGAAAGAAGACTATTAAAACTGACCTCAACTCAATGTTCTTCTAGAATAAGTGTTTATACACGGAGGAAGATTTATATTCATATCCATATGTGGGTGAAAATTAGGTATGATATTAGACACTATTATTGTCTCTCAAACTTCAAAACACACTTAACAAGCACATACACTTCATGAGACCTATTATAAGAGATGCTACTACTCACATAATGCATACAAGAATAGAATGGAAGCAAGGAGAAGACATTCATCCCTTGTAATCTAAATACACTACTTGGTATAATTATGCAACATTTATATAAAAAAAATAAACTTTAAAAATTTATTCAAAGATAACTCAAGATTTAAAACTAGTAGGGCTTTGCCATACCAGTTATGTATTTTTTACAAATGTCAAAATGGCCTACATATATAAAGCACAAGAGAAGAGAGAGAAGAAGTGAAGTTGGATAGTAAAAAAGGATAGGTTTAAATACTTTGAAATTATTTAAAATTAAATATAATTAAGTTTATAATAGTCTATGCATTCCTTTATGACAAGTGTTCATCACAAACATGACATCTTCCTTAAGTTGGTGTAGATATCTTCATTGTTCTTCTTAAAACTACCTTATCGATGAGGAGTCCACTTGACTATCTAAAAATACAATATAATTCTTTGACACATGTTATCTAACCTATGAATTTAAAAACAAGATGGTGACAATCATAAATGCCTTTCAAATGATGAACTTCTCTACACCACTTGTCATTCACTTCCTTGTAGATGTTCACTAGCCCTTTAGGCTTGATTCACACATTTGTCACTAGGGTGACCTAAATTTGTTCATGGATATTAATTTTAGGGGTGATATAAACCTAATAAAAACCTCTTTATCTTTTTTTCTATCAAATAAACTTCAAGGGATTCAATATCATACTTCTCACTATCACACCTTGATTATGACGTTTATTCTCACTATCCTATTTATATTGCTTAAAATTAATAGTGTATTATAGGTAATTTCATACATCATTTATGTGATATATGAGTATGGAGAATTATAAAATTTCCCTAAATACCTTCTAAAATATCCTGCATTCACCAATTACCTTTTATACCTTCAATTTAACCCAAATCCTATAGAATACATTAAACTAGACCTATCTATACAAGTAAAAATATGGAATAATTGGATCTTAAGGATCTTGGGAGAGTGATAAACATGTTAAAAACACCTTCACTGAAAATTTTACACTTCTATATGCATCTCCTTTGATATCTTCTCCATTAGGTTTTTAGGAGGGTTTTAAGAGAGTTTTAGGATATTCTAGTTCTTAGTGATGATTCATAAAATCTAGACATCTAATTCTCAAACAAATTGAAATTTTTTAGAGATATACATTATTTAACTACCCATAAGTTATTTATTCACCATTCATCTTGTCTATACATATATGATCAAAATAAAATGCCTTTTATAACTCATACCTGTATTCTAGGTACCCCTGAGAGATGGTTAGGCTAAGATGGCCAATTCTATATTATCCTATATAAAATAATGGTTCAAATTGACTATAAATTATGTCTTTAACTTACTAAATTTTATTTTAAAGATCATGTGGTCATATGAATCAATTTAAAGGCCATGAGGATTTAGGCCTAAACTATATATTTATGATATCTAACCATTTGTGAGTATTTACCATAAATTTAGGTTCTTATTAAAAATAATTAACCTTAAAAATAACTCCAAACATCATCCTATTGTGAATAAATACTCTCCAATTCATCCTTTTATCATTCACATATTAAGTTTGTGGCCTATGTTATTCAAGGAGTGACTTTATTATAAGATAGAATAGAGAGAATTCCCACTATTAATATGACTCAAATGAGATTATAGAGGTATTTATTAGTTCATGAGGATCATATTTACAAATTTTCAAAGTTAGATCATTCTCCAAGATCCCTCTACACCTCAAACTCTCTGAACTAGCTTATAGGACTATGATTGTAGGTAGGGTTTTAGTTATCTAAGTATGAGTTTCAATAACCCATCTTTGCTCTATCTCCTTGCATCTTTGGATCTCATGGAATGTGATATTACCAATGTGAGATTGGTATCAAAATGAACATCCATATTTCACCAATGACTATCTAACAAATTATATGTTTTATTAACCTAGATTGGTCTGCAAGTTAGATTGTAGGTGTCTCATTAAGGAATACAAAGGATTATTATAGGTGGTGATATAGGTTTGAACATCTTAATTCATTTCATTTGTCTCTCTTTAGGTCACTAAGACCATTACACACTTTAATATATTCATCTCTACCTTACATACCATACTCTCATCTCTCTATGACCAACATATAATAGCGCCACTATTGTATTACAAGTTTGAGGTTTGTTTGGCTTTAAAGGAATTTTTTTTTCTGACTGTTTCTTGTATAATCTTAACTAGGTTTGAAATCTAACTCAGCCATCATCTTATTTTTCTTAACAAATTCCTTTCATGTTGAGAAGTGACATCTCCATCCAGGCTGAAAAACAAAACCATCAAGCTCATCTAGACATCAAAGGAACTCACCAACAGATGACACTTTATGGAGCAAATTATTTTTTTATAGAAGTTAAGGTAATACATCCCATTTACAACTTTCTCAATTTTGGACATATAGACATTAATTGAGGGTACCTTTAATGTAGTTTATGAACCTTGAATGACTTGAGAAGTTCATTTAAGTCTTGAGACTATTCAAAACCTATCTTGTGGGTTTTGGATATCCCTTTTATTCTCTATAGATACATATAGGTGGATGTAGGTGATTAAACATTAGGGTTTTGATCATTATTTAATTAGTGACTTATAATTCTATCTAAATAAACTTATATCTCCTTCAATGGAGAATATGAAAAATACATGCTCTAAGGGAAGTAAAATCCCATATGTTAGGCTTGACCTAAATCCATTTATAGATATATAAACTCTGTAATTATGGAAACCCTATTCTACAGACCATTGATATTCATTGTTTAGACAATGGGATGATCTTATCTATCAATTAATGTTTCACATGTTAAAAATATATTTAAATCCAAATGATAAGGATTATCATACTCTAAAATTGCACATAGAATACTTGGTTCAAAGAGAATAATGCAAACAAATGAGAAAACCAAGTTGTTAGGGATGTGCAGATAACTTGGAGTTGCTAAAATGTTTAGTTATTGATCATGAAGCACATATCATCAAACATGAGACCATGAACATGAATTTGAATCTCATAAAGAGTATTAACATTCCCCAAGTGCACTTAGGTCAACTCATCTCCTCTTGTCTATACTAAAGGAAAATTATTTGACTTCTTTGACCTACCCAAGAGAGTGATGAGAGAGAGAGATTAATTTTCATAAAATTTTAACCTATTTAAGTTAATTAAACCTAAAAATGAGCTTTGGGGGTATGAAAACACTTCATATACGCCTTAACATGTGCTATAACTTTTATATATTCCATATAATAACATATACTCCCCATTTTGTAGGTGATCTTCTTGTTTTAATGTTGTACCTACAATTTTTAGTTTTTAAAATACCATCTAACATCTTCCTAACATGTGGTACATTAGATTTCACTTTGACACAATTTACTTTGGTTTAAAACCATACAATTTCATTATAATTCCCAAAAGGTGGCCAAATATAACATTAAGACAAATGAAAAATATGACCAAGGCTTAAAACACATTAAGTGACGTTAAAAACATGACTCAATCCTAATTAGGACCATGGTGTACATTGTATGACTTAGAGGACCTTATGAAAACTTTTTACATGTATGGGGGTTGACTTAGTTTCACTTAGCATTCAAATTAATCAATATTAATATTATGAATATGTTTGAGTATCTTCCAAAATTGAAGTATGGCATAGGTCTAGCAAGATTATGCATAAGAACTAAATTTAATACCACTAAAGTGAACCTGCCAAAAGAAGGGCATGGAACGTTAATTGAAATAATGTCTATCAGAAGCTTTGAGCATGGCTTAACAACTCTCAAAAACAAAAAAATGACTATATATGAAGCATGTGGGTCCATAGAATGCATATCCATTGCAATATATTAGTGATCAATGCTCTCAATAGGTGCACTCACACTATTAATGAATACAAGATTATCCTCTAAAGAAAAATCTCTATGATGAGTATATAATAGAAATATATTGAATATGAATGGATTTATATTCTATAACATGAAAACTAAGGTCTAGTAGAATATCATCCTATAGTGTTGGCTTGATATAAGGAAGAGCATTATGTATCAAAATGTCATGATAATAAATAGAAGTAGGAGGAAAGAGTACAATAATTTATAAATAAATAATGGAAATATGAAGAGGAGTGATATAAATTTCATTAGGATATATGATAAATATTTGAGGTGTGCTCCAAATATTGGTGGGGGTCACTATATGATCGATATGGTGGTGTATATCCCATGAAACATGCATCAATAAATAATCATAGACATAGTAAAAAGAGTTTTCCTAGACATTGTATTGGTAAGGGTTAGTGGGGAGATAAATATTTACATATAGAAACTAAATAAGGTATCATTATATGAGAAAGCATCCATGTACATCTACCATGAAGCATAGTTGGTCTTTCCAAGAAGAAACACTAGAGTAGAATCAACTATGCTCATTTGGTATCTCTTAATTAGAGATAGGTGATTGAACATGGCTACTAGTAACCATGAAAACTCAATGTGATGTACATTAGACTCAACCAAAATTTCATCCAATGGAGCAATTTATGTAATAGTCATCAAATTCCACTGATATTACATAGGTTAGAACTTTATATTTGGGTATGTATACAATCAGTACATATAAGCATGTATATAATCAACATGAAAATATAAAATCACCACAAGTTTGAAAAAGATAATAATAAATGTAAACCACCATAAAATTATAGAATATAAATTTACAAGGCTCCAAATAGCATAAATGTGTAGAGCTTAAAAAACCCCATAGTTCTAAAAAAATGATGCCTAAAAAAGATCTATGGTCTGAAACTTATGTAAGTTATAAATCTTAAAAAGAACACATTATAAAATTATTCTTTTAGGCTTGAAAAATATTTGACTCAAATTTTCATAAAATAGTCAAAAATTTCCTTCAAACCCTCTAAAATGGTAAAAAATGGATTGTCACAAAACTAGGTCATGTTTACAACCATTCCTAGGGTTTTGACATCTTCCAAATCTAATGGCACTATATGTTTAGTGTAGAGACATTGGTAATATAATTTTAATTTATTTATATATAACCCCACCAAATTTTTTAAAAAAACCAAGTTCATGAATAAAAATAATGAGTTAGAATGTGAGTGGGATCACAATAGATTCCATGGCATTCATCAACCAGTACCAATCTCAAACCATGTTGGAGCAGTCCACACTTGAGGATCGAAAATCATATAGGATAAAATTAATGAATTTGAAACTATATGGAATATTTAAGTCATAAACACATGAGAGGAAGAAACTCCACAACACGAAAAAGAATTCAAATGTAATAAAATTCTAGTTTGATTAACCAAAAGTACATAGGAAAGGTACATATATAGGTGGAAGATAGACATGTCCTCACATCCTCATGATTTTTTAACTATTTTAAAAAATGACATTTATTACATGCCTAAATGTTACCTAATAAAGCTAAGTAAAACATGCAGGTAAAACCACATAGTGGGGAAAGGCCTTCACCAAAAACATGTAGTATGTGATATATATCCCCCTTTTGAGATGTGGGATGCATATTTTAAACTAGTATTTTTGAATGAAATATTTTATATATGTAATATTATAAGAGTATAATTTTAATGTACAAAAATAAGGAATTTATAAACTTGCACCAAATATATATTTCCCTAAGACATATTTTAAATAGTAACATAATGACATATATTTGTATTCATGGTAAACTTCTAGACATGTCAACTTTGTGACCCAACAGTTTCATATATACATGAACCAAGTAAAAATAATAAAGAGATAGAAAGGTGTTTTATAAGCACAAAGTGTGTGTAGTCTAGATAACTTATAACAAAATAAGCAAGTGAAAAATTAAACCAAGTTTGAGATTTTATTGCAATATTGTAGACTTAAGGTAAGAAAATTTAATCCTTGGTGATATACTAGGGTCTTTTATTCATAGATTTAGTATGAAAATAAATTTATCACTGTTATTTTGGAATAAATTCAACAAGGGTTTTATTTGGTTATGAGTATGGTATTTATCATACACCTGAGTTGTATTCTATATAAGGTTATGGAAGCTGTGTTACTACCTAGATTCCACTCTAGTTTCATATATTATTAAATATAATATCATCCATTTTTGGTGTTGGATTATTAATCTTTGAAAAAATAAACAATATGTTTTGGGGTTAGAAAGGTAACTATATATGTAACACTCTATGTGAACCCTAGCTATGAATATATAATCAGAGAACCTTGATAGAGTCCTGGAGAATACTAAATATTTGTGATATTATTACCCTATGTTAAAATACCTAAGGTAAGATACCAAAATTAATTGCTTCATTTCTTACCCTATGTTCCCTAAGTATGAAATTTATATTTACATATTAACTTAGGGTATATACCCACCTTTTGGCTAGTTTAATTGACATCTTAACTTGATTACAAGGTTATAAATAATTTCTTATAATTTTAAGCCATAATTTTAAGAGATCAAAATCCATAATAAAAATACAATTTTATGGTAAATGACATATTATAGGTTGTGCACAACCCTACTAATAACTCCTCAAGTTAATTATAAAACCAAGGGTGGTGGAAAAACGTAAGACCAATAAGGAAAGGTAGATAATATTACTAATTCATGTTATGAAAATAATACGTAAAGCTTGAAAAAACCAATAACTATGACAACTAGGCTAAGTTACGAACCCATAAATAAATTAATATATGGAAATGTGTTGATGAGTATGAGGTTTTACACAACTCATAATGCATTTTTTTAGGACATCACATAGAGAATAACAAGTTAGGTTGTAAAAATTTGGGTCATATTATTCCATGAACTTAATAATGGATGAAACATGGATAAATAAATAAAATTTTCATGCATATAAAGTCATAGATTTATCTCTCTTTACCTTATTTATGTTACTTAATGCAAAATTCTATCCCACCTAAGATGATGGTTGGGTGGTTAGGGTAAATATTCATCCACTGATGCTTAGGCTTATCTTGGTTAGTTTGGGTGTGTTTATTTGTTAATAATTTTTAGGAAAAATAATGATTCTTTAAATGATTTTTCATTTTTTTAACTATAAATTTGATCTAGTACAAGGGTGAATTATGGTTAAGAATATAGAAATTAATTTCTTATATAAATAAATATGAAAAAGGGTGATAAATATATCTATAGTAGACCAATTAATCTACAAACTTAGATAAATAATATTCTAAATTTATAATACTAAGATATGTCAAAAATAGAAAGTACAACTATTGATTTATTTTTTAATAAATATAAAACAAGAGTACTTAGTTGGTTTAATGTGCATATCAAGATATGAACTAAAAAATATGGAAGTTCATTGGATCAAGATTTTGGAACAATCATTAGATTCTATACTTTTACATTGTGTGGCCTCAAACACTTACATAAGATCTAGATAATTGTATAGATGATGGTGTATATGTTGGATTTAAGTTTCTAGCATAGAATGGTGATTAGATCTAGGTATGACCACCTGGAGACTTTTATTTTTTTCTTTCACTTTTATTCTAGTGTGTTTAGATCATGTGCACAATTTGTCACTATCTTTCAAATGATAAAACCCTAACTTCTTCACCCTTTGAGTGATTGTAGGAAAAATAGGTTAGTGGGAACATGGTGTCAAACTATGCTAAGGACCCCTTTATCAGTGGGTACTACCTAGATATCCAATAATCTTAAGAGGGCCTAATAATTATGTATTTACCCCCTATGTGTTGGATTTTATATGCATAAGGATTCAATGTGTGATAATAAATTACATAGAGTGACCTAGCTTGTAACTTGCAAAATATGGATCATATGATGCCTCTTTTGTACTTTAGGCCTATATTGATACTAATCCCATGCTTGATATAGAAATATGGATGAATATAAAAGGTTTTATCACTTGAGTGCTTGATTGAGTGATCTTAGTAAATTTCCTTTTGTGTTCCTAGTACTTTCTATGGCTTTTCTACATGAGGAATGAGTGAGGGTTCATATTGTATAAATACAAATAAATTTTAAAAATATCTCATACTAAATAATTTATCTTGACCTTTAAGATAAATTTCATTTGAAAATTGGAATACTTTTAGGTACTAGACACGTAGTTTGGAAAGAGACATTTATGTTGATGTAAGCATTTGGATGGGATGCAAGTGTCTAAGAAGCTAGAAAATATTATGGGTCTAAAACTAGAAAAGAATGATAATAATAAGGTTTATTACATTTTTCATAGTATATAATTTTTGATCATCAAAATAACAATGGTCAAACTAACAGATAAATATTTTGGCACAAAGATATAGTGAACATGACCCTTTTGATAGTGGGAAGGTATTATAACTAAAGAGTACAAACATTATAAGTATTTGAAATGTGTAAACTATCAAGGTGATATATAATTAATATTTATTATCTACATTTTCTCCCCCAATTAATCTAGTAATTAATGTGGTAGTTTAAAGGAAATAAATGTGTACATGGGTGTGTATAACACACTTTTCCTTTGCATGAGTCCCATTTGAGTGCTTTGTTGGTGAGTGAATTGAAACTAAGAGCACGATATAGTTTATAATCAATGCATATAATCTAGAATTGAAATAATTTCAACTAATTGAAAATAAAGAGATCAAGGTTAATAGTACATATGTGTATCAATACAACCTTTTTGCCTTTTGGTAATTTGATTTGAAGAGATGCTTTCTTTTGAAGCCTTGGAGATAAGATTATAAAAATTGTAAACATACAAGTGTATACATATATCAAGAGATCAGAGGACACCATGGCCCAAACCTTGGTGAAAAGGTGAGTTACCACATGGTTTTTGAGCTTATCTTAATAATGAAACACAATCATTCTTATAACCTAGTGAGTGTGAGTGATCTAATAAAATGACACTATTATATAGTTATGGTCGATGATTAAATCACTCCATCCTATAAATTTGGTGAAGTTATATGATTTAATTAAATTTGACTTATAAACTTAGTAAGATTGAGTGATTTAATCACCCCAACCTTGCCAAAAGGTGAATTATACTAGTGTAGTAGATTAGCTCAATAAAATCTATAAAATTCCATCTTGGGTGTGATATAAATCCATATTAGTATTTGAAATATGAATCTAATTTAATTTTGAAATTTAATGTTCTCTTTTTCATGGCATATTCACCTCATATCTGTCTCAAGATGAAACCTAGATATAATAATAGTACCAATGTATAAAATGCTATAAAAAATGTGTCTATCAATCATATAAATATTAAATTTGGCCAATTTGAAAAATTTAAAGTGTGGAAAGCATGTTCCCATGACGTTCCCACACTTAATTTGGAGAATTTGATAACTACTTAAGTGTGGAGAACATTTTTCCACTACATGCCCAACTGTAATCTGAAACTTAAAAAACTGGAAGCCATGCCTCCATGACATTCCCCATTAATATTCACCCCTTTTGAAGTGAGGGGAAGTATAAATTAGTATTTACATTAACTCAAAATATTAAGATAACTATATAATGTGGTTATGGATCATGTAGAACATAAGAGTAACATGTCTAGGTAGATATAACAAGGAGGTACAGAGTATGTGATCATATCAAGTCCTAATATACATGATGTAAATAATGAAAACATATAGAGAGTAAAAGTACAATATCAACAATAAATTGAGCACACACATAATAGAAATTGAATAAAAACAAAAGGTAATGGTCCGAGGAGATTGCATACAAAAGGGCATGTTTAAATGCCACATAATCTAAGGGACATGACTTAGTCAAACATCCACAAATCAAATAAGTATTATGAATTTCCACACACAATAAACCATGACATATGTGTATGTTAGATTAGGTAAAAAAATTCATAGGGGATACAATAAATGTAAAATGTTTAAATGATCGAATGACTAATACAATAGAAATCAAGAAACACACTCAATGAAGTGTAAAAACTAAAATCATAGAATTATAAACAACCAACATAAACATATCATACTAGTCCTTAAATAAATATATTATAAAAAATGATAATAAAATAACATATCAAGTGCACAAAAATTTATATAATCATGGATAAATGTATTTGTAAGTACATAATATCAAACATGATAATGAGAATGATCATATAATAACGTAATCCATATATATCCTGATAAATATAAAGGATGGTATAAAATTACTAATGACATGAGAATATGGAAGATCCACCATATGTATGTGCATATATCATTTATTTGGGTATGCATGTATCAAAGTCAAAATATGTATAAAACATATATGCGTATATAAAAATAAATGATATGCTATCTACCAACATGGAACCTAAAACATAAATTCCAAGGAGATAAAGATATATAAATATTGTTTATTTTTGGATTTTTAAATGTTTTAATTTTTTTTGTGTTTTTGTAATATTTGAAAATAAAAAGACTATCCTATGATCTCATCCAAAAGACGGTCATATGTATCCCCCACTCAGAACCTAATGCAATAAATTAGTGGTGATACCAAGGATAGTTTATATGTTAATATATGGCACTTGGGGATATGTGATCCTCTTGAAAAGGGTTGTTAAATATCTTATTATTATTGGGATACCTAAGTTGTGAACTTCATTCCTTTGGAGAATAATCAAATGTAATTTTTTTGTCATTGATAAGGTCTTGGATCTTATGGTTCAAGGTAAAACATCAATTTGTAAAATTCCTAGAGCCTTGGTGATAGTCATAATAAGCATTTCCATCACATAATATGGGTAAATGTTGACTCATATCAACCTCTATAGGATGTGTGAGATATATGAGGTGGCACTACATAAAATTTTCAAGTAATCAAGATGGATACTCAAATAAGCATGTGAATTATCTCCTTCATGTACTGGATAACACATGTCAGTTAATTATTGTATGACTAAATTAAATGTATTAGTTATTTCCTTTTTAGGATCTATAGGTTTTACCTTGTAAATTATTTTAAATTTGATGTAGTCAATGTGTTTCTTACATGCTTAAGTCTATTCAATGAGATAAGTTTCATTTCATGGTCTTGAATAATATGACATAAGTCATTAGAAGATTTAAACATTTTGAAAACAATGAACTCATGTAATGGGGAAAGAAAAACTTACTTGAAGATGTCTTGATTCTATTTATATTCCATTGGATTGGTTATTTTTTAAACATTTTAATGTATCTTAAGACATATTCTTTAATGGGTTAATTAGTTTTTTTTTTTAGTATTAAAATTTGGGAATAGGAAACTATTAACTATTTGACCATAAGTCAAATTAGGTCAACCCCCTGTATATTAAAACTTGTTATAGTGGTCTTCTATGGTGTACAATGTGTCCCATGGCTTCATTTAAGGTCAAACATATTTTTATCTATCATATTTGTCTATGGTTTATCTTATGTCATTTTAAGGTTATATTTTAAGTCATTTATTGAACTTGTATTAGGCCCCTAATTCATCTAATTATGGGATTGTGGTCCTCAGCCCAAGGCAATAATTTAGGATTATTGATATTTTGATATCTTATGTACAAACTAGAGGAATTAATGCACACATTATGCCAAATGATAGGTAGATAAATAATTCAAAGATTTCATGGGCATCTTCAAGAAGTTTTAGCATGTGGTGATCATAATATGAAGGTCATAAGGTAATGGAACTGGTGGAGTGATTTTTAATAGTTCCAACTGGATAACTAGCATGCACAACTCCACCCTATTAGAAGGTGCTCCTACATCCTATAAAAGAAAGCTCAAACCAGTGAGCTAAAGTACATGAAATAAGGAAATTAAGCTCTAGATAAATAAAAATAGACTTTTATGAATTTAATTAGTGTTAACAATAGCATGGATGCTTTTGAGGCTCTAATTTATATTTCCCAAGCTTGCTTATTGTCATGTCCTCTTTTTCGTGGACATTGACAGGCTTGATGATTAGCTTATTATGCGACCTTCGTAGGCTAATATGATGGATAGAGGGTCATAATGGAGCTTGGCTTGACTTTGATTCGCAGAATTTCTACATTTGGTTTTCATTCAGGGTCTTTCAGACATGTTTGATTGATGCTCCTATTATTTAGGGATATTTGACATGCAGCGGAGCACCTTTATTTTGGTATGGTCATATGCAGAATCACTCCCTGATTCACCTACTTTGATCGGTTTGAGGATCCGACGTATATTGAGGGAGATATTAATATTTGATTGATTTAATCAAATATTAATTATTTGGTCTCATTAATAATTAATTATTAATTATTTTCTCTAATTTTAAATTAGAAACCCTAATGCTAATTTAAGAAAACCGTAATTAGGGCAAGCATATCTTTTGAGGGTATAAGGGTTTCACATGGAGGCCATTATGGATTATGCATAGATTATTGATTATTGAAAATTGAAGAAATTCTTCTGTGAAGACTGAGCCAAGGGTTCCAGGATTCCATTGCAGTGAAGAACGTTCCCTCTTCATTGTGTGTGATTTAGAGGCTGTGAGATATCAGCTGATTTATTGCCAAATTGAGAGATAGCTTCATCCAGAAGTTATCACAGAGATACAGATCTGAGAGATAGCTTCACCCAGAAGTTATCACAGAATTCCAGGGTTGAGAGATAACTTCAAACAGAAGTTTATCACAGAGCTTTCCAGGTATTTTCTTTATTTAGTTTTGATCCAATAAATTATACAGATAGAGATATTCTGTATTAGAATAGTATATCTTCAGATCAGGTGGTTCAGCAATCAGGGGTTAAGAACAGACAGGTTGGTAGCCATACTAAGTCCGTACAGGTCCGTACAGATCCACGCAGATACCGACACCGACAGATAGAGATCCCCAGTGACCGACATCGGCCGTTTGAGGACCGACGTCGATAGATAAGGACCTACAGAGATCGACGTCGGTAGTATATCAACCGACGCCGGCGACTGTGTGTTCGACACAGCAGGCCGAGACTTCCAGAATTGCAAGTTTATTCCCAGTTTGCATAATTTTAGGGTTTTAAGACCACATCTGTAATATTCTTTGGTTTGCATAAGAAAGGACACCTATTGTAATCAGCTGGATGAATGATAAGATCTGTGATTTGTTTATGCATGTTTGAATCTATTCTACAAATTGTATCTTGTTCAGAGCTTTATATGTTTCTATATTCCCTGATTGAAGGGGATATTACAGTTATTCAGAGCTTTTGTAGGAGAAAAAAGAGCCCCTAAGTAAGGGACATCACAGTGGTATCAGAGCTAAATTCCTGCCATCCTGTTGGGCACATCAGAACTAATGTCTTGCCATCCTGTTGGGTAGTTCCAGGTTCAATTTGATTATCAGTATGGCTCTAAGAGGGGTCAAAGATTTGGAAGAAAGCATGCACAATGCAAAGAAGAAATTAGAGCATCCATTTCAGCAAGTAGATGACACTCTAAAAATTTTGGAGGAGTTGGACACTTATTTAGGCAAGGTTGAGCATTCTAATACTTATGAGATGCAAACAACGTTATTTCCAGTGTTTGATTCGTTGGTGAAGCCCCGATTATTGAGACATCATGATGAGGTGGTAAGACTTGCAACTCTCTCTTGCATTAGTGAAATGATGAGGATCATAGCTGGCTTTGATTTTCATGATGATCAGATTATGAGAGAGGTACTTTATGCCATGGTAAAAAGCTTCGAAAAGTTGGATAACATTAGAGACCCTCATTTCTCAAGGAGGGCAAGATTACTTGAAACATTTGCAAGGTATGGATTTGAAAATGTTATGATGTTAGTAGGTTGTATTGGTGAAATTCGCATGATGTTTAAAATATTTTGGAATATTTTAGATGAGTTTCATTCTAGCAATATATTGGCATCAATGCACTCTATTATGTTCACAATCTTGTTTGAGGAGGAGGATAAAATTTCCAAACTCTTGGCAGAAGATTTATGGTATGTCTGGACAAAAGGGAGAAATGTCTCACCTAGAGCTTGCATGTGGTTAAAGAATTTAATTAATAGGCCCAAGGATCGTAGTGCTTTCCCTATGACATGCAACCACTTGCATGATGAGTTTGATAGTTATGCTGATCCAGTACAGGGTGATATTAACACATCTTCAGGTAATGATTTATCTACATTATCTTCATCGGTAGGGGTAGTTGAGGATGTTGTGGATGAGCTTTGTCTTCAGGTGAGTTTAGCACAGGTGTTAGACAGTGAGGATGAGCCTGATGCTTGCATTCAGAGTGTGGAGGTATACTCAGAGGTTAGTACATTGAGTATTGCTGATGAGTATGTTTTTGTAGCTGATGATGAGGACCATGTGGTTGAGGCTCACACTCATATTCAGGATTTGGGAGTACCTGATTCTGAGGAGTTTTGAATACTAGTGGAGTTGAATCTCCATATTGATTATTCTCATACAGATGATAGTGTGGTACAGTTGGTTGTGCCGCCTTTACAGAAAGATCAGTTATGGGATGGATTGGCACCATCTTTTGTAGATGGAATTTGCAGTTGCTAAGTACACAGTCTACAGTATCGACACATCCAGGGCAGTTGTGATTTCAGAGATTGGTTGAGTTGTGTTCACCAATTTGATTATGGGTTCCTCTTTGTTCTACTTATGTTGATGTTACAGGTACTTGCATTGATTCACAGTAGTGCAGAGCATAACTACATTTGGGACCCAGGTGGATTGAGTAGTTCATTGTTCCGAGATTGCTTGGGGATAAGCAATTTTCAGAGGGGCAGATTGTCATGTCCCCTTTTTCGTGGACATTGACAGGCTTGATGATTAGCTTATTATGCGACCTTCGTAGGCTAATATGATGGATAGAGGGTCATAATGGAGCTTGGCTTGACTTTGATTCGCAGAATTTCTACATTTGGTTTTCATTCAGGGTCTTTCAAACATGTTTGATTGATGCTCCTATTATTTAGGGATATTTGACATGCAGCGGAGCACCTTTATTTTGGTATGGTCATATGCGGAATCACTCCCTGATTCACCTGCTTCGATCGGTTTGAGGATCCGACGTATATTGAGGGAGATATTAATATTTGATTGATTTAATCAAATATTAATTATTTGGTCTCATTAATAATTAATTATTAATTATTTGCTCTAATTTTAAATTAGAAACCCTAATGCTAATTTAAGAAAACCCTAATTAGGGCAAGCATATCTTTTGAGGGTATAAGGGTTTCACATGGAGGCCATTATGGATTATGCATAGATTATTGATTATTGAAAATTGAAGAAATTCTTCTATGAAGACTGAGCCAAGGGTTCCAGGATTCCATTGCAGTGAAGAACGTTCCCTCTTCATTGTGTGTGATTTAGAGGCTGTGAGATATCAGCTGATTTATTGCCAAATTGAGAGATAGCTTCATCCAGAAGTTATCACAGAGATACAGATCTGAGAGATAGCTTCACCCAGAAGTTATCACAGAATTCCAGGGTTGAGAGATAACTTCAAACAGAAGTTTATCACAGAGCTTTCCAGGTATTTTCTTTATTTAGTTTTGATCCAATAAATTATACAGATAGAGATATTCTGTATTAGAATAGTATATCTTTAGATTAGGTGGTTCAGCAATTAGGGGTTAAGAATAGACAGGTTGGTAGCCGTACTAAGTCCGTACAGGTCCATACAGATCCACGTAGATACCGACACCGGCAGACAGAGATCCCCAGTGACCGACATCGGCCATCTGAGGACCGACATCGGTAGTATATCGACCGACGCCGGCGACTATGTGTTCGACACAGCAGGCCGAGACTTCCAGAATTGCAAGTTTATTCCCAGTTTGCATAATTTCAGGGTTTTAAGACCACATCTATAATATTCTTTGGTTTGCATAAGAAAGGACATCTATTGTAATCAGCTGGATGAATGATAAGATCTGTGATTTGTTTATGCATGTTTGAATCTATTCTACAAATTGTATCTTGTTCAGAGCTTTATATGTTTCTATATTCCCTAATTGAAGGGGATATTACAGTTGTTCAGAGGCTTTGTAGGAGAAAAAAGAGCCCCTAAGTAAGGGACATCACACCTATGAACCTCCAAGCCATTTAGTAGATTTAGCTAAGCATTTAATCTATTTCAATTCTCATGTAATCTTTTTATTTGGGCTTTGTTTAATGAGGATGAAGGTTATTTCAGATTTATTTTGATCTAGTTCATGTGTTTATGGTAATGTTATTTAAATATGAATGTAATCTATAATTTCCATATAGTTATGTTAAGTGTAATGTTCACAAGTTTTGGTTTAGGGTATTGATGGCATTTCTATATAAAAGATGATGTCAGCTAACTCTATGAAATAGTCTAAGTGTAAGGAAAGTCATTCACCCAAGCATTAATATCCATGCTAAAATCATTATCTTGAGAAAGAATTATTATATTGAAGCATCCCATTAAACCCTTGAAATGCCAAATGATGCTAAACTTATTGAAATAAAGGATTGTGCCCTTGAGACAATATAACCATCCAAAATAGGTTTGTGCCTATAGACCATAAAACCTATCCTAAAAATGGATTACACCATTAAATCCACTAAATCCATTTTTGAGATGAACAAGTCTTATAAGTAATGAGTTGTGCCATGACACAACTAGGCCAATGCAGGCCTTAGTTCATTATCTACTACATTTCAGTCGAGCAAATAAGGCATGGACCTTATCTGAATTGATGCTAGTGTATTTGAGTGATAAATGTTGAGCACTATGGGAATGTATAATGTTTGTGCCTATTTTTAATGAGTCTATAACTAAATTGAATAACTGAATGAGTGCCTAACCCCATGTTTGATGAATGAAAAAAGTAATTAAACTATAACATGTTGGTTCTATTGTTAGAAACCATGTTAAATTTTCTTGTTATAATGGTATAATAGAATAATGCTCTGACTCTCCCTCGAGAACATTGAGAACTAGTTATACTAAGTGAAAGATAGATTTGTGCTAAATCATCCATCCTATAAAGAAAAGAAATTGAGGAAGTGAGTCCAGAATAACTTGTATGCTGATCTATATGATGTCTTCTTTTATGAACTACCTAAGCATATGTAACAATGGTTGGTTTCCTATGTGACCCACAAGATATGAAGCTATGGACAACACCTTGAGTGGATGAAAGAGAACTTATATATACTTGGGTCTCTAGTGCCACTTATATGAGAGTAGTAGATAAATGGTGGCAAAGAACATTGAACCCCTACATGATTGAGTTCACATTATCGACATACTCCTGCCATAAAGAAGCAAAGTATCATTTCTTATGTGAACCTAGAGGCACATTTATGAAATATTTCAGCATAAAGATTAAGAAACTAATGGTGGATTATGGATTTGAAACCATGAGAATGGAAGGCTAAAGTCTTTTTATCTATGAGCAATAGAGATGGGGTAGATGGGATGTGTAGGTAAAGTATAATGAAAGGAGATGAGAAGATTGACACCTAATATTTTAGGTGATAGACTTATAACAAAAGAAGTTGTAGGTTGATAAAATATTTGGAATCTATAAGTGCCAAGAGAACCTATATCAAGTAGGAAGGGCATGGGGTAGGATCTCTTCAATTGCATTAGTGTGATGAGTGAAACAATGAATCCATAGATCAAGCTCTGCAATTAATGAGTGAAGAATGCACTAGAAGAGGCTACCCACTTTAAACCTATAACATAAGCTCATGTTTTGGATCCCCCATGTAAATAAAGAAGATTTATAACTAATCATATTATACACATAAACTTTGACCTTTTTACAAACTTGGAGTATAATTTTGTACTTAAACAAGTTTATCCTTATGAGTAGTTGAGTGAGGATACCTATAGACCATTAGGCACTAATTATCAAAAAAAAAAAAAAAGCACAAATATACCAACTCATCCAATGTCAACTTCATAGACTAGGCAACATCTCAGAGGAAGTGGTGCAATACCACAAGTCACTAGTACAGTGTCATTGCCATCTACGGTGCCAATAGTAACAATAGGAATAGAGCCTAACCCACTGGATGGAGGTATTAGAGAGCCACTACTAAGATAACTACTAGGGGGATAATCACCTAAGATGTCATCTACCCTCCCCCACCATATATATATTATGAGATGGGCATGCACCTACTAGAGTATCATGATGTGGATAATGTCACAGAGCATGTGCTAAAGTGTGAACTACAATGGAATGATTTGGGCATAGACTATTCAAAGCACAAGGTAACCCAATTTATGATAACTCTATTGGATCTTGCCCATACTTGGTATAGGAAATTTGACCCTAACTAGGATATGGTTGACTATGACACTTTGAAGGAAGAATTTTTGAAGGAATTTTACATACTAGAGTTTGAACATCAAAGCATCACCACATTCAAGGAGATTAACTAAAGATATTCAAAGAGCATATACATGTATGATGCAAGGTTCAATACTCTCCTTTCTAATCTTCCTTATTCCATTCACCCCTCCCATCATGTGCAATGGTTAAATTGAGGATTGCTAGTACCATTTAGAAGAGCACTCTATATGAATACATTCAAAGACCCTCCTTAAGCACTTGAAGATGCACTTAGATCCAAAGTAGTTAGTATTTAGGCATACATAGAATGTGGGGTA
This sequence comes from Torreya grandis, assembly GCA_037957365.1. NCBI lineage: Eukaryota > Viridiplantae > Streptophyta > Pinopsida > Cupressales > Taxaceae > Torreya > Torreya grandis. The sequence continues at coordinate 978,084 of JARHVA010004966.1, read as the reverse complement.
TGATCAAGACCTCCTGGTGAATTCCATCATTTATGGATGGTCTGTATGCAAGGTCTTCTTAGACACAAGCATTGAGGTCAATTTATTTAAAAGGAACACATGGGATTAGATGGGTAGGCCATCATTGAGGCCTTCCCCTCATGTAATTTTCATGGAAAAAATATCCATGGCACAACCAATTAGAATTATAAAAATCACCATTGTAGATATCATGGACACTAAGTTCTTTACTGACTTCAAAGTGATCAAGTTAGCTAAATAAGATAATTATCTAGTGCTCTTGGGAAGGCCATGGTGATACATGAATAACACCAATATGTACTTTAATAATAACTATATGAAATTTAAAAATGGAAAGGAGAGGGTAGTTATCCCCCTCTCAACTGACCAAGGACCCCCTATGTAGAAAGTATTGATATTGAGGATGATATCAACCATATCTACAAGATCATAGCATAAAGTGCTGAGACTCTCAACCCCAATGACAAAGAAGTGATTTATTAGGAAGATGGATAGTTGGCCTCAAACAATAATTACACTACTTGAAATTGATAGGTTGAATAATATTATGAGACAACTAGTCAGAAGTATTGCTTAGTGAGAACAAAGGTGAAAAAACTTATGAGAACTGGCTAGGTCCAGATTGATTACACTATGAGAAGATGGGTCCCTTGTGATAGAAATAAGGGAAAAAAAGCATTTTTTATAAGTAAAATTAAACTTTCCACACTCCCAAAATATAAGGGGAAAATTCTTATGGAATAATATGTTCCTAACCTTGAGTTATTCATCCTAAAGGAGGTAGACAAGATGGGTACACTAGTGTATACTTTGAGAAGCACTAATACTCATTGGTGGGTATTGAAAAGTCCTGTATTACCAACTTGGTAAGATGTAAAATCAACCATCTACACTAGATTTAGGAAAATCAATGTGAACCTATACATTTCTTCATACTCTAGTCATTTAGACATAATAGTGCATGTGCACTTGTGTGAAAAACACATGTGCTGACTCTAGTTTAAACATCCCAAGGAACTTATGGGTACACACCTTCTATAGTGCTTTAAAGACATGGGCATGATCATGGTAAATTATCAATGAGATACACCATGAGATAGCAAGTTGGGAGGTACTTAAGTAGTGATTCATGCAATCCTTCTCCTTTTCTTCATAGAACCTAGAATTGATTGAGCCACTATAATTAATTCATAGGGTAGTGTTTTAAGACACTAAAATCCTAAAATAATGCCTCAAAGACATGTTTGGGGAAAAAGGAGTGGTGCTCCTAAATTTATTTTAAGAATAAGTGCTCAATAGTGACTTGAGTGAAGAGGATGATGAAACATGGAAGGTACGTAACTGGATAACCTTGATAGGAAAAAATAATCTAGTGCACCAAGTTGATGATAAAAACCCAACATAGAATATCCTACTCATCTTCATATAGAAACAACTAAGGAAACTAGAAATTCAATCACTTGTATTAGGCAAGAAATGAGACCTACCATGCACCAATCAAAATTACAATGGCAGACATCAACTCAGAAGGGGAACCAAACATGGATACTTTGGGTGAATATTGGTCTAACATAGAGCTAACTTGAATTATATATGTGATAAAGGATTTATAAGACTTATTCCCTTGAAATTATCTAGAAATGAAGGGTACCCAACCATCCATTGGGAAAATGAATATAAAACTAGTGGATGGCACAAGACCTATCAAGTAGTGTCATTACAAAATGAACCCTAATCTATGTTCTAAAGTTAAAATGAATATTGATGGGATGATAGCTACAAGTGTCATCTACCATGTGCAATAATTCAAATGGGTGAGCCCCATGGTTATTATCATCAATAAGGATATGCACATACATATTTTCATTGATTATAGACTATTAAATGTTACTTGCATCATTGACTGCTTCCCAACTCTATTCATTGATGATGTTTTGGATGGCATCATAGGCTATGAGATATATACTTTAACTAATAGATTCTAAAGATACCATCAAGTCTAGATTGAGAAGGTGGACAAGCCTAAAACCACTTTTATGATTGAATGGGGTTATTTAACATATAATGTGATGCCATTTTGACTCAAGAATATACCAGTCATTTTATATAGAGTTACGATCAACATATTCAATGACTTCATTCACAAGTTCCTCTAAGTGTATTTAGATGAATATACTATGTATGGGCTCGTAAGTGACCATTATGATAACTTGTACCTCATAGCTGAGAACTAGTGATAGCTACAGATATCCTTCAAACTCAAGAAGTGTATCTTGATGACATATTTTAGACCCTTTCTTGGGAATATCATCTATAAATATGTTCTACTTGTCAATCCCATGAAGATCACAATAATCATTCATCTCCAAACCCCTTTAATGCATCAAGATGTTTATGCCTTTCTTGGCCATTGTGACTACTATAGGAAATTCATAAGTATCTATGAAAATATTTTTGTGCCACTATATGATATTTTCCATAAGGATGGCTTTTTCTATTTTATTGTAGTATAATAATATGCCTTTGAAACTCTAAAGCTCAAATTGACTAGTATGCGTATTCTATAATTTCTCAACTAGATGACCCCATTCCATGTCCATGTTGATGCATCTAGATATTTAATTGGAACCTTTATAACACAACCCAAAAAAGGAAAAATAGATAATCCCATATCCTTCCTAAGCATAAAATTGACCCAAATAGAGAATAACTATATAACAACTAAGCACGAGGCACTAGTCATGGTCTAGACCGTACAAAAAATTAGGTAATACTTATTGGTGACCCCATTCATATTTTTCAATGATTATGAGGTACATAAATACCTTGTGCATAAGACCATTATCCATGGGAATATTTTTATATGTATATTTGTGTTTCAATAATTCCAATTTTTAGTTGTTGTGAAGCCTAAAAAATAAAACTTAGACCTAGACCATTTATCCTGCATTGACTCTATCGATGCATTAGTGCCTATTAAGGATAACATGCTAGATGTGAAAATATATCAAGTCAAGTGCATCCCTAAGGACTTGGCATATATATCCAATTTTATAACATTTGATTTTTTTCCCTAGACTATGATAACTAGAGAGACAAAACAACTCATAGTTCACATTCCCCCTTTTTATCTCAGTAGTAGGGAATTGTATAAACTAAGCTAAGTCAAAGTCCTACACTGATGTGTCTTGGAACACAAAATTGAATCTATTCTATAAGAGGCACATGAAGGGATTGTATGATGCCATTTTAATGGAGATTCCATGGTACACAAGGTGTTGTAATTAGGCTTGTAGTGGCCAATTCTATTCCAAGATGCAAAGTATTGCACTAAGGCATATGACATATGCCAACACATAAGAAATCCCAAACAATGAGATAAGATGCCGATCATCCCAGTTATTACCTATGCACCATTAAAAAAATAGGACATTAACTTTTTTTGATTGATCACTCCCACAAAAAGGTTCATAAGTGCAAGATATATTCTAGCAGCCACCAATTATTTCACTAATTGGGCCAAAGCAGTGCCAACCAAAGACTACATAGATACCACTACCATGAAGTTCATATGGGATAACATCATAAGTTTCTATGGGTTCCCACTTATTTTTACTAGTGATAGAGGTACAAACTTCATCAATGAAACTATGCAAATCCTACTGATCAAATACATGGTGGTGCACCATAAGACAATGCTTTATCATCAATAATTGAATGGCATAGATGAGGTGTTAAACAAGATATTTAAAATGTACCTCATGAATATATGTAATATTATTCATAAATATTGGGATGATCGAGTACAATCAATACTATGGGCATATCACATGACCTACAAGTGCCTAAATAAGGTTGCATAATTTCAACTAGTGTTTGGTAGTAAGGTAATTCTATTAATAAAATTCATGGTGTTGTTATTATGCATTATGTGTATTGGTCATCTAGATGACCAAAAATCCTTGAATACAAGGTTGGAGGACTTAGATCACTTGGATGAGATGCATGCCCAAGGAAGGTTGAGCCAATAGATAGAGAAAGCATGAAAAAGTTATGGCATAATAGGAATATAAAGCACAAGGTACTTATTTAAGGATAATTAGTCTTACTCTATGAATCCACGTACCTAAAGCACCCAAGTAAGTTACAAATTAGGTACATGGTCCCTTATGCCATCAAAAACATATTAGAGATAGAGTACGCAATCTAAACACAGTGTAAGAAGAAATGCTCCCTAGGAATTTGAATGAAAACTAATGAAATCCTTATAAGAAATAGGATGGTGCGTGTGCCATCAAAACACCTATTTCCTAGTCACAAGTTGGTTGTGTTATGATGACTAGAATAAAATTTGGTGTAATCCAAATGTTTCCTTATGTTTTGTTTTATTTTGTGTTATTTTGGTGATCAGTGAATAAGTTATGTGATTTTAATCCTGCAAGAGGACTATTTAGGTGCTTCTATACATAGTTATAGCTGGGTGAGTCAAGCATAGATGCTTTCTAAGCATTGGTAATGAGTGAATAAGTGAGGTGCTTTCATGACCATAAAATAACTATTTTGGCACTCTCATGCATAATTATAATTGGTTGAGTCAAGAATAGATGCTTTATAAGTGCCTAAGGCTAAGCACCTAAGTTTTTAGGCACATGGAGTTTTCTAGACTTACACAAATATGAATACCAACTGACATATAAAGACACACAAATACTAGTACACAAGAGATAAAAATAAGGAACACTAGATGATCATGTGTAAGAGATCAATAGAGAAGAGTAAAGTGTTAGAGGACCATTATACAATTTTTCATGGGGTAGGATAGGCCAAGACAAGAGATAAAAGTGCAAAGAAATTGACCAATGGAAGAGAAGCACGCTGGGTAAAAAGTGCAACATTGAGAAATGGAAACATGGAGGATAAATCGCATGCATGTGAGGCACTGTGCCTAGGTTACCATAAGGAAGGTGAAGGTTACACCAAGGTTAATGAATCATAGGAGAAAAATCATCCGAACAAGTTAGCATCCACCTGATAGTAGGTAGAAAGTGATAATTTGAAAACACCTATCACTTCACCAAAAATACCATTTGTATAATTTAATGAGGTGATAGAAGAGGCACAAAGATACACATTTAATACATAGGTATCAGTGTATTTTCATATATTTTATGGGTTTTATAGGATTATAATAAATCAAAGTGCTACCATGCCATCACTCACCTATAATTAAAATGGTATCTGAAATCAAGGCATAAAGAAGTAAAAGGTTGACTAGTTTAGGTTAAAAACCTTAAGTGAATTTGAACCAAACACACAAAGCTAAACTAGAGCTAAGAAAAATAAAATGCTTCTAAAGTAAAACCTTGAGAACCCATGGCCACCAAATGAGAATAATTGAATAACATAGGAGATTTTATTTTGTTTGAGATTGAAATAGAGGCATGGGGAGATAGAATTAACAAAGAACTAGATAATAGAAAACTTGAGTAAAGTCAAGGCCATAATTAGTGGTAAATGAATATTGAGATATAAAGTCACACTTGAAAACCCCATGATTTTTATAAGTGACAAGAAACATTATAGGCTTTGGTACAATCAACAAACTATGCTTCAACACTAGTCAGTTCAAAATGGGGAAGAAATGGATGAGTTATGGTCCACTACAAGTGCAGAAGGATACCAAATAGGCATGAATGATAGAGGAGACAAGACCTTTAGATAATAAATTTTATCTAGTGTAAGGGGTTAGCATCATTGAGGTTAACCTGAAAGATCCCGCTAAAATTTTCTATAAAAAATATAGTTCCCCTTAGAGTTCCTGATTAGGAAAACATGGGTGTCTTTTGTTCACACCTATAGGCTAAAAGAATACAAAAACCACACCCAAAGTAATGTGAAATATATAGTAAAATACTAGATGCTTGACATGGAGGTGAAGATAAAGTTAGGCACAACATTTTTTAACATCTCCATTCGAGATAGGCTTATGACCATTGGTGTAACTTAGCTCTATGAGTTACCATGTTTTGGGAAGCTAGAGGAACTCACGTAATTCCTCACTTCACTTATACATGGGTAATTATTCTAATTTTTATGGAGGTCCATGCATATATCAATGTTCCTAATTGGTATAATGACCAAGCTTCCAAACTCTAGTGTAGACATCCACTGAATGATGGTAGTTGATGTAGAAGTGGTAAGGGTTGAAAAACTCCTTAGTTACTACAAGGGAGGGTTTGGATTCCAAATAAAAGATATAAGGGACCCTATAATTAGGAATGAGACACACATCATGATCTCAAATTTTCACCTTGGTGGGATATGGATGGACATTAACAAGGCTTACTTATGTATTAATCACCAAATGGTGTAAGGGGTCAAGTTCAATATAGAAATGTTCATTATTAAAGAGATGGTGAAGAACATGCTTGAGTGTCACATGGAATAAGAGACCTTAAGGTGGGGGTAATTATTAATATTAATAGTCATGGAGGATATCGACATGCCTAATGGGGATGAAGACAACCTATAGGTCTTCTTAGTGTATAAATACTACCTAGCATTGAAGTATTAGGACTTCACTTGCCCACCTTTCTTCTCCAATAAATATAAGACCTGAGTGATGGGGTGGTTCATCTAATATATTGAGATGTTTAAGATATAATAGTGCATTTTTTAGGATATTACCCAAAACATGTTTGGAACAATGACCTTTGCCATCATACAACACTTCTGTGTAATACACCTGGTGTCCACAGATGGTAACCGTTTAGGTTGGCTCAAACTCCCTTATGCATTTTATACAAAATATTTAAGGGATGCACTAAGGACAATCCCCAATGCACATTAGCTATACATCCTAGTTAAGTCCATGGATTTAGAAAGGAGTAGGTTATGTCACCAATATGTGCACCTTGGATTAAAATCTATAAAAGATGAGAAAGATGAATCGGATCGCACTAACATCTATCCCATTCAAAGAAAAGTCATCATGGGGCATATATTCAATTTTTTATATGTTATGAAGCCAAGGATGAAATCTACCAACCTTGAGAAGGATTATGATCACCCCCTCCAAATTAGAAAGGAAGGAAATCTAGTGTCATTAGCATAGAATAAGTCTCCCAAAAAAACATGGGGAGAAACTCTTGAAGAAATTCAAGAGCACATAAAGTTAAGGATCACCTCCAGTGAAGAAACCAACCCTTTAGCCCCAAATAAAAATTACATGACCTTCATGCTAGATACTACTCCTTATATAAATAAGGAGAAAAAGAAAATATCCAAAGGGCCCATTTTAATGCCAATAATAACTTTGGTAGAAATGGAGATAGAGGAAGCCCTCTCATAGTAAATGAAGGAAGAGGTAGAGGAAGAAGGGACAAAGGCCTATATTGTCTAAGAAGAAGTAGTAGGAGAGGATCCTAAAATTTATTAAGTAAACAAGGCCATCCAACTTGGTACTACCATTGTGCTAGAAGAAGCAAAGAATCTATCAAGTATCTCATTCAAAGGGCCCTCCACATAACCTCCATAAACTAAGGAGCAAAAAAAGGTGTGAAGGAAGTTAGGAATGAGTGAAATAAATTTTTTTAAGGTGATAGTGATAAATAATAAAAGAGAGGCCATGAAAGTATTTAGCATGTCTCAGATCATATTGATAGATTCAAAACTAGGGAAAAGGTAGCCGAGGAAAAAAAGGCCATAAAAGGGAGGGCTAATAGAAAGAAAAAAAGGAAAGAAAACAATAAATAGGTTGCCATAAGTGTGAAACCTACCAAGGAGGTAAAAAATAAGGTACCTAACACCCCCACTAATGAATTCAATCAAGATACAAAGGAGGTGTGCCAAAGTAGTGGAGTGCCTAAATAAAAGGAAGGTGATGTTGGTGCCTTGAAAACATAACAAACAGGGAGTGAAGAAGAGGCACAGTAAAAATAAGAGGAGGGTGAAGTTTGAACGAAGATACAGGAAGAAGTAGACAAAGGGGACAAGTCTAAAGAAGAAACCCTTTATGAATAGGAAGAATAAAATATTGAAGAAAACATTGAATAAAGTGAGTTTTGATGAAGAGGAAAAAGAGAAAATAGAACTGGTCATCGTAGAAGTAGAAGGTGCCAAGTTGAACCTCAGAGAGAAGATGCATAAGGGGTAAACATATGAATATTATTACACATTTTAATACATACCCCTTAAATCCACCACAAATAGGATGCACCAATAACTTTCCTTTACATTTTAAAGCTACATGGATAAGCCTCATTTTGAGGCACTGTAAAAGGTCGTATTTGGCATGGATAAACTTGAAGAAGGGCATGACTCTCTTATCTCAAATTACCATTCCATGAACCTAGTTATGTCAGTGAATACACTCATATAAATGGACACTAAAGGCATACATAAGAACATCGTCAATGATGTTAGGGTATTAAAATGGAAAAAAACCACCTAGGATGCCAAATAAGAAGTGCAAGCCATAAAATTCAAATTGCAGCAACTACCCAAGCTCATAACAGCTGATGAACCATCCCTTTTGGTTGGTGTTGATACATACATACTCTTTGAGGTTGATAATATAAGTGTGATAGTGGCATAAATTCTCTCAAGAATGAAATCATAGCTAACATAGGAAGAAGAAGAAGATCCCTACATTATGTTATAAAAAGAGCTAGTTGCCAAGATCGAAGAGGTAAATCACCTCTTTACAAAACTATAATAAAGTGCAGATGTAGACTATGCCATCTTCATGAACTTATATAACCAAGTTTCAATCATTGACATGCACCTTAAGTAGGCAAAGTGAGATAAGGAAGAGCTAATGATGTAAGTGTACTCTACAAGCATGATAGAGTGCACATAAATAATGGGAAGGGTTAACATGTTGAGTGAACAAATAAAGGACTAGGATGAGAACCTAGAAGATCTCTTTTGTTCCTTGTAAAATAAGGACTACAACCAAGGAGTAATCCTATATGGAGGATTCAAAAAGCCTAAAGAAAGGATAAAATCCTTCAAGAAGGAGTTGGATAGAAATGATGTGCTAGTACTTAGCACCTCTTCCATAGAAATATATAGTGTTATGGAGGAAATCATTCTCAGTATCAAGGGCTTTGAGAATTTAGTGCCGAGATGAGGGAGAGTGCACCTAAGTTCATTATGCCTAATGTTATTTTATTCTAGTCTGAGGGTAGACTATAAATTTTGTATGGGGTAATGTTGGGCCCCTAATTTGTCTAAGTATGGGTCCGTGCCAACTTGACAAATACCTTGGTGTGAGGAAATAATTTGGGATGATTATTATTTTGATAACGTTTGTGCCAACTAGAGGAATCATCACACACCTTGTGATATTTATCAAGTATCTAACTAATTCAATGATTTCTTTGGCATCTTCAAGAAGTGGTATCATGTAATGATCATAGCATGAAGGGTGCAAGAGAATGGATCCAACTAAATGATTGCTAAAATCTCTAGCTCAATAACTAGCATGCACAACTCTAACTTGGTAGAAGGTGATCCTATGGCCTATAAAATCAAGCTTGAACTAGTGAGTTAAGGAATGAGAATTAAGGCAATGAATATTAGGAGAAATCAAACTAGACTTCTAAGAATGCCATTATTGTTAATAATAGCATGGATGCCTTTGAGGCTATAATTTGTAGTGCCCAAGCTTATATGTGAGCGTTTAGGCCATTTAGTATCTTTAGATAATAATTTTCTCTATTTAAATTCTTAAGTACTTTGTTTATTTGGACTTTGTTTAATGAGGATGAAGGTTGTTTCAAATTAAGTTTGATCTAGTTCATGTTTTTGTGGTAATGTTATTTAAATGTGAATGTAATGTTGTAATTTCTATATAGTTATGTTAAGCATAATGTTTGTAATCTTTTGTCCAGTGTATTAATGGCATCCTTATGTAAAAGATGATGCCAACTGACTCTATGAAATACCCTAATTGTAAAGAAAGCCATGCACCTAAGCATTAATATCCATGCTAAAAGCACTATCTTGAGAAAAAACTATTGGATTGAAGCATCCCATTAACCCCTTGAAGTGCCAAATGATGCTAAAATTAGTGAAACAAAGGCCTGTACCCTTGAGATAAGAGAACCATATGAAATATGTTTACACCTATATACCATCATACCTATCCCAGAAATGGATTTCACCATTAAATCTATCATATATATTGTTGAGATGACCAAATCCTATAAGTAATGAGTTATACCATGGCATAATTATCCCAATGTGGGCCCCAGTTCTTTCTCTATTATGATTAAGGTGAACGCATAAGGCTTTCACCTTATGTGATTTTATGCTAGCATAGTTGAGTGATAAATGTTGAGTGTTAAGAGAATGTATCATGTTTGTGCCTAGTTTTAATGAGTCTATAACTAACTTGAACAACTAAATGAGTGCCTAACCCCATATTTGATGAATGAAAAACCCAAGTAAAGTATAATAAATTACATGATTTTAATAGAATTAAAAGTGTTCCAAAATAATATTAAACATCCCTTGTGTCATAATATGTCAGAAGAACTACTTTAAAACTGACAAATTATAGGTGCAACAATAAAAGAAGAATATCTATGGGAAAATAGTAGTTTCTAATTATTGTATAGCTTTTACAAAACAATTTGCATGTGGTATAACCTCATAAGTGTCTCTTATTATTCCCACAATTAAATTCAATGCTTGGGCATATTTGACATACTTTAAAATGATCAAAACCATCTTATCATTCCTATCGATCTCTTTGATAAGATAAAATGGTCAACCAATTTCAGTTTGGTATGGCTAAGAGGAGGTGAGTTGGAGAAAGATATTTTGAGGGATAATATTACTATATGTATAGTGAAAATTCTTGTTATTATTCTAGGTTTGGTTTCTTGAGCTCCATGAACCATTTATAAAAAGGTTTGCTCCTCTTTTATACCTACACATCCCCATGGCCTTCAATTTTCTCCTTTATCTAGATTGATCTTTGAAAACCAAGTATTGCACATGATTTTAGAGAGTATGACTAGATTTCTCATGTGATTATTAGTCTATTTTTCATGTGTGTTGTGAATAATATGGTCATAAACATCTCATCTTTTTGGTGAAGTCTTCATTACAGTCTACAGACAATGTTTTTACACTTTCAAATCTTACCTTCTTATAGTAGCTTCAGAACAAGGATAGAATGTTGGTTTCCATATCTTAGAGAATTACTAATCATAATTATCTAAGAATATTTTGGTCTCAATAGTGTTGCATATGAAATGCAAGGTTTAGGAATTACACAATCAGGAAACCCTGTGACTATCACCTATAGTCAAGAGTAAAAGAGCATTGGATAGTCACGTGGATGTAATTAAGATGTTTCAAGGAGTGTGATCAGACTCTCAAGGTGAAAATAATGATATGGATCCTTTCAAAAGGTTATAAATTGGTTATGAGAACTAATTTACCACACATAGTCATATATCATGTAGTAACACCTGCATGTAGTCTACAGTGGCCTGAGTTTAATGCATATGAGATAGAGGCCTATTGATTGGTATAAGTTTTGAACTCACTTGAAACCTTAATTAAGGTTTAATAATATATAAATAATCAAGGTGATAATGGTGAGACCATCATATGCATACAGACTTCAAACCATGTTTATAGGCTAAGAAAGTTGATTTTTAGAAAACTTACCTTAACATTTCTAAATGAGGTTTTTTCCTCATATAATAAACCATATTTAGTGCGATCTTAGGTGTTTTGTATAATTATAATCAATCCAATGTCATATTGTAGATGTAAATGCAACACCTTAGCATGAGAGGATCTTATTTGGTTAAAGGGAACTGATGTTGAGTGACGTTTAAGTATAGTCCAGTTTTCAAATAAGACACTAAGCCAAATATAATGCTTTGAACCTATGACTTGCAGTGATCTTTGGTCTATTGAAGATGATGGTAAAAAGGCATGTTTTACAAGAATTACAGATTTTATTAAAGTATGATAGTGGAATGAATGAAGGAGAAATGAATATGTGATCCTAAGACAAGAAATGCACACCTACAAGAAACTTGAAGAAGTCTGAGTTACAAATTACAATCTAGCATAATCACAAGTTGCTCATGCTAGTAAAGGATGCATGATTGTTAATAGCCATAAGCATGAAATGATTGAATATGCACAAGTAAATATAAGAATGAGTAATGTCACTTTTGATGTGTTTATTGGTGTAGTCATACTAAAATGCAATTTTTACAACTTGAGCATGACTTGTGACACCCAAAACATAGGTTTATCATACTCACTTATAGATCCCACTTAAGCATGTTTTCACTATTTCCCAGTCATTCGAAGCTTTTTAATTTCAGGCCCTACTATCCTAGACTCCTCTCTCAGGCATAGATTTATCCCCTAGGGTCCCTTTCCTCATGGACAATAGCACCATAAGTTATACTATAGTGTTGAGACCCAAGGTGTCCACTTTTTAGCACTATTTTCCAAGTCCACAATAGCTTCAAATGATTAGTTTTTCCAAAATCCTTATCTTTTCCCTTGTTAGCCTAATGTGAGTTCATCTAACCCAAGATCATTTGTTTCCTTATAAAATCCCATTCAAAGGTCATTTATAAGGGTTGGAAATCATTCAAAAGGCACAAGCTATAAATATACTAAATCACACTCAAGAAAATATTACTATTATCTACATACAACCAACCACTATTATTTCTAGCCTATCCAAGATCCTACACCAATCTTGAGTCATCTCAAGCTTTCCCAAATTCACATATACTAACCCCTTTTTATAGTTGAATTCAATATCACCTATCACATATGAAGAGGAACTAGGATCCTTGAAGATAAAATAAATTGTAAATAGAGCCTCACAAAAAATTAGGACTTTATATTTTAGGCATAAGGTCTCTAAGATTTGATAAACAAAACTAAAAAATCTTGGAAAGCTTAGAAACTAAGGACTATAGTGCCAAAACTTGGACTACAGTACTAGACCTCTAGGTTTCCTATTTCTAGCACTCTTATCCAAGTAGAAAATAAACTTTTAGATCCTATTTTTGATAGTTTGCCCAGCCATATCAACAATTTGCAACCTCTGTTTGCTCTGTCTTAGCCCATAATCAACTAAATTTTACTCTCTATCCCCTTGTTTGTTATTTTTAGAAATCAATTAAGCACTTCTAGATTTAATAAATTAGCAGGTTAATTAAGACACATTTATTTACTAATTTTCCCCTTAATCCAGACCCCTTTACTATTTAGGAAATTAAACCTACAGTTTACTAAATTCAGTAAAACATTTGGTGAATCCAACTTACTTCAAATTTTTGCACAAAAACCCTAGAAACCCTAGGGGTAATTATTTTTGATTTTTTACAATATTTTTAAAAATTTTACTGAATTTAATAATAAAAAACTACAAATTAAAAGAAATATTTTCAATAATTCACTTAAACCCTAGTTTGCACATACTAGGTCATATTTGTATACAAATTCTTTAAAACCCACTAGGAAAAATATATTGCTAATTTTAGAAATATTTTCAAAATTTTCCTAAACTTTTCCATCTCAATTCTACAAATTTGTAGCAATTTTTTTTAAATTATTACATTAATTTTGAAAAAAAATCATTTCAAATCCCTAGTTACATCAATTAAATCCTATAATTTTCAAGTAATATTCCACTTATTTTTTGCAAATTTTGATTGAATATTAAAATAAGAAAATCATTTCAAATTTCAAAAATTCATATTAATTCTAGGAAAATTATTTATCTCAAAACCCTATTTGTATCTACTACATTCCATTCAAGCAAGTAATTTCTCATAATTTTTTGAATTTTATCTTCCACACTTACCTCAAAAAATGAATTTCAAATTCAATAGTTCATAGTGTTTTGCAAATAATATTTCTATAAAATCCCTAGTTGCATACACTAGCTCCTATTGCTTCTTGAGGTATCACCTTATACCCATAGCTAAATTGCAAAAATGATGCTCACTTATTTAAACATGCTTATTACATTTTTAAAAATTAATAAATAAACCATAATGGGCCCTATCATATACATGAATGATGAAGTCTATCATTTATTAGTACAAAGTTTCATTATTTGCTTTAAATGTTTAATTTTATAGTATGGAATGATATCCAACAAACTATTTTTGCATATATTAAGACACATCTTGTCCCACCTCCCTTAGAACCCATCTTTCATACTAACTACTATTGCATGGTTGATATTACCATCCCACAGGTCACTACCCATCATCAGAGATCCTAGTTAGCACCTTTCATCCCTCCACCTCCTCGCCCTATCAATTATCTATGCTCTCCTCCCACACACACTACTAATCCTATATGGATAGTAGATAATGTAGTTTATAGATATTACTCAACGTGTTGTTATCCTACCTCCTCACCTTATCATTTATCTATTCTCTCCTACCATACAAACTATTAATCCTATATGGATAATGGATAATGTGGTTAGAGATATTACTTGACATGTCGTTATCCCTCCTATATCCACCCAAAAACCTCATAACCCACCTATTCCATCACATCCCTAACATAGGCCCCTTACACAAATAGATTCAAATAAAGCTTATGATATTGTGGATTAGTTACGCAATACTCTAGAAAAAAATTCAATGTTAGAATTGCTCCAAAAAGCCAATGTGTTTAATTACATTCTCTATCATGCACTCACTCATACTTCCAAGCTAGCTAAATCCAAGCATTTTTATTTTTCATCAGTGGTCAACACACTAAAAAATAATGAAGATGCCATTTCTTTTGATAGAGAAGACACACCATCTTAGGTATTTATTGATCAAAATCTACCATTATTCATAAAAATTCAAATCAAAACTATTGCAATAAAGAGAGTTCTAGTTGACTTAGAGGTCAAAGATTACTATCCCAAGCTCTCAACCATCTTCCACTTTACCTATCATCTGACCAACTATTTAGCCTTAGAATAAACCATTCACTATTGACCAAGATAAGAAGTTTGATATTGTGGACCAATTACAAAAGACACTAGTACAAATTTTTATTTTGGATTTTTTGTGAATGTCAATAATCCAAAAAAACAACCCGAATGAGTTTTTGACCTAATCCACTATTTCTAGTGACATATCCCCTGATAAATTTCAAGCTTTGGTTGGACACCTAGATCCAACCCAACAAGTCACATTCAACCAAAGTGATATGTCTTCCCTTGGTCTGCTCCATAATAACCCATTATACATAAAAGTTTGTATCAGATGGCATAAAGTGAAATGTGTCCTTATCAACAATGGATCAGGCCTCAACATATGTCTCTCAAGCTCATCAAGATTTTTGGGTACACAATGATAGATCTCCAACTAAAAACAATAACTATTAAAGCCTATGATAATCAAGAAAGAGAGTCATAGGGAACCATTAGTTTTCTAGTTATTATTGGGCCTTTAACCCATGATACACTTTACCATGTGTTGGATCTTGAGTTATCATACAACATACTTCTAGGCAGGCCTTGGTTACATGAAATTTGTTCAGTCCCATCAACACTGAACCAATGTATCAAGTCTTTCCATTTAGGGATGGAAGTGAATATTCTAGGAGATTTACATCTATATGAGCACTACAAGCATCTTGAGGCTGAGTTTCAAAGTTAGAATTATCAATACAGTATGAATCCAAGTTCTAAGTAGGATAAATGAAAAGCTATACTTATTGGTCCTTCATCAGATAATTGCATAGATCTTAATACCTTGGATACCCTTTCCCACATGCCACCTCCTAAAGCTTCTAATCATTTCACCATTTCGGATAATGGACTGGGATAATATCAGTTGGGGATAATATAATGGTAATGGATTATGATGAATGTCTTGGGTAAGGGTATAAATGGCATTGTTATCAAAAAGGTTGGTTTCAGCTAGGTTATCAAAGGTAAGGCTATGATCAGAATATGCTTCATTATCAGCATCATCATCACTAGTCATTTGTGATGGATTTTGAATAAGATATGTGGGGTCACCCCCAAGCTTTTTAAATCCAAATCCAGATGGACTTTCATACTTAGTCATGGAAATTGGCTCAATGGTTCCTTGTTGATTCAGTTTGAGGCCTCTTCCTTCGTAATTGTGAGGCTCCATGATCCTATTGGGAATAGGATACTTTGCATTTTTATAACAATCATCTTGGTTGTCATTATATAACCATGATTCATTCCCTTCAAGAGGGTCAGGTCCTAGGCCAAATGTTTGTACAAATGTGACAGGTCCCTTATCTTTATTCTTTCATTGCCAATGCATATGTGGGATGACCTTAAGTCACCCAAAGGTTTTTGGATTTTGAGGAGGATTGGTAATGTGAAATGTGTCATGGGTCAAGATAAATATATGTAATATCACATTATTATAGGTTATGGGTGTAAATATGGCATCTATGTAGAAGTCATATAAGACTATTAAAGGTTTTGATGACATCCCATGACAAACATTGGGCACCATTGATTTGTATATCATGGTAGGCGCCAAAACCCTTACTACCTAGTTTTAAGCTATGCCTGGACCTCTCCATTATAATCTTTTATTTGGATGACCATGGATACATGTTATGCAAGATATTATTTATAGTCTACACTGATGTGTCAAGTTCATTCACGATGGATATCTCTATACATGTCCAATAGATAATCAACCATTCAGATATTTCCAAGTTATAGAATCATCTTCGACTATTTCACTAGATGGGACACTTTCTCTTATCCTGTAGTCACCACTTCACCATATTCCTCTTGATAAAATACATACATATGAGGTGGGAGAGACTAGCACCTCTAACATTCCTCCAATTCTAGATATATCTCTAGCTTTAGATGTTCATCTAGTAATAACAACCCCAGTCACTCTAGTAGTCATAATAACTACACCTATTACACATAGACCATCACCAACAACATTTCCAATAGTGCCACTTGATCCCATAGATATAGCCCCTCAAGCTAACATAAATACTCTCACAACATCATCATCTTCTCCTACTATAGTTTTTATGACTCCTATTTCATAGTTACCCCTTGTGGTAAATTTAGAGTTACCTTATGTACATGATGTTGATATAGATTCCTAGGCTACTTTAGATGATGATGATACAACACCCACAGTCATAGATAATTATCTATGTGGATTGAACTTTACACCAGTTAGACCAAGAGAATAATGAGATGATTCTAGATCACTTATTAAGCATTATACATCACTCTTTGTATATCACAACACATTCTCAGGATATACTCCATATTCATGACCATAGATATATCACTAGGCACATACAGTTAACATGGTTACTTCTACAAATAAAAAAAATAGTCATTCGGATCCATGTAAGCAGTATAAACCAAAAATTTTACTTTATATGTTACTTGATCATAAATTAATTAAGCTTCCTATAGTATGACACAAATCTATTAGCAGATTATCACAAAAGGAAGGTAACCCATTTCGCCTTTTTCATGGGATCATCGGCCATGATACAAACTCATATAAAGCTTTACAATAGTGATTAGATAAACTACAAGATTGAGGCATTATTCAAATCATAGTAGCACCAGTAGAACAAACACCACTTCTAATGAAATCACTTACCAACATGACTAAACAACCAAGAGTAGAAGAACCATCTCCACAACTAGAGCAACCCTCAATTTATCTTTGATTTGATGATTAAACAAACACATGGATTATAACATATGATGATACTTATGATGATGATCTTGATTCATTCAATGACAGCCAAAATCATTTCCTCCAGTTTTATCCCCAGTAGCCTCTATCTCAAGATCCCTTCCCATGCCCAGCCTAGTATTTTATATTATGATGTGATGTTTATATATAATTTTATTTTAGAATTAATTATATATAGTTTCCTTTTCTTTATTATACATATCTCAAATATTTAAAAATACAAAAAAAATATAATATTTTAGAAAGACAAAAGCATGTCAATTGTATAAATCATCTATGTTTTACATTACTAACCATTATGTTTGACTTACATTAGGTTGTTCTATGCTATTGTTTGTTGATTTATCTATATTACCAGGCTTCACTTGATCTTCTTTGAGTGTGTCCAGTGCATATAGATCCTTGATTACTTCACTCCACCCATCAAGGGGGCATCTTACTTCTACATTCCACCTACATATTGATACATCTACCCACTGGGAGCATACTCTACATGACTACACCATCTAATTTATGTCATTCTTACATCATACACTCTAGACATCTTATTGTAGTGTGTTCCTTACTTGCTTTCACATATATCACATCAACATCCATTACAATATATCATAATTTTGTATTTCATAGCATATACATTAGTCTTGTATTACATATCTTGTATACTCTTGCTTCTTTTTTTCTATAGTTAGATGCATGTTTATATTTATAGTACTTTGCATGCTTCTACTCTTCACTTTGATTAGCTAGATGTGTTTTCATTTCCTAGATTATGTTTTCTTCCTTCTTTCATTTTAATACATTTGCCAATGAACTTTGTTCTTGTCTATATGTTTATTCCTTTTGACACTTTCTAATGTCCTTTCTTTGTGTCTTTCATGTGCTTGTGGCCCTTGTGCCAATATTTGCTTGTTCCTATTGTAACATATAATTGCACCCTTTGTGGGAGAGATTCTCAGGCTCTCTCACTCATATCTACAAGCATTGGGACAACCTCAAAATATGGGTATCCTATAGTGAGGTTGAACCTCTAGGATTTTTAATGAGGCTAACTCCTCAGATGCCTCACTTTAGCTTATTCTCACACACTAGAACCTACTATTGACCAAGGAAAAGGGAGAGAAAGATAAAATAAAAAGGAAATATAAGCTAAGGGAGGTGATGCACCAAATAAAGAGTGATCCACATAAGCATGAAATAAACAATAATTCAACATAAGATAATTCTTGATGACACAACCTCACAACTATTTAATTTACATAAGTTTTTCATAAACTAGGCTCACTAAACCATACATGAAGCAGAGAGGAATTTCAAATTCACACAAAGTGTCCATTAATGGAAAAAATAACTCAATTTCAGACCTATAACTAACTTGAAAAAAACTTAACATAGGCAAAAAATAAGGACAATGGACATCGAAGAACACTTCTTCACAAGGCCATCATACATAAGATTGATAAACATAATTTTTAAGCAAGAGATAGGTAAAAATTGATTTTTATTGCTTCAAAAGGTATTTTTTAGAAGTTTTGATAGGGTTTCTCCTTATAAAAATGAGGATATTATTTTATGAGGGAGCCAACCGAGATATATAAAAAAAGAAGAAAAAGAGAAGAGGCAATAAAATAGAATTCAATTAATGAGTTCCAACCACCCTCTATGAATTCTCACACCCATTTGGGTTAATTAAGACTAATCCTTCTTCAAAAAATTAACCACCATTAGATACAATAGTATTCAAGACCTCTTATTGGTTGAGAAATACACTAGAAGACATGAACTTGTTGAGGATGATGATGTCATGATCCACTAAAAAGGAAAAGTCCAAGAATGTCTTTAATGCTCAAGTTACCTTCTCTAATCACCTAATCTTCATCTTTCACTTCCACACCATCATTCACTCATTTTACATGTATAAAGACAAAATCCCCATAGCTTTGAATCTAGACTAAGTCATGCTACCTCTAAATTAAGTGGCTATTTGCCAGAGATGATAACCATGTTGAAGGATGAGAGCCTCTCCATTAATTTTCATCTAACAGCTCCTACCAATCACTTGGGCTTTCCTTTTCTTTGATTTCTCATTAGAAACTGACTTGGATCCTTTATTTGTATCATCGATCTACCTAAAATAGATGCCTATGAGTCATCGATCTCCTTCTAGTTAAATGTATCCTTGACACCTATCATGTACACATTCACCTTTGAGATTCATTGACTCCCTTTGACCTCTTTTGAATGCAAATGACTACTATATGAGACCCATATTTGATGTATGTAAGAACATCTTAGGATTTCAAATTCAAATGACTATTTGTTGGGGTTAGATTTTGACATTTATAGACCTGTCATAGGATATTTGAATCCCAACAGCTATTTTTTTAGAATTTTTGCTTTGAATAGTTCCTTCATATAGTTTATCCAAAGGAATTCATGTCTTCAAAATTTATTAAAATACAAATTTCCAAAAGGGAGGTGACCTTTAGCTTATCTTTTTGGACCTTTCAGAAAGAAGACCCCTTCAAAAATTTGAAAAAACCCCTCTAACTTTGTGAAAATGATCTTTCAAAAAACATTTGGCCCCTTTGCAAAGGAAAAGTACCTTTTCAAAAAATGCAAGAGCTTGAGTATGTGGGCCAAAAATGGCCAACATTTTTGGTGACTCATAAGGAAGCATACCTGCTATGCTTGAGAACCCAGACCACTTGCTTTACCTAGTCCATTGGGAATGGAGTTATTAGCCTCTACAACTGAGCTATTTTGAAATTGGATACAAGTTTGACCCTTTATATAACTTCCTCTTGAAGAAATAAAGACAACAAGATCAAAACAAACACTGTGCCCATGGCACTTAGGCAAGGGAAACACATAACTAAAAATATGTGCACAAGGCACTTAGGAGAAAATAAGTAAAACTATATAGAATGCATAATATATACAATGGCTACAAACTCTTCTAATAGAAAAGCTTTAGATGAATCCCATTAACTATGATGTGTAGTACCTCTCCATCCAGTTGGGACAATTAAAAAAAATTATGCCGTTTGCATTTGTGGATCAAATAAGGACCACTCCACAAGCTATCAAATTTGGTATGGTTGTCTAGCTTGGTCTTATTTGAATCCTAATTAAGGACTATATCCCATTCCTTGAAGTCCCTTTCTATGGCTCTCTTGTCAAAGGTTTTCTTGACTTGAGCTTGATGGGACTCTAGTGTCTTCATTACAAGGTCTCTTGTTTCTTCAAGATCCATGAGTTCTGCCAATCTCACTTTCATGGGATCATCTTACATCAACTCCAATTGATGGTCTAACTCTAATGCATATAGCTATAGAGAATGCACAACTTGTCCTCCCTTCCATATACTAGGACATATGGATAATTACCAATGACAACTTTAGGAGTAACCTTATCATCCCACAAAGTTGTCTTTAGTTTGGTGTGCCATGCCCTCTGATTCTCTTCCATAGTCTTCTAATGATTCTCAATAAATTCTTATTTATGGACTCAACCAGTCCATTTACTTAAAGATAATAACTTGAATAGGTGTTGATTTATATGACCATCTTGAGATCCCATTCACTTATTTTTAGACCAAAGAATGCCAATGCATTATTAGAGATGATAGTTGATGGAACACCAAACCTAGTCATAATGCTATCATAGAAGTCTAGGACTACACCTTCATTAGCTTCTTTTTAATGGAATGTATTCCACCCCCCTAGTGAAATAGTTAGTTGCAGTAAGCACCCATTTATGTCTTGCACTTGATGGAGGGTTTATCATTCCTATGAAATATATCCCCCATTAGATGAAGGCTTTCTCTACCTGAATTGGGTTGAGAGGAAGGATTGATAATCTTTGCTTACCCATAAAGAAATCACACTTTTGACACTTCCTTACCTATACATACTTATCTTTTAATAGGTTTTTCTAGTAATAAAAACCCTCATTATTATTTTTTATGGTTCTAGGTGCAAAATGACCTCTTACAGGCCCATCATAGAATTGCTCCAAAATCTTGGTCACTTGGTCATTATTTATGCACCTTAGGATCACACCATTGAGGTCCTTTTTGAATAAAACCTCATCAAAAAATGCATAAGGTATGTATTTAAGTCTAAAATACGTTCTTTTTGCCCTATCTATACCCTGAGGGCACTCACCTATTATCAAGAAACATGTCATATCCTGGAGCCAACTAGTGTGAGGTGGAGGTGCATCTATTTATGGGTTATCTTGTTATACTAAGATGACCTCTTTATCTTCATGAAGGTCATCAACCACATACTCACACAAGCCTTTACCTCTCACTAGCCTACTAACCTTGATCTCCATGTCATACTCCATGACCTTGGTAATCCAACCAGCTCTCTTTTCATTCAAGTCTTTGTTAATAAGGTAGTCTCTCACTCTAGGATGAGACACCATAAGATATATTTTATGATTGGATAGCATTGGCCTAAAATTTTTAAGCTTTTTGCAGCTACAAGAACTTGGTTTTCTACAAAAGTATACCTCATCTCATACCCATCAAGCCTCTGACTAAAAGATGCTATTGGTTTCTCAAGTCCTTCACCATTCTTTTGCATCAACATAGTAGATATATTATCAATATTGGAAAAATCATAAAATATGAAATTCCTTAAGAAATCAAGATTCATGAGTGTGGGTGCCTGGGTAATGGCTTGCTTGATAGACTCTGATGTTGATTTGACTTCATTTGACCAAGTGAACACTTGGTTCTTCTTTAGCATAACAGTGATGGGCTTGACCAAGTTTTCAAAACTAGGTATAAATATTTTCACAAAGTTTATTTTCTAAGTATAAATCTTGTATTTATCTTCTTTCTTTAGTAATACTTGGTTGTATCACGAGTATCCATCCAAAAGAGAAAAGTGTTCTAAACTTGAAACTATTTCAAGAAGCTACTCCATGGATGGTAGAGGTTAATAGTCCTTCAAACAGACCCTATTCAAATCTCTAAGGTAAACACATAGCCTAATCTCCCCACTCTTATTTCTTATAGGCACCAAATTGGCTACCCATGATGACTATTTAATGTGAAAGATAATCTTGGATTCAATTAACTTGGTTAGCTCTCTCCTCATTAGCTCTTCAATTTTGGGGTTAACGGTCCTTTACTTTTACCTCACAAGCTTAGCATTAGCCTCTAGCTCTATAATATGATGGGCTAACTTTGGATCAAAAACTTTTAGCTCATTGTATTCCTAAGCAAAGATGTCTATGCATTCATAGCAGAGTGCTATGAAAACATGCCTCTTAGCCTTGTTGCTTACTTTCCTAAGCTTGAAAAGTTTTTATTTGAAGATGAAGACTCTCTCATAGTTTTATTCATTAGTATACCTTACTGCCTCTTCTTTTCTCATATGGTTTCCCTCATGGAAAAGGCCCTCAAATGTAACCAGTCCTTTAGTAAGTTTGTTAGACCCTAGTTAAACAATTTGATCATCATACTGATGTTGAAATTTACCTTGGTTCATTGAGGAAAACTCTGCTTCATGCTGTAAGAAGCAAGTAATTTATTTGTCATTTTCAAAAACTTGCCAATGGACTTCATTATCTAAAATTGATGGCCTCACCACCACCTTGACATGTGGCTAAACTTTGGCCTCTTTTACCCTACTTGGAGTATCAAATTGGATTCCCATAGCTACCAACCTATCAACATGCTAATTTTGGCTCCTTGGTATAGCTTAGATGTTGAAGGATTCAAAATATTCAATTAGGTCCCACACTCTATTTTTGTAAGACCTCATCAAAGGATTCTTTGTAATGTTCAAGCCTCTAACTTAGTTCACTATAAGCTCACTAGCTCCATATTCTTACAACATTTTGATTCATCTTTTATTAGACCACTAGATACCAAGGATCAATCCTTTATATTCTGATTTAATATAAGAACAATTAAAATGGAACCTATAGGAAGAGAAATGCTTATTGCCTGAAGGGGAAACCAACATTTCCCCTGCACCTACTCCATTTTTGCTCCTTAAACCATCAAAGAAAAACTTCTACATACCATTGAGGTCTTATTTAGGTCCAATGAGGGAAGACATGAGTTGATTTTATTCATGTATAAAATATACACCCATGTCTCTTTCTTAAACACCTTATAAAGGGTTGAGAAATTGACTATCCCCCCATAGCTCATCCAAGAGCAAGTCTGGAATCTCCTCAGGATAAGTATTTAGTTCTTGACAAATTATAAATTCATCCTCATCAAGGATAGTACAATTGACATTTATGTTATTTGGTTGATGGGGTTCAATGATAAATTATGCCATGGGCTCATCTTGATTGATACCTTAGTCCCATTAACCCCCCAATTTTTTTTATGAATTCTCTAGATAGGTATAACACAATGTGAGTAGTTACATCAAGAATCAACATATCTTGAGCCACTAAGACACTAAGATAAACATGTAGGGTCATATCTAAATCCTTGATGATACTAGATGGCTTTGTGGAAAAACTATCAAGCTAAAGAACTCCCTTGGTATGTAGCTCATATTTGAGGTGCAATTGATCAACTATGGACTTTGGCATTAATGTGGTGATAGCTCCATTATCTACCAAGAAATTATGTACCAAGGAATCACCAATGATTTATGAAATGTATAATGGAGGAGGTTTGATCACCCTACTTGATACTTCTCCTAAAGGACCTTGTGTTGTATTGGTGATGACCTTAGTTTCTTTATTTGGTTTTTTACCTATAGTTGTTGTAACACCTATCTTGGATAAACATTAATGAAGGATGTCTACTTGATTAGGCATAGAAATCATGTCCCACATCAACACACTCACATTGAATTTCTTCATTTGTTTAATAATTTTGATTGGTGTATTACTAACCTTTGATTGTGCTTTGGGAGGCACTACTGCTATTTGTTGAATTTGTGAGATTTATGGAGGTGTCAAGACCTTTAAAGTGATAGTAGGTTTGTTAGGATTAGATAATGAAGGAGTGGTGATAGGATGTTCCTTTAATGATCCTTGGTTGTCAACCATATTCCTTCTTTTGAATCTTGTATTTTTTGCCACTAGAATGTAAGCTTGACTAGAGCTAGCCTATTGATTGGATGCAATACACTTGTCTTTCTCACTGATGACTATTATATCATCTATCTAGTTTAATACCTGATCTGGTCCTTATTCTTGTGTAGATATCTCTATATTTGTCATCATGGGGATCTTCATGTTTTGAGCCATAAGAGCTTGATTATATCCATTAACAATAGCTTGTTGCCATTGGTCATTGAATGCCTTGTTAGAACCATTATTTGGGATAGTGGATTGCCCAAAAGACTAATTCAAAAGCATTGTCCCTTCAACTTCATGAGCCATATTTTTTTGAATAGGAACCAAGGAATTGGAAGAGCCTATAGTATTTGTATTAGAGTTATGTTATCTACCATAGTTAGGCTACCCCTGTCCTTGACCTTGTCCTTAGAAATTTCCTTTATAGGGTGGTATATTTGCTTGATAAGAATGATATGGAGATTGATAAGGTTTATTGGACTAAACTTGCCTTTGTACTTTTACTACATCATTTGTCAAGCATTAGAGCATGATATTAAGTTCTAGGTAGTTTTTTTATTCTCAGGAATCACTCGATCTGCTATTGGAGGCCTTTTTTGCTTAGGTGAAGGTATAGTATCAATTGTTTGAGTTGTATTAATAACATCAAGTGGGTGAAAAACTATAGGAGGTGGTCTAATCTTAAGGAAAAGAGGAATTGGGGTCTAAGGAGTAAGCTTGCCACCCTGAACTAGGTAATTTTTAGCTTTAATAACCACCTCATAAGCATTTGGTAATATATCTCCTCCCATAGATTAGATCATTACTGCTATGTAATTATTTAGATCCTTCAAATAGTATAATAATGCAAAGTTAGGGGATGGTCTAATAGTTGTCAGAGTTCTATCCCAAGATTTCTGGAATCTTGTATTGTAGTCTTGCATAACTTCATGAGGAGCTTTGTTGATTGTGGTCAATTATGATGCTAGTGAAAAATGATCACTCTTGTCTATAAATCTCTTACATAAGGTTGTTCTTAGTTTATCCCATGATATAATAGAGTTAGGAGTTAAACCTCTATACCAATCTAAATCCTTTCCCTTAAAGGATATAACCAATAGTCTAATAGCTACATTTTATACTATGACATTGTGGATATTACAAAAATTGGCTATATCTATGATGTTTTTAGTAGGAGTTATGGCTTAATCTCCTATGAAATATGGGATGCTTTTGAGGACTAATACTGGCATAGGATCATATTATGGCAAATTCAAAGGACTTTGACCACTGAAACCTACAAAAGCTCCTTTGGGAATCATGGTAGCAAGAGGGACTAACAAGGATCCTCTTGTGTAAGTATACCTCATAACTGGTTTAGGAAAATAGTTTCCTATGTATGGGTGAGTATGGATGAACATTAACTTTCTTGTTGAGTTTAAAGGTAATTCAACAAATTCAAAATGAATACCTCTAAAAGCTTATCTTGTAGTCAAATTTGGCATGAAAGATAGATACTTTTCTACCATCAAATTGTTGAGTATTCTTTAGAGTCACCAGATACTAAAATATGAAAGCTAAAACCACTACAAATTGATCAAACCAACAAAAAACTTGACCAATCTTCTTTTAAAGTCATCACATCAAGCATGCCAATAACTATTGTAGCATAAAATTGCACCCTTTTTGGGAGAGTTTCTCAACATCTCTCACTCTTAGTTACAAGCATTGGGACAACCTTAGGATATGGGTACTCGATAGTGAGGTTGAATCTCTAGGATTTTTAATGAGGCTAGGTCCTTAGATGTTTCACTTTGGCTTGTTCCCACCCACTAAAACCTATTATTGACTAGGGAAAAGGAGAGAAAGATAATGTAAAAAGGAAATATGAGATAAGGGAGGTGATGAAACAAATAAAAAGTGATTCACATAAGCATGAAATAAACACTAACTTATAATAAGATAATTTTTGTTCACACAACCTCACAACCAGTTAATTTGCATAAGTGTTTTGTAAACTAGGCTCATTAAACAATACATGAAGCAAAGAGGAATTTAAAAATCCATACCAAGCATCCATTAATGGTTTAAAGAGCTCAAGTTCACACTAGGAACTAACTTGAAAACACCTTAAAATAGGAAAGTAAGAAGGACAATGGACATGGAAGAACACTTCTTCACAAGGCCATCATGCACAAGCTTGCTAAACATTTTTTTCAGACAAAAAATTGATCTTTATTGCTTCAAAAGGTATTTATTAAAAAAATTAATAGGGTTTCTCCTTGTAAAAATGAGGATATCCTTTTATGGGGAAGCCAATGCAGATAAATTAGAAAAAAGGAAGAAGAAAAAGAGAAGAGGCAAGAAAATATAATTCAATAAATGAGATCCAACCACCCTCTTTGAATTTTCACCCACATTTGGGTTAATTAGGACTAATCCTTATTAAAAAATTTAACCACCATTAGCTCCAATAATATTCAATCCCTCTCATTAGTTGAAAAACACACTAGAAGACAAGAACTTGTTGAGGATGATGATGTCATGATTTACTAAAAATTAAAAGTCTAGGAACATCTTTAATGCTTGAGCTACCTTCTCTAATCACCTTATCTTCATCTTTCACTTCCATTCCATCCTTCACTCATCTTACACATATAAGGACAAAATACCCATAAATTTGAATCTAGACTAAGTCATGCAACCTCTAAATTGACAAGCTATTTGTTAGAGATGATGGCCATATCAAAGGATGAGAGCCTCTCCATTAATTTTCACCTACCAGCTCCTACCAGTTGCTTGGGATTTCTTTTGCTTTGATTGGTCATTAGAAACTAACTCAGATCCTTGATTTGCACCATTAATTATCCTAACATGGATGCCTATAAGTCATTGATCTCCTACCATTTGAATGCATCCTTGACACCTATCATGTACACTTCACCCTAGAGATTCGCTGACTCCCTTTGACCTCTTTTAAATGCAAATAGCTACTTGACGAGACCCATCTTTGAGATCTATGGGAAAATATCAAGATTTAAATTTCAAATGGATATTTTTTGGGTCTATATTTTGACATTTGTAGGCCCATCATGGGATATTTGAATCCCAACAACTATTTTTTTGGACTTTTTGCTTTGAACAATTCCTTCAAACAATTTGTTTGAAGGAATTCATGTCTTCAAACTTAAAAAAATGCCCCTTTTCAAAAATGAGGTTGCCTTTTGCTTATCTATTTAGACATTTTGAAAATAAGATCCCTCTATAAATTTGAAAAGACCCCTCCAACTTTGTGATAATGATCTTTAAAAAAAAAAGTTTGGCTCCTTTGCAAAGGAAAAGTACCATTCAGAAAAATGCAAGAGCTTGAGTATGTGGGCCAAAAATGGCCAATAGTTCCCATTGTGTGTGTATGCAATATTTTAAAATGCCTTATATTCCTTATGTGCTTATTTTTCCCCTTGGAAACCCTCACGTGTTTATTACTTCTTACTTTGTATGCTTGTTTCTTCATTGCTTATCTTTGTGTGCAATTCCATGATTCCAATCATGTATTTATCTTTCTTCTTGAATGCCATGATGAATATCATGATTCATCCCTCCATGCCACTAAAAACTAACAACAAACATTTAGAATTCTAATTTAGTCTTATGTACATGTTGTTACATTGTTATGTATATCTAGGCATACCTCTGTAGATCTAACAATCTCTCTCTACAACTTTTGTTATGTCTTGAGATAATGTATATCAATGTTATATCAAATGTTTTCATATCTTAACACACTTGTATGGTTTCTTATTTCAAGGGTAGTCATTACAAGGTTTTCATTCCTACCCTTAAAATAGAGGGTAACAAATAAGGGTTTTGTCATAAAGATCAGATATCCTAATGGTCAAAAAATTAGTTTCAGAATAGCACAGTCTAGAATCCAAAACTCAGCATAGGCAAACCAGACAATCTAGACAACAAAGAATCTAGATCAATCATAAATTTTGGCTTTGGAAAACAACACCAAAATGGGACTATAGTGCTAGACCCCAAAGTGTCTAGTTTTTGGTGCTATTTTCTAAATAGAAGAATATTAAATTTTTGCAAAATTAGACAAAGAGGTGAGTTCAGTCACAATTTTTCTAATATAATTCAGTCTAAAAATTAGTAGTTTTAAGCACTTATTTTTCTCAGAGAATCCATATACAAGGGGTATCATGCATGGCATGAGGGTTTCCATTTTTATTTTAGACATGGCAGTTGATATAACTTTCAATTTAGAATCTATTTTATAGATGCTAGTTATTAGGGGAAATGTGCGTGGCACATGGGCCTTCTCTATTTTTGAGTTTATTGCATTTTCTTACACATTCCTAGAAGTTACATGGCTTACTTCATTTACAAGTGGTTGGCATCACTTTCAAGTAAACTTTCATACAAGTTTTCTTCCCACATACCTAAGTTATCAAGTGGCTTTTTAAGCTTTGATTCCAATTTTAGGAGGGGATTCTATACAAGTCCAATCTCCATCTTTTGAAGTGGCCAATAGTGGCCTAGTTTCCAATTTACATTTAGCTATCCACACCAACATTGTTAGATCATATCACTTTCAGGCACTCCATGAGCAATCTCATATGACATTCATCTATAATGGTATTTTCTCATTTAGGTTCACTGATCCAAAACTCAAAATCTTTGGTTGAAATATAATTCAAGAAATAAGAACAACACAATAACAATAATGTTATCTCTGAGAAGAGATGTTTTATTTGTTAAGTTTGCAGAGCCAAACATATGCTTATCTCTAAGAAGAGATGTTTGATTTCTATTTTAGGTTACATCTTCATTTATACATGTTTTGAAGGTAGGAGGAGCATGTTTAAGGTCACCAATCTTGAGGGAGATTAAGTGGTTCAACTTCCATGATTTACAACAATATATAATTCAAAGAATTACTAATTTTAAAAACTTACTATTTTTAGACTACATTACTAAAATTGAAATTTGGGGCACTTCCATTGGGTTTTAGGGGTCAAAATCCATCATGTAGATCTCATGCCATGTCACCACATTCTCCTCATTATTAGCTTTCCAATAGTGTAAATGGGGATTCAAATGGAGCTATGGTGCAAAATTTATGGCTCCTAAAAGTTCTAACACCAATTGGGGTAGAACTATCACCTGAATTGTCACCTAAAATATTGCTTGGATCATTCTTCACATTATAGGGAAATGATGGAGCTAAAGGTCTAGATAACCTTTGTATTCTTGAGCCACCTATTCAAAGGGATTGGACACATGGTTCAGACATCATTAGCTCATGCATGATTTATTAAGTTCACATAATTGGAGATGATGAAGCCAAAGGGCTTACCTTTGCATTCTTGATCCAACTTCCAAGGGATTAAGAAATTAGCTCATTAATTGATACAAATCTTGTTTTATCATACTTACAGGATTAGCTAGCATAACCCAATAGCATAATAGGTTTTGTATTGGTTCATGTACTCGGTGAGGTGTATTCATTCTTTTCTCTTCCTTCCTTTCTCTTTACCTAGATTTGTATATTCTTATTTTAGATATATAATATCTTGTAATAATTGATATAATTTCACTTTCCTTTTTGTTTACTTACATAGTACAATGTGATTTCACTATGTAAAACCTAGCATCACATAATTTCTTGGGCTTAGCCTCATAGGTAAGTCTAGGTATGCTTCTCTTTTTTCCTTTATTATAGTATTTTGCTTCGATGAATAATTAGAATAAAAGGTGGGGGGGAATGTAGTCATACTATAATGCAATTTATAAAACTTGAGCGTGACTTATGACACATAAACCATAGGTCTCTCCTACTCACTTGCATAACCCACCTAGGCATGTTTTCTCTATTTTCTAGTCATCTGAGGCCTTATAGATTCATCCCTTGTTGTCCCAAAATCCTCTCCCAAGTATATATCTATCCCCCAAGGTCTCTTTCTCCCTAGAAAATAATGCCATAAGTTGGAATAGAATGTTGGGACCTAGGGTGTCCACTTTCCATAACTATTGTCTATGTCCACAATAGCCTTAAATGATCAAATTTTCTTGAATCCTTATATTTTGCCTTGTTAGTGTAATGTGATTTCATATAACCTAAGATCACTAGTTTCCCTATAAAATCCAATTCAAAGGTTATTTAGAAGGGTTGGCAATCATTCAAAAGACACAAGCTAGAAATATACTAAAGCACACTCAATCAAATCTTCTTATTCTATACATATAGCCAAG
This sequence comes from Torreya grandis, assembly GCA_037957365.1. NCBI lineage: Eukaryota > Viridiplantae > Streptophyta > Pinopsida > Cupressales > Taxaceae > Torreya > Torreya grandis. The sequence goes on along the minus strand of JARHVA010004966.1, from coordinate 947,008 downwards.
CACTATTATTTCTAGCCTATCTAAGCTCCAGCACTAGTCATAAGTCATCTCAAGCTTTCCCAAATTTACATACACTTACATTACATACACAAGATTGTAGAATACACATTCAAATTGGAAGAAATATATTGGCCTTGATCGCTCTCTAGAGTATTGGTATGTAAGTAGTGTGCCAACACACAAGGTATGATCACATATTCAGTGCATATTACACACTAACCCCTTTTTCTAGTTGAAATTCAAGACCACATATCAAGCATGAAGAAGAACTAAGATCCTTGAAGACAAAATAAATTACACACAGAGCATTATGAACAATTAGGATTTGATATTTTAGGTACAAGGTCTCTTGGAGTAGACAAATAGAACCTACAAAGCTCAGAAATATTAGACACTAACGAATACAATGCCAAAACTTGGACTATAGTACTAGACCTCTAGGTGTTCCATTTCTAATGCCCTTATCTAGGTAGAAAAAATAATTTTGGATCCTATTTCAAATAGTATACCTAGATATATCAATAATTTTTAACCTCTGTCTCCTCTGTCTCATCCCAAAATTAGCTAAGTTTTACTCTCTATCCCCTTGTTTTCTATTTTTAGAAATTAATTAAGCACTTCTATATTCAATAAATTAATAGGTTAATTAAGACACATTTATTTACTAATTTTCCACATAATATAGACCCATTTACTATTTAGTAAATTAAATATATAATTTCAAAAAATTATTAAAAACTTGGTAAACACCAACATCTACAAGGCCCTTTGAACTCTCCCTGACTATCATGTACAAGTGACACAATCTAATTATAAATTGGTTCTAGCAAATGGGAGATGCAAGATTATAAAGCTAGAATAAGTATAGATGGATAAATATGGTTGATACCACCATGAAAATAGTGATATCCATATCATGTGATTCTTATAGAAATGAAATAGGGTGAAGGAAGGACAAACAAACAAGTCCAAATCTACATATAATTTTGTGCATAGTCCTCATAGTGTTATAAGTTTGTCTTAAATATTTGAAGTTTGAGGACTCTAGAGAAGGTATCTAACCCTAAAATTTTGTAAAAAACATATTCAAGGATTTTTATAAACTTCCATGGTTTGATTATGGCCTTGTGAATAGGGGAGTTTCCCTCTTTTTTTATCTTAGACATAGGGCACTCCAAGAGTAAGAGGACTACAACCTTGGTGTGTAGATGTTGGAGGAATGACATGGGGAGTCTAGGAGCACCATATAATGAGGTGAGAATTTCAAATAGAGGTGTCTAAATATTTATATTCATCTTCATTAATTGGAAACCACTCAGAGATGGTCATGGCCAGTTAGGCACAATCAAGCCTATGAGGCCTAAAAGTAGACCTAATACCTACAAAGATCTAGATCCATTCACATAACATGGAACATTTAAAATATATTTTAATACCTTAAATACATATATTATAATGAGTTAGAATCACTATTTTTTATAATATTATATATAAGGGTCAATTCTAGCCAAACACCATCTCAGGGGTGTTTAGAATGCACTCAAGAAGTTTGATATGCTAACTTCAAAGGATCACATCTATATGTATTGATTGAATGGTTACCCAAGGTGATAGGGGTAGTTTATTAGGGTCCTATACTTGTTTTTTTAATATTTTTTTTAGAGATTGAACATCTAGTTTTTATAAATCATCCCTAAAATCCAAAACCTGCTAAAACCCTCCTAAAACCCTATTTAAGACCTGACAAAGGAAATATAAATTGAGATGCATTAATGAGGGTTAGTTTAGCCTTGGAAATGTTTCATACCTATTTAATACTCTCTTAGGATAATAGACATAAAATTGGTCTATACCTTACTTGTATAGACAAGCTAAATTAAAATTTTTATAGGTTTTTGATTATTTTGTAGGTGAAGAATGGAATTGGTATATGAGAAACATTGGATGAGGCTAAGAGGGACTTATTATCTCTCCATATATTCATATATCTTCACAAAAAACCATATAA
>JARHVA010004966.1:742500-937500 GCA_037957365.1 Torreya grandis | reverse complement strand
ACAAAGTGTATATTTTATTCCAAGGGGATGTGCCATTTATTGAAAACATCAAACTAAAATAAACTATTCAAAATATTTATAAATAAAATTTGTTATGGGACTATATTGCTTTCTATCTCTAAATTAAAAATATAAAAGAAGGTAAAAATTCATACATGGGTAAGCAAACAAAAATATCATCCTATGCATAAAAAAATGAAATATAAATGTATATAAACATTTTTAGAATAAAATGGGTATTTATTTAGGGTTTATAACAATGTATTGAGGTTATGAATAATACATATACAAAAAATACATAAGACACATAGTTCCTCTGTATTTACATTGCAAGAGTGAACACAAAGTTTCATTTTTATTACTTGCAATAAAACTTACCTCACATATCAAAAAATCCTTTTAAAAATGTAAATAAATTTGGACGGAAGGGGATAACCCTTCATATATTTTTTTCCCCTATTCTATTTTATATTTATAGTCATATTTTTATAAAAGAAAAATATATCTTTCCCAAAATAGAAATAAGAAAAAATGATAAAAATGATAAAATATATCCTCCAAAGTTTTCCTTATAATATGAGCTATCTATTGACCATCAAAATACCTCATTCATCCCTTATCTCCCTGGCATCTAGGTCATAGTGTCTATCACATTCAAACACCAAGTGCTAACACTACACAAAGATGGTGGAACAAGCTACTTCAAGAAAATAGCTTGTAGACAAGAGAGTATCCAATAAAGTTAGAAAGTTTGCATTTATTATTTTATGAAATTATTCCATATCCTTGTGCCAAATATGGGAGTAACCAAATTCAATAATTTCATTCTCGATCAATGGCATAGGTTTATAATACAGGTATTTTAAATTCATCTTTACAGACATGGTAATCTAAAAGGCTACCTTAGTGAGAGCCTTAAAATTCCTACGTGAATCCAAAGGTAGTGTTAATGCATAAAATTGTATCACAGGGTTTATAGAGTGTTGATAAACACTCTTCTCATTTCTATATTCAAATAACCCATTGCATGAGTAACTTTGGTGGAATAATGGCAAAGTAAATAAACTATTTTACAAAAATTATAATATAACTATTTGGTTGTTGGGAGTAACCATGGCCTAATAGCTTGCTTGTTAGAGATGAATATGATCTGAACTAATTAGAGTGAATTATGATCAAAACCTAAGTCTAAAATCTAATCTAACATGCATATTCACAATGAAAGCTAAAATAAAGTGAACTGATCAAAAAATGAGTAAAAGGAAAGGTAGGGCAAAGAAGAAATATGTTTGTGATCATCAATCCAGACATTATGACAATTTAAAATTCATCCAAACATGCACTAAACCAATATATGAAATAAAATTTCAAAGGCACATATCCTACCATTTACCAAGAAAATGTCTAAGGGAAAGTGAAATAATGTAGATAAGAAATGAAGTTCACTTGAGAGATTTACTTCCTTGAAAAAATTGCATTAACACCTCTATAACGAAAATACAAAAAATTAAATCAACTTAAAATCATTCAATAAACCTATCTTAATAATAAATTGAAAACTTTGCATTCATATGAACATGTCAAAAATCCATAAAAATAATTCAAATTTGGATAACCAAATAAATAATTGAGAGAGCAGCCACAATAACAAACACATAACTAAATACTGGACAATATTTGTAGAATTCTTTTCTTTTATTAATTTCTCAAAGTTTACACAAAATTTTCACTCCAAAAATTCCCTCCTTAAAAATGATGATACCCATTTTATATAATACTAATGAGGTATGTTAGTCAATCATGTCAAATGTTAATTGTATGAATGTCATAGACAACTATCCCTTTTACAATGTTCTAGAATTAATGACACTTTCTAAAGGACTGGCCTATAAGCAATGTGTTTTAAATGTTGCACAATACTTTTACAAAAAAAAATCCTTTTTAAAAAAAATATAAATTCCAAGTTACAAAAGGAATATACTTAAGTCAACAAATTTGAGTTAGAGACTCTATTGTTATTAGAGTCTTTTATTTTTGTTGTAGGATCTCCATTCTATAGTGTTGCTCATGAATTATCTTGAGGTTGACATTGAGTTACATGAAAATATCCTTTTATTGATATCCTATGTCTTTAAGCTCCTTTCCTACCCTATTCAATACTTCCTCGATGCTCCTAACATCTCTCATCTTCTCTTCAATTGATAAAATCATGTCCATGATACTTTTGTTATCTACCCTATTCTAGTGTAGCCTTGGCTTTGATTCTTTACCTCCTACATGAACTAAGTAGATATATGTTTTAAATCCTCATTATTAATCAAGCCAAGGGGAATGAGTGAAGTAGGATCCTTGATCAAACTCCTAAGTATGTGCTTCATTCTACTTTTTAACTATTTTAGATCATTGGAAAGATCTCATATTTCTTTGGACTATTTATTCAAATCTTTGATTTTATCTATAAATATTTACATGTCCATGTTTAGGTGGGATAGGCTAACTATATTAAACCAAAGAATTTGATCCTCTATTCATACATTGATTATCTCTTTCACCTTATTACTTGAATCTTGTCATTGGCCAACTTGGCCTGTAGCCATGGAACTCTGCTTATTCACCAAGTCCTACTTAGATTTTAATTCCTTCAAGGAGATAAATATATCATACATGGTTTCCTAAAAATTATTTATTGTATCTCCTAGAAGAAACAAATGGGATTATTCTTGTAAATTCTTATTTTTTTATTAAAGCCATTTGATAGTAGCTTGTAACTGTTCTATATGTGATTGCGCTAATTCAAGAACATCTTCCTCAAAAATAAGTTATTTACCAAGATTTTGTCCTTTCTTTGGAATCAAACATGTCAATGGTTCCACATTTTTATATTTGATTTCCTTACCTCCTACCATGACCTTCTTCTTTGTCACTCTTTGTAGGCTAGTAGTTTTTGGATCAAATTTGACTCCAAATGTGGATTGAGTCACCTATGGGATAGGGATCTTAGCTTGTGATGGAACTGTTGAATCACCTGGTGTAGCTAATCTTCTTGCCTCCTCTTCTTGAAAATAAACTATCCATGGCTTAAGTTCTTGATGCATAGGAATGTCAATAGCCTTCATCATAACCCAAGGATGATGCATAGTGGGCACTCTCTCTGATTTAATTTTATATAAGAACCATTCCAAAATTGGTAGTCCATATAACAAGTTTTCTTCACTGAATAGATTGACTTCACTTAAAAGATTTTTTATAGTCACCTTGGGTCTCTTTGTTTTTAGAACAATAGCCAGCTCATCTTTTATTTTTGGAGTGTCAATAGGAACCAAGTCTAAAGATTTCCCTTTGTCATCCTTAGTTTCCTCAATAATTGTCTTATTTTATTTATCTTCATCTATGAATGTCATTGACAACATTTTTAATACATCCTCAATAGACTTTTGAGGATCTATAGCTATCATGTTTACCTCTTCTTTATTTGCCTATTTTTCTTCTACTTTAGAATTTTCATTGGCTAATGATATGGAAGCTATTTCATCTAGCCTTTTCTCCTCAAGCCTATACTCTATCTATGTCTAAGCTTGAGCACTAATTGATGGAGGTCTATAAGATTCACCACTGATCAAATGATATTTATTGGGTCTCAATTTCCATATATCATTAATTATTTTATTTCTCTTTAGTCTTGACTCAAGCCTCAAGCTATATTTCTTTAGCCTTATAGTGACTTCAAAGTAAGTAGATGCCTTGATGTGTATAAGATCAATAGAACCAAGCTCATGTTAATAGGGTACATTCAACATCCCTTTGTGTTTCAAATGATATTTAACCTTTCCATAGGGGTCCCATTGTCTAAGTTCATCAATTTTTAGATTGAAAGATGATCTATGATTTGAGGCTACCTCAATGTGGTCCCACTATCTGAAGGTTGTCTTTATAATAGTTATAGGGAGGTTGTGAAGGAGTCCCTTCCATTTGGTTTTTCAAATTCCATCAACTCCATGGAATAATTGGTATTATACCTCTTGCTTAACCAACTTATCAGCAACATAGACATTTAGCTTGAGATGAGAATTTTAAGTTCCCTCAATTCTGGTGACTATTTAATTTGGATACAACCATATATCTCCCATTATTTCTATAGATTTCTTGATTATAGGACTAATTATTGACATGGGAATACCAATTAGAGCTTCAATCAAGGTTGGATAGATAAAATCACAAATAAATTGAATGTGACCCCTATATTTATAGATGTGAAACTTAGAATAATATTGGGAAACTATCTAGGCTCTATTTGGAGACCATTCCCTCTTATTTGGATGATTTGTTGTTGCACATAAGGCATCTAGGAGGTAAAATATCATGTAAAATTGAGTTTTTTAATTATCCCTAATTATATATGTTTGTTTACTAAATGAGATACTGATTATCTCACCCAAATGAGGGACAATTACCTTTTCAACAATAATGTAGACCATGGGAACCCATATTGGGTCTACATATGTAGTGGTTGTATTTCCACATAACTTATTTAACATTGACATTTTTAATCTAAACCCTGGTCTAAACTGGTTGATAGGAATTTTCTTATTGAGGTCTAAAAATATTTGGTTCCCAAAATATAACCACATGGTAAGGGTGTCCATCAAATTGTGTTCTTTATCCCAAGAATTGATAGAGGCTAGGTCAATTTGGGGTTTGGGCAACTTATAATATGACTCAAATGCAATAGCAAAAATGTAAGCTACTTTTCTCTGATTATGCTCATTAATTATCATGCCCTTATCTATCTTATTTTCCTTTAAAATGGGAATAATAATATTGATGCAATAGAGTACCTTAGGTTTTACAATTTCCTAATGTAGATCGATCATCTAGATTACCACAATGTCATCATATAACCTTTTAACTAAGAGATTCTACCCTTCTTCTCTAGTGAAAGCTAGATGGTTGTCAAGTCTTTAGAACAATTTAGACCAATTACTCTCTTGTGTTCATAGCAACAAAAATGAACTCGATGTCCTTAAGAATATGAACTTCAACATCTTGTATCAAATATATCTTGACATCTTCCTTCAAAACATGCTTATGTTCTACCATTGTTATAATCTTTATAAAATTATATAGTTGTAAAAATAAACCAATATTCTAGTCTTAATTATAGTAGAATTATAGATAAATTAGGGTAATCTACATTCTTAGGGATTTTCTAAAGGTTTATACAAGGTTTTAATGGTGGTAGCTAGTTTAAAATATAAGCTTATGACTTAGATTTTGTGTGGAGAATGTATTTATACCTTTCATGTCTATGGGTCCATAAGATATTTTAATCTAGCTTGTCTTGATTATGTGGCATCACCATGTCATATTATTCATTGATATCTAAAATGTGACCATTTATCATTTTTGGACATGTGTCACCTTTGCATAAAATTTTGGAGCTTAATTAATTTGTAGTGTTGATCTCTTAAAAGTCTTCCCAGCCTTGACTCTATCATGAACCATTGATCTTATATTTGAGTCCCTAACAGTGTGCCACTTGTTATCTCCATGGGATATCTATGCACCTTGTAAACACACTCCATATCTTAATGCCTTTTCACCATATGGCAACCTTTCATTAGATATAGGTTCTTTGAATTATTATCTCAATACTCACCATAGATCTTGATCTAAGAGATTGAATACCATTGGTCAATCTATATTTAATTCCTCATGGTTGTGACACTTGTACATACCACATTTATTATGGGTTATTTGAAAATGCTACCTCATTTCACACCACTAGATCTTTTTTACACAAATCAATGTGTTCCATTGATCTTGATCCACTTGATTTTGTTCTTTGTATGTGTAGCTAGTCATGGACCATTGATTTTGGTCTAATTCATTAAGATCATGACACTTGTCACTCTTATAATACTCCATAGAACCTTGAACTATTGACTTTGCCCTATGCTATTATATCTTTCTACTAGTTCACCATGATTGTGGCACTTGTCACTACTTTGTTCTATCTTAAGAGCTTTATAATTTGATTGTTGACCAAGTTTGACTTCTAGTCAAACTGGGTCAACCCCTAATATTTTTGAACTTTTTATTAAGGTTTTCATATGTCTTATAGGGTGCCATGTTGGTATATCATCTTTCTTATCCTTCCTCTCGTCCTTATTGAAGCCCACTGTCCTTGTACTAGGCTAGTCAACCTTGGTCAAAACAAGTCAAACTTAGTCAAAGTGATAAATTGTGTTGGATATGTCCTAATATGTTATTTTATATGTTTTAAGGTGTCTTAAAGTCATAAATTGGTCACTTGATAAGTTTCACATGCAAAAAGGGTCATCTGGCCACATTTTTAGCCTATTAATTAACTTGTAAAAATGGGTTGCGTAAGCATATTTGTCACCAAAGTGAATCTAAATGTCGAGGAGGTTAGGATCAGTAAGAAGGTGGTTATTTTTAGTTCAAGAGGTAGTTATGTGAATAAATAGGGAGTTTTTATTTGATTTTAGGCCCTTTGGGGCACTTGTACAGGCTTCTTGAGTTCACCATCAGCTAAAAAGCATGGGCAATGTTCCTCTTCACCTCCCTAGATCCATTTACACACTTAGAGTGTAGAGAGTTCATCTACAACTTCTTTTTCCTCCATTTTATCTTTACACACAAAAAATGGTTATATTTAAACACTTGGTATGGGTCGTACACATGGATTTGGGAAGATTACTTCTAGGTAATGAAATGTCTCTGAGTGAACTTCAAATCCATAACAAGAAGTTTAATTTTGATGCCTCATACTTTATGAACAATCACTTAGACTCTAGGCAGATTTTTATGCATTTATAATTGTCAAGGGTCTCCATTTGAGCCATTTTTTTATTATTGTGTGTGTGTGTGTGTGTTTTTTTTTTTTAAATTTTATTTTACGGTTTTGATGTTTTCACATGTTTATAATGATCTTTCCATAGATTCTCCATCAAAATTATATCATAAATACCATTATATGTCAAGGAAGCCTCTTATAGGCTTGGATGGTTCGTAAAGTACTAGCTCCTTAAGCACTTGAAGATATTTAGAAGAGTGTTTTATACATTGGAATGAAAACACAAAGGTTTTTTAAGAGGTTTGAAAACATGAAGATGTATTTGGAGATACTGGAGCAAGTTTTGAACCTTTGACAGTTAACATATGTATTTGTAAGTGTCTTCTATGTTAGAAGTTTTTGTGTTGAAGCTGGTTCTAGGTGTTTTTTTAATGGAGAATAGGTTTTCAAGGTTGATCAATTCTCTCAAATAGTTTTTTTAAAAATATTCCTTGACATAGTCATGTCAACTCCATATCTTTCCTATATAGAACATGTCAATGCACACCTACAGGTGGTTGAGTAGGATACTTACAGGAAATTATATGGAGAAATGAGGTAACATTACATTTTGGGAGATATTGGTATGACAAGAAGGTTTTGAAAATGCATATGAGGGTAAAAATATGGTAAGGTAAGGTGTCAAACCATGTATATAAAGTAAAGATTATGTTTAGGAATGTCTACCCTAAAAGTACTAAATAAAGAACCTCTTTCTTTTTGTAAGCATCATATGAGATGGATGAAGGAGATTTAAATTCCCTTTTAAGGTTTAGGCATGTTTTCCTTAGTATGAATAAATAGAGAAAAATGTTTTAAGGGAAAAGGACAAAGGGAGAGAGGTCCTTTAGAGATTCTAAGTTTCCCAAAAAACCATTAGAACTTGATAGTGAAACCTACAAGATTTTGAAGGAAAGTGACCTTGCACTTCATATTGAGAATCCTAGACTATGCCATCGAGGGGGGAAAATACAAATGGTTAAAAGACACTCCTAAGATAATATGTTATGAGAGAATATGAACTTTTTTGTAATAATCTCCTAGGCCCACACCTTGTCTATACATAGGGTAAAATTTTCACTTACAGTAGGGTTATTAGGCAGTCATCAAAAAATCATGTTTTAAAATTGCCTTTGAGATTTCAAGGTGAGTGAAAGTGAAATTTTGCCAACCTTATAATTTTTTATCAATAAAACCAACCCTTAAAGGAATATCAAGGATCCCAGGTGTACATATAGCCTCTGTACGGACTAAGATAGAGGTCAAAGAAGTGAAGTGAAGGACTAGGCATTGATTATGATAGTTTTAACCATCTAAGATGGATTTAAAGGTTTTTTGAGAATTAAATAAATGTTTAAATCATGTATAAATAACTTATAATCATGATATAGGTTTGAATAAACAACCCATGGGTGATTTGAAAGAAAATATGTAAAAAAGGGTTTTTGAGGACTTTTTTAGGCATATTGAGATGGTTAGACCCCCTAACCATAGAATTTGGAAAAAAAATTGGTAAAATTGATAATTATGACCTTACAAATATTAAAAAATATTCAATTTACATTTTAAAAAAAAGGGGAATATGCCTCTATTTTGTCTTAGAGGTAAGGTACTTTTCCCATGCACAAGACTGGTAGTTTTGAGGAAAAGTGATGAATAGTGAAACAAAAGTCAAGTTGGTTAGTAAAAATGGTTTGTATAGTTTTAATAAACATGGATAAACATGACAAAAAAAGTCTATATGGTTTTAATACAAACAAGGTGATCTAGACAAGAAGGTCTGTAAGTAGATCTAGTGAGGCAACATGCAAATCTAGCTCCAAATGTAAGGTCATTTCAAATTCCAACCCTTGACAAGAATTATAATGTTTTTAATAATGGCCATGGGGTTTAAAATTATTTGTTAAAGCTTTTAAATTTCATGGTAAGTGTAAATAGGATTCTTTTATCTCAAAGGTGCAGGCAGACCCATTAGTAAGGTCTAGACCTAGTCTCAAAATAGGGGTCAATTTAATTATAAGCTCTTAGTGAGATATTATAATGATTAAATCATGTTCATAATGTATTAAAAAAGTTTTTAAACCTTTGGTTTACAGTAAAAATTCCCAAGAAACTATTTTTAGCCTAAAGTATGCTTAAACCCTCATAGAATTGTAGGAAAAGGACTCGAGTGACCAATTCATGTTCTTAGAACTTTCATGACCATTTTCATGGGACCTCAAGGTATTTGGATATGATGAAGAGGGTACCTAGGAATCCTTTAGTGGAATTTTTACAGGATTCTAAAATATATTCTTTATGAATAAATGTTAATAATCTAAACCATTCTAAAACCCTTGAAAGCCTTCCTTAAGGACCTAATTAGGAAGAGGAGTAAAATGAAGAGTCCAAATGAAAGGTAAATGTCATAAAAACACTTGGATGATGTATATGACTCTCTAAGACTCCTTCCCATCTAATTAAGCTACACCACACCCATATAGTTCAAGTAAAAATTATGTTTTTTTTGATAATTTCTTGTGTTTTGTAGGTTCTAAGGTTGATCATGGGATACCAATCACATGGGAGGATATCTTGCGACTTGAACCAACTCCCTATGACATTTTAAGATCTTAGAAATGCTCAAAATTGTCCTTACTAGGCCCCTCACTTCAACTAGTCTAAAGTGACATAATGAAAAGAGTGGTAACCTAAATTTGGAGACATTTTAAGATGTGTCTGATGGAGCCAAGCATATGAAGTGTCCTACCATGTGTCATGAAACCCTTAGTATGGATCAGTTAGGAAGGATAAAAAGATGCTAGTGCCAATTGTCAAGAAAATCCTATTGGAGAGTAATCATGGTTACAAATGATGATTATGCTTGTTTAAAATAATGTTAATGATTAGGAAAACTTCCAATGTAGGTGGAGGCATCTTGGTAACTTTATCTCCTTGGTGTACATGATATGATTGTCCCTAATCTATTTTGAAATGCTCAAGGAAGCCAATGATGAAGGCAGTTTCCAAGAGAGAGTGATTGAAGAAATGCTATGCCACATTTGGAGAAGAGGCTTGTTTGGGATAGACTTACATGAAAATTAGTTTCTTGAATCCATTTAAACTTCATCCACATAAATTTTAACTAATTTTAATCTTTGGAAACTTGTCTTTGCACCTATTAAACTTTTCTTTTCTCTCTCTTCTGCCAAGTTCTATAAATGTGAGCCATTTTGGCTATTGTAAGATAACAGTACAGTTGGTATGGTGAATCCCTACTAGAATGACATTACACTTTGTCTTTGAACATTGAATATAAGTCTAATTATGAGTTGTGAACATTTTATCTAAGTGTGTGATTGATGAATAGTGGAGCCAAGTGATAGTATCATCCTTACTTTATCCTTCATGTTTAAGCAAGAGTTCTAATTTTAACAGGTCATGTGAAGTGTATTGATTATACTAGGCTCTTCTTCAAGTAAGAAATTATATTTATGGTGTACAATCTACCCCTAGATAAATTATCTTATTGATTGTCCCATGTATGCTACCTTCACATTGAAGTAATTATGTTAGAATCATTTAATGCCTAGAATTGGTCTTGGAAAGCTTCGTTGTTTAGTAGGATTTTGATAGTCTGTGGGATATATCTTACTATATCTCATCTTTAATTTAGTTTCCATTTTATGAAAAAATTCTACCTCTTTTCCATGAACAAGCATTAGATTAGTTGATATGAATTTAAATAAGAATATAGGGAGCTAGCCCTCATAAAATAGAGATTCATCTCTCTTACAAGTTCCCCACAAATTGAGATATGATTCAATGTTGCATCAAATTCTATTAGTTGAATAGAGTATCCTAGGGTGCACAATTTGATGTGAACAGTTCTAGCATGCTTGATGGGATAACTAGTCCTAATTATTTCCATGTCAAGGTGAATGTTAGTATTGACAAGCCTAAGGTTGTAGACGTGTTTTTTAATCTAGCATTTGGTGATTCTAAAAGGTTAGAATGTATGGTTGTAAATCAATTTATTTACATTATACTTCATGGTCTTTACTAGATCCTCTTCTAGTAGAGCATTCAATAAAGTCCCTATATTTGAAACTCTTCTTGAGGAAAAATGTCATGAACCATTCTTAATTTTTAGAGATCCTAAATAAGAAGGTTTTGAATAAGAAGAAGATGTTGAGGAGATAGAAGAACAAGAGGAAGGGGAAGGGGAAGAAGAGATGGCTAGGCAATATGCTTTCCTAGCCTTTAATACCAAAAATCCAGTCAATCTTACTACATATGATCCTATTCCTCCCAATGCTAACAAAAGTCTCCATAGATTCAATGGAGAGGGACCTATTACTCCAACTAAGTACATTAGGGACATTTCAAAAAAATTCAACTTCCACAATATCACTCAAGATAACATAGCTATTAGACTACTCGCCATGTCTCTAAAGGTAAGACACTCGATTGGTTAGGGACATTGAGAGGTGATTACATTACTAATTATGATGACTTTGGGGAGTTTTTGGTGAATATGTTTGATAATAAGAGTGACCACACTTCACTAATTCATCGACTGAATGTGATAAGAAAATGTCTTCATGAATCTATGGGGGATTTCAATGAAAGGTTTCAAAGGACATGGTATATATTTCCACCTATCATGAGGCCTCCTCTAAGCTTTGTATTACCCACTTATCTCAAGGCTATTGACACTGATATGGAAATAATGTTGTAATCAATGGGAAGATTTACTCTACTAGATGTCTATGAGATAGTTATTAAAGCGAAGAATAGTTTGATATAAGCTAGGAAATAACCCCTAAGATTTTTTATGCCTTTGTTATCTCATATTTTAGTTGAAACTCCAAGTGTAGCACAAGTCTAAAAAAACCCCCAAGAAGGTGGATAATTCTATAGAAAAAGATGAAATTATCTGATAATTACAAGCTCAAATAAAACAAGATTAATTGCATATAATTTATCCACCAAATCCCCAATATTATCCTTCACAAAATTAAATACCTCCACCCCAATACAATTACCAAGGGAGAGGACAAGGTCAGCAAGGTTTCAATAAGTAGTCCAATATCTATAGTCCTAATTCCATTCCATCCACAAGGGTTATTATTCCAGTCCATACTAATCTAGTTTTAGGAGAGGAACATTTGGATCAATGGGGACAATCTCAATGTTATTTTTTGTATGATGGTGGAGAAGGTAGTCAAGCCTTAGTGTTACAAGAAGGAGATAATCCTTGCATCACATAAAAATAATAAAATCTTATGCAAAAGGATACTCATGGAGAAGGAAGTATCCAAAGTATAGGTTTTATGAACTTTTAAGTGGAAGATAACAATGTGTTAAACCAAAATACATTAATTGAAGCCAATAAAAGAGACAATAAGAGAGATTTGGGAGATGTTCTGGAAGTATATGTGACTCCAATTAATGCCTTTCCAAGGACACAAAGTGTGAATCCTATTATAATACCCCCTACTAGTCACACTCCTCATCAAAGTCAAAATGTGAGAAAGGTTATCAAACCTACAATGTATCAAGTTCAAGCTTACTCACTACCTTAAATAATGAAAGAAAATGTGAATACTTCACCTATAAACATTATTGATTCTTTGAATAATACCAAGACAAGTATATCTCTTTGGGAATTCTTGCATTTGCCTAGTCAAAAAGAACTCCTACAAGAGCAAATTTCAAAAATCCATGTAGCCCCTCAAGCTCCAATACACAATGGTGTAGACCCTACCAATACAATAAATTATGTCATATAAACCTCTACCAAATCTGAAAATCCTCCACCTTTCTACCTCACACTCATTTTGGGAGACAAATTGGTTCAAAAATGCATTGTGGATAGTGGAGCTAGTACCACGGTTATGCCTAAGGTGGTTGCAGATAAGTTGGGATTAAAATATGGACCTTGTAGCAAAGGTGTGTTGTAGCTTGATGGAAATCCAACTAAGATAGTGGGATTATCTATAGGATTGAAAGTCTTTCTACATGATTGTCCAAGTTTCCCCATTATGCAAGACATTATGGTGGTAGACCTTTCAGCTCATTTTGCTATTTGTTTGTCAAGGGACTACATGGCTAAAATAGGAGGATACCTTTTTTTTGATTGGTTTTTTTCTAGATTTTAGAAAAAGATATGAAACTAATTTAACCATAATAACATATCCCTTGACAATGTTTCATATTAAACCATATGTGGTGACAAATTCAAATCAGAATTGTGTAATTAGTGAAGAAGAAGAAGAATAAGGTCACATGGGTGGTGAAGCATCCTCTTCCCTTAAAGGTATTTATGATATTTTCCTTGATAATTATGGTAGTAAAAAATATGATAATGATCCCTATACATTCATAGAAGATACTGATTTGGGAGTATATTATATGCATGAAGAAAATACTTTTATACCCTCACTCACTAATAAAGATCATGAACTTGAAGGGATATGGTAAATGATTTTTAATGGCTCAAGAATAAAATTAGGTGTAGGGGTTGGTTTTATGTTAGTCTCTCCATCAAATAAACAATATTAATCTTCATATATATTCCATTTTAGTTGTACTTGCAATATGGTAGAATATGAAGGCTTAGTTCATGGCCTCGAATGGGAAAATAAAAGGGGAATCAAGAATTTGAAGGTTTAGGGGGATAGTGAATTGGTCATACACCAATTGAGAAACCAAGATACAACCAATAATCCTTTTCTTATATCATAAAAGAATAGGGTATGGGATCTACTTGAATATTTTGATGCTTTTAACATAAAACCCATACCAAGAGATTCAAATAAGCATGATGATAGGTTGGCTTTCATAAGAGCAAACTTTGACATAGTTGTTGATGTAAGTAGAGAGAAGGATAAATATCATATCAAGGTCATTATGAGACCTTATATTTCAAATAATAAGGTGTCATGGAAAGTGTTTGAAAATTATAAACACATTGCACATTACTTGAAAAATGAGGTAGAATTTTCTTCAAAGAACCAAAAGAAGTTTCATAATCAATATGAAGAGCAAGTAATTCAACTAAATACAAACAAGATACCTAAAGGGCTGGTTACCTTGGAGAGTGTTTTCAATGAAGATGATCAAAGGAGGAAGGAAAGATTGAACATGTCCATAAAGGAAGAGAACTATGAAAGAGTCATGATCTTCAATGATAAACTTTTGAAAATTGGTAAGATATGATCTCCATTTGGAAGGAAAGCCTTTATTGAATTATGTAAAGAGTTTCATGATATATTTTCTTGGGAGTACAAGGATTTTAAAGGGTTTGATCCAAGTCTAGATCATCACACCATTGAGTTAGAACCTGGAGCTAAACTTGTTACTCAAAAACAAAGGCCTATCAATCCCAAGATAGAAGAACACGTGAATAAAGAGCTTACCAAATTGATTAAGTCAAGGATTATCTTTCCTATCAATCACTCAACTTGGGTATCCAATATTTTACCTATCCTAAATAAGAGTGGAGAGATCAGACTTTGTGTGTATTTTAGAGACCTTAATAGGGTGTCTCTCAAGAATCATTATCCACTACCTTCTATGTAATAAATTCTGCAAGTTGTTTCAAGTTCTCAACATTTTTCACTTCTTGATGGTTATTCAGTTTATAACCAAATATTGGTGAATGAAGAGGATCAATTCAAGGTAGATGAGGAACGTTTTCCTATTGGAAGATTCCTTTTGGTTTATCTAATGCTATAGCTACCTTTCAAAGGGAAATGGACATGGATTTTAAAGGTTGATCAATGACATATTACTTGTGTACTTGATGATATAACCATATTTTCAAAAGATGATAATGATCGTATGAAACATCTAAGGCAAGTGTTTGAGAATTTTAGAGAGTATGGAGTATCTCTTAATCCAAATAAGTGCATATTTTATATCTATTAAGGAAAGCTACTAGGTCATATTGTTTCAAAAAAAAGGTTTGTTTATTAAACCTAAAAGGATTGAGGCTATCTTAGGCTTGTCTTTGCCTCTAAGAAATAAATGAATACAAATATTCTCAGGTAAAATAAAATTTGTAAGAAGGTTTATTCCAATTTTTGAAACTTTGGTGAAACCTATCAAAACCATACTCAAGAGGAACCAAGCTTTTGCTTAGGCAAAGGAAGGTAAGTATAGATTTGAGGAAATAAAAAAAGAAATTGCACAATCTCCTACTCTCTTAAACCCAAAATTTTCCAAATATTTCATACTATATACCTTTGTTCAACTTGATACAATCTCATATATGCTTTTGCAAAAGAATGATGAAGAAATAGAGTAACCAATTGCATTCTTTAGCCAAGGATTGGAAGACTATGAGGTCAACCATACATTTATATAGAAACAAGTTATAGCTTTGATAAGAGGATTGAAAACATTTAGGCACATGGTTTTAAATAGCAAGATACATGTCATGGTCTCTCATCCTAACACCAAGGATTTTATTCTAAGTAAAGATCTCAATGAAAGGAGAGCTGGGTGGATTACAAAGGTAATGGAGTATGATGTTGATATCAAGGTAATAAACTTGGTGAGAGGGAAGGGGTTATGTGAACATTTAGCTTCAGATCATCAAGGGAAAAAATAAGAATTCTTGGTCAATCAAGCTTATCCCTAATTATTTGACCACATACCAATTTAAATTTAGACACAAGACATCATTATATTATTCCAAAATGGTGAGTGTCCTAATGGCTTAAACAAGCCTCAAAGCAGGTATTTTGGATTGAAAACCATTCCTTATTTTCTTGTAGATGGTATTATAGTTTGGAAAGATGTGAATGGTGTGTTATTGAGGTGTTTTAACAATGATCAGTTTGGTATGTTATTGGAAAAGTTTCACAATGATGTAGATGGAGGCCATTTATCCCCTAAAACAACAGTTGCAAAGATAATGAGGGATGACTATTATTAGCTTAGCCTTTTCAAGGATTTCTACAATTGGGCTAAGATGTGTCATTAATGTGCCTTATTTATTGGAAAACAAAATCTTGCATCCCTTCCATTGAATCCTATCTAAGTAGACCAACCTTTCATGCAATGGGGCCTTGATTTCATTGGTATGATCAACCCTCCATCAAGTGCTAGGCATAAATGTATATTAGCTGCAACTAACTACTTCACAAGATGGGTAGAGGCTATTTCATTAAAAGAGGGAAGTGAAAATGCTATCTTGGATTTTTATGAGAGCATCATAACAAGGTTTGGAGTTCCCTATACTACCATTTATGATAATGCACTTACTTTTATGAGTGTTAAAACTTTTGATTGGGCAAATAGGAATGGAGTTTACTTGATCACTTCATCTAATTATTACCCTCAAGTTAATGGATTGGTTGATTCTACCAATAATAATCTCATCAAGATCATCAAAAGGACATTAGAAAACAATAAAAGGTCATGACACATCAAGTTGAAGACAACCCTATTAGCTGATAGGATTATTCCCAAGAGGTCAATTAGCAATTCTATTTTTGTGCTTATTTATGGAAGAGAATCTATATTGTCCATATCTCAAGAACTACCTACTTTATAACTTGAAAATCAGCTAGAACTAATTGAGAATACTCCAATGGAAGTCAGATTGACATAACTAATGTAGTTACGAGAAGCAAGGGACAATGCACATAAAACTATGGAACACTACCAAGTACTCATGAATAAGTATTTTAACAAGAGGTCCAGTACAAGAGTGTTTAAAGAAGGTACTTAGTTCTGAAATGGGATGAGGACAGAGTAAAAATAGGTAGACATACAAAGTTTTATATCTTATGGAGTGGCCCTCACATCATTAGCAAGTACAAGCAAATAAATTATTTTTAGCTGACCAAGATGAATAGAGAAGAGTTGCCTATCCTTATGAATGGGATACATCTGAATTTTTATTTTTAGTCCTTGTGAGGTTTGTTTCTTAAATAGTATCATAAGTGTGTGATTTTTAATCTTTGGTTGTGTTCCCTAAGTGTTCTAGTTGAACACACGTGTGTTTCCTTTGAGTGTGTCTTGTGGCATGTGTTTTATTTTAGATTGGTGTGTTGTTTAAATGAATTTGAGTTTTGGTTAGGTTTTAGAGAGACTCCATGACCTAATGGATAGGATAAGGCTAATAGTCCTTAATATAGGCAAGCATGTTACCCCTAGGAATTGCTAAAATTGTTCACCAAATTTGAATTCTAGTCAAATTGGGTCAACCCATACTATTTTTGAACTTTTGAATAAGGTTTCCATAGTCTTATAGCATTTCATGTTGGTCTATAATCTTAATTATCCTTCCTCTAGTCCTTGTTGAAGCCCACCCTACTTGTACTAGGCTAGTTAACCTTGGTCAAACCTAGTCAAACTTAGCCAAAGTGCCAAATTATGTTGGATATGTCTTAATACAGTATTTTATATGTTTCAAGGTGTCTTCAAGTCATAAATTTGTCACTTTCTAAGTTTCACATGTAAAAAGGGTCATTTGGCCACATTTTTAGCCTATTAATTAACTTGTATGGATGGGTTAAGTAAACATATTTTTCATCAAAGTGAATCTCAACATGGAGGAGCTCAGGATCAATCAAAAGGTGGTTAGTGTCAGTTCAAGAGGTAGTTATGTGAAAAAATGGGGAGATTTTCCTTGATATTAGGAACTTTTGGGCACTTATATGAACTTCTTAAGCTCGCCATCAATTAAAAAATGTGGGAAATGTGTCTCATCACCTCCCTAGACCCCTTTCCACACTTTTAGTGTAGATATTTCATAATAAAGTTCATCTGCATCTTATTTTTCTTCCATTTTGTCTTTGTAAGCAAAAAAGGGTATGCTTCAAACACTTAATATGGGTCATACAATTGAGGTTGGGAAGAGGGATTCTAGGGAATGAAAGGTCTCTGAATACACTTAAAATCCATAGAAATAAGTTTCATTTTGGTTCCTCCTTTATGAATAATCACTTAGACTCTAGGCAGCTTTTTATGCATTTCCAACCGTGAAGGGTCTCCTTTTGAGCCAGTTTCTGATTCTCATGTTTATTTTTGATGGGTTTGATGTTTTCACATATTTATAATAACCAATCCATATATTATGAATCACCATTATATCATAGAGACAATCAAATTTCAAGGAAGCCTGTTATATGCTTGGATGGTTCACAAACTACCAGTTCTTTAAGCACTTGTAGATATTTTAAGGGAGTGTTTTATACATTGAAATGAAAACACAAAGGTTTTTCATAGGTTTCAACACATTAAGATGTATTTAGAGATACTAGATCAAGTTTTGAACCTTTGACATGTCAAAACAACACCTAAAAGTTGTGTTTCTCCTCACTCTTAGCCCTTGACAGTCAACATATATATTTTTAAGTGTCTTTTATGTTGAATTTTTTTGTGTTGAAGCTAGTTCTAGCTGTGTTTTTAATGAATAAAATGTATCAAAGGTTAATAAATTCTCTCAAATGGTTTTTTGAATGCTCTTCCTTGACATAGTATTATCAACTCCATATCCTACCTATATATGACATGTCAATGCACACCTACAGGTGGTTGATCAAGATACATATAAGAAATTATATGGAGAATTGAGGTAACTTGAATTTTTTGGAGATATTGGTATGAAAATAAGGATTTGAAAATGCCTATGAGGGTCAAAATATGGCAAGGTAAGGTGTCAAACCATGTAGAGAAAGTAAAGACTATGTTTAGGACTGTTTGTGCTAGAAGTACTAAATAGAGAACCTCTTTCTTTTTGTAAGCATTATATGAGATGGATGAAGGAGATTTAAATGATATTTTACGGTTTATACATGTTTTCATCATGTAAAAATACTAAACAATTTTTTAAGAGCAAAGGATAAATGGAGAGAGGTCCTTTACATATTCAAAGTTGCCCAAAAAACCACTAGAACTTGACAGTGAAAGCTATAAGATTTTGAAGGAAAGTAACCTTGCACTTCATATTTAGAATCCTAGACTATGCCATGAATGGGGAATAATTATAAATGGTTCAAGATATCCTCCTTATATAATATGTCATGAGATAATATGAACTTTTTTGTAATAATCTCCTACGCCCACACCCTGTCCGTACATAGGGTAAAATTTGCAGTTACAGTAGGGTTATTAGGAAATGGACAACAACTCATGTTTTGACATTGAATTTAAGATTTAAAGGTAAATGAAAGTGAATTTTTTACAACTTTATAAATTTTGATCAAGAAACCCAACCCTCAAATATGTATCAATGATCCTAGGTGTGCATATAGCCTCTATACGGATTGAGATAGAGGTCAAACAAGTGAAGTCAAGGATTAGGCTTGGATTATGATGGTTTTAACAATATAAGATGGATTAAAAGGTTATGTGATCATGAAATTAAGGTTTAAATCATGTATAAATATATTATAATCATGATATAGATTTTAATAAATAACCCATGGGTGATTTGAAAGAAAATATGAAAAATAGGGTTTTTGAGGCCTTTTTTAGGCATACTTAGATGGTTAGACCCCATAACCATGGAATTAGGTAAAAACATTGTTAAAATTGGTAATTATAACTTTATAAATATTACAAAACAATCACTTTTAAAAAAAGAGGAAATATGCCTCTATTTTATCTTAGAGGTAAGGTCCTTTTTTGATGCACAAGACTGATAGTTTTGAGGAATAGTGATGATTAGTGAAACAAAAGTCAAATTGGTCAGTAAATAGTGTTTTTAGAGCTATAAAACACATGGATAAACATGAGAAAATATTATATAATTTTTTAATGAAAACAATGTGGTCTAGATAACAAGGTCTGTAGGTAGATGTAGTGAGGCAACATGGAAATCTAGCTCACAATGCAAGGTCATTTCAAATTCTAACCCTTGACAAGAATTATAATGTTTTGAATAATTAAAATGGGGGTTAAAATTATGTTTTAAATATATTAAAGTGCATGTAAATTTTAAATAGGATTCTTTTGGCTTAAAGGTGTAGGAAGACCCATTGGCAAGGTCTAGACCTAATCTCAACATAGGGGTCAGTTTCAATTTAAGCTCTTGATGAGATATTATAGTATTTTAATAATGTTAATATAATATAAAAAAAAGTGTTTCAACATTTTTTTTTAGGAAACTTCATAAGAGACCATTTTTTATCTTAATATGTGTTTAACCTTCATAGAATTGCAGGAAAAGGACCTGAGTGACCAGTTCAAGTGTTTAGAACTTTCATGACCATTTGCATGGAACCTTATGGTATTTGGAGATTATTGAGAGGGTCTCTAAGATTAATTTATAGTAATTTTTATATGTTTATAATGTATTTTATTTATGAACAAATGTTAATAATCTAAACCACACCAAAACCCTTGAAAACCCTCCTTAAGCACCTGATTGGGAAGAGGAGGAAAATGAAGCATCTAGATGCAAGGGAAATGTCATAAAACCACTTGGATGATGTAGAATAATATACAAGACTCCTTTAAATTCAATTGAGATACACCACAACCATATAGATAAAGAAAAAATCAATTTTCTTTGACAATTTCTTATATTTTTCAAGTGTTGAAGATGATCATGGGGTATCAATCACTTGGGAGGATATATTAGGACTCAAAACAACTCCATATGCCATATTAAGAGCTTATAAATGTTCAAACGTGTTCTTACTAGGCCCCTCACTTTAGCTAGTCTAAAATGATATAGTGAAAAGAGTGGTAATCTAAATTTGGAGACCTTTTAAGATGTGTCTGATGGAGCCAAGAATATTAAGTGTCCTACCATGTGTCATGAGACCCTTGGTATGGATCAGTTAGGAAGGATAAAAATATACTAGGGCTAATTTTCAAGAAAAGCCTATTGGAGAGTGATCATGGTTACAGATGATGGTTGTGCTTGTGTAAAAGAATTCCAATGATTAGGAAAAATTCCAATGTAAGTAGAGGCCTCTTTTTAAAATCCTCTCCTTAGTGTACATGAGACTCATTTCCCTAATCTATTTTGGAATTCTCAGGAAAGCCCATGATGAAGGTAGTTTCCAAGAGAGAGTGACAGAAGAGATGTTATGCCACATTTGGAGAAGATGCTTGTTTGAGATATAATCATCTGAAAATTAGTTTCCTAACTCCCTTTACACTTCATACACATAAATTTTAATTGCTTTTAATCTTTGGTAACTTGTCCTTGCACCTATTGATCTTCTCTTTTCTCTCTCTTCTTCCAAGTTCTATAAATGTGATCCATTTTGGCTATTGTAGGATAAGACAACAATTGGTATGGTGAGGCCTTGCTAGAATGACATTACACTTTGTATTTGAACATTGAATACAAGTCTAATTCTGATTTATGAACATTTTGTCTAATTGTGTGAGTGATTAATAGTGAATCCAAGTGATAGTATCATCCTCACTCCCTTTATCCTTCATGTTTAAGCAAGAGTTCTAATTTTAATAGATCATGTGAAGTGTATTGATTGTACTAGGATCTTCTTCAAGAAAGAAATTGTCTCTATTGTGTGCAATCTTCCCCTAGATCAATTATATTTTTGATTGTCCTATTCTACCTTTACATTGAATCAATTATGTTAGAATCCTTCAATGCCTCTAATTGGTCTTGGAAAGCTTCATTGCTTAGTAGGAGTTTGATATTCTATGGGATATATCTTGGTGGATCACCTCCTTAATTTAGTTTCCATTTTATGCAAAATATCTACCTATTTTCCATGAACAAGCATTAGATTGGGTGATAGGAATTTAATGAATAATATAAGGAGCTAGCCCTCATAAACTAGAGATTCATCTCTCTTATGAGTTCCCCACAACTTTAGATATGATTCAATGTTGCATCAAATTGTAGGAGTTGCATAGAGTATCCTAAGGTGCATAATTTGCTGCCAATATTGACCTAGGTGGATTCTTGTGTATCATCGATCTCCCTTCTAAGCTCTAATATCTCACCAATTGGCATCTTTGTCATGATTTATTCTTGTGGGTAATGAAAATAAACTAATTTAGGGATTGAGGAGAATAAATAAACTTATGATTAAATTTTTTAGACTAAGGTTTTAGTTGTATTAATAAATACAATTAGGACTTAGGCTAAAGTTTATACTAAGTTTAAAAACATAATACAGTGCCCTTGTGTTTAGTTAGTCCCTATGAATAGTAAAATAGACTAGGTGAGGTTTTAGGGTATAGCATAAAATTTTAGAGTAAGGTCCTAGTTATATTAATAAATATAATTAGGACATAAGCTCAAGTTTAAGTTAGGTCTAAATGTAAAAAATTTCTCATGAAAATTTGATCCCATGTAGATTTGAATCTATTTCAAAAGGACCTAGGCTAAAACATATTAGATCAGGGTTTGATAAAATAAAGGGTCAAATTATCATTAATGTATAAAACCCTAGACACTATTCACACAATTGGGACTTCAATAAAACTACAATATGGAAATACAAAAGTCAAATATTAGTGATGTTAGATAAATTCAAATTAAGATAAATTCTAATATGCCAAATGTAAATATGATGAGAACCATGATATTTAAATAATGCACTCTGGTTAAGTGGGATGTTTAATTTGAAGCACAAATTTGTAGAATTTGAATAACGGTTCTCATTTTTTTAAAATGGGGGTATGTTGACCTCAATAGCTAGGAAGTGCTTTTGTGGTTGTAGATAATATGTAATAATGGTCATGAAAATGTTAATAGTTATTCTATATTGTAAACCTAATTAATGTAACATGTACTTGAAACTTTTATGTACCCAAGGTACATACAACTTCTCTAGGAACAAAAATTATAAAAAGTGCTTGTTTCAAACTTCAAAACTTAATCCAATGCAGAGTTCTTACAAAACTAAATATTTATATTGTATTTGGATATATTTTTGTCTTCTAGGGGTGGATGTTGTAAGGATAGATTTATCATTATTATGGGTACACAACTTGGTACAATATTTGTTTGAAATGAGAACCTACAACAAATATTTAAAGAAAAATTGGTTGAAGAGTCAACACACTTAGGCATCGATCATAATGATCCCTATAGGTATGGAAGATGTGACATTGCATCCATATTTCATTTTATTCATTACTTTTCATGTGTTATTCTTGTAAGGTAGATCGAGCTTGGTTTTAGGGTATAATAGGAATGAAAACATGTTTACGATGTCATATAATGAATCCCCATGTTTTGTACACCCAAGGGGTCAGGAAAACCTGGCCTTTTGGGCACATGAGAAGAGTATGTACAGAAAAAATGCACCACTATTTTTTAAATTAAATAAATTTTACATTTAAACCCTTTCACATTTGAATTGACTATTTACTATGAATATTTATGATGATGACAAAATTGTAACTATGAATAAATTTTTATACAATGACTGGATCCACTAGGGACATGGTATTTTCAAAAGGACATAGGGTGTACTCTATGATCTCATGGTTTTAACACTAATTCCATATCCATTGGGATATGGGGTTAGTTTAAAAAATTAATATAAATGAATATAACTAAGGAAGATACATTGATAAAAACTAAACATGCCAACATGAAGGAAACACACTAAGACAAATGAAACACACCAAAATCCTAAATCACCTAAGGGAACAATAGGGTAAATCCCACACTTTTTATTTGTATAACTATATATATTTACCATTTTAAGGCAATGGATGTTGTGTTAAATCATGAAACTATAAATAGAATGTTTAATAAAATGGAAAATCTTGAAATTACACATCCACAATAAATATAAATTTCTATGACTCCCTCTTGTTTCTCTTCTCTTTTCACATAAGAAGACAAAATCACCAAATTGGAAATAATTTTGCTTGGCCTTATAAATAAATATTTTAAACCTTTTTCTTGATGAATAAAATATGGGAAATGACCATATCTCTCTCTTCTTATAGTATTTTCAAATACATAATCATTTTTTTCCAATGAATCTTTGAAATAATTTTCTTCCAATGCCTAACCTAGTTTTAATGGTTGTAACTCTGGTGAAATGTGAATAGTTTTGTCTACTCTATATAATATTTTAGAAGTACAAACTAAATTTTATATTCTATGTGTTATGTGGTTTGCAAAATAATAGATATATTATTATTACTAGACTCATCTTGTCCATTACAATGAAGTTAATAAAAAAAAAAAATTATCTAGATAAACCTCATATCCTTATAAGAAACTAACAAGTTCAGATGACGAAAATTTTACATCAATTTTTGTCACTATATTTTTAAGAACACCAAATCTGACCTGAATATTTTCTTTGATGAAATCACGCACAACCTTTGATTTTTTTATCTTAATAAAATAGATGCTACCAATTTTATGAAGAAATCCATCACTGTCAACAAATGAGTATGTCTTTCACTTGAATGAGTATTCAACGTGTTAATGAAATTTAACCCCCATTGCTAAAAAGGCTATCTAATATATACTAATATTAGAGGCAATGCAACCAATTTTGGTTTTTCAATATTTTTTTTGGAAGGCTTCATAATTTAAAACCCATTCTTGTACATCTCTAAAAACTTTGGGCCAATACTCAAGATCAGATAAATGAACATCATAGGCTTGATTCTTGAAATTTTCCAATAACCCTTTTAATGTTGTTTATGTACACACCATAAAAAAATTACATCAATTCCCTTCTTAAATAGATCATTCTCACAAATTGTTTATCTCCCTACCCTTACCTTGACCTCCTTTTCTTTAATATTTAAATGATTTTGGAATTCCACATACAATAATAAGTATAAAATATTTGAATACCATTCATCAATTGTACCAATTAATAATACGATTGGAAAATTCACATTGATATCCCTATGATTGACTTATCTTTGAAAATCATCTACTTCTATTATTAATTGAAAAATACCTTGTCCACTTACCAACTTGGTAGGTTTGATATTCAAATCATATTCACGTAATATGGTTATCCATAATCAATGCTTAGAACCTAGTTCTGGTTGTGTCGAAATATATTTAATGGTTAAATATAGGATAATTATTCTTGTATGAGAATTCAAGATATAAAATATTAAATGTTTTATATCATTCACAACAACATATTTTTCTCTCCGTAAGATAGTTTTTGAGTTCATGGTCTTTTAGTGCACAACTTATGAAATTAATTAGAGACTGAATGACTTATTTATTTTTATATACTAAATGGCTGATATTATATATGTAGAGGAGGAACAATATGTGATGAAGTCTTTTTTTAAAATGGGTAGACCAATTTTGGGGAATTTTAAATAGCTTTCTTGGTCTCTTCAAACACTCTATTTATTTATTTAATAAAATATAAAAGAGTCTTTCCTCTCATCATATGAGTAGTATATTTGGTCAATTCAAAAATATCTAGTACAAATCCTTTCAACAAATTTAACTTGCCGAAAAAATGTGCACCTAGTATACTAGTAGAAAAATATGATTGTTGAGTTACTTTGACTCTTTTAGGACCAATCTTAGTATCTTTATTTGACACAACATGTCTAAGGATATTTCCTTTTGTGACTGAAAAAATGGAATTATTAGGATTAAAATAAATAAAATGAGTTATACATATTTCAAAATCCATTTTAAAATGTTCACAATGATTTTGTCTCTTATTAGAAAACACAATGGGAGTATCAAGATAAATCACTATAATTTTTTATTCAAATCATTGAAAGTTAAATACATCTCTTTGGAAATTTTATCAAGTAATAATAAGTCTAAAAGGCATTTTTTGATAAAAAAAATGTTTCCCATGGTGTAGCTAATGTTATTTTATATTGGTATTTATAGATACATCCACCTCAGTATAGATAAAAACCCCATCTAGCATAGAAATCATTTTAAACCTTGTTAATGTTTATAGATTATGATCCATTATTGTCAAAGATAATTATCTTCAATTGAATCTTGCTTAATATTGTATAAATCCACACAAATACACACTAATCTATTCTTCTTTCTAACTAGCACTATGTCTACCTATATGTAGTTTTGTATCAGAAATATATTTCTATACTCCATCATATTTTTTATTTCCTCATATAGAGTGTTTTCAATCTTAGCATTATATGGTCTCAAACTTTACCTAAATAAATTGATGCTTTAATTTGAAATGCTTATATGTTACATATATTTTTGGTAGACATATATTTTAGATCAATATAACACCAAGTAAATATATATCTATATAGTTTGAAGAGAGATATGAAAATCATGTATTAATCCTTACAACATCAGCTAAAAATATTCATATATCATGGTTCTTCCTATATTCCTATGTTCACCTTGTCATTGTCTTTGGATCCTTGGAATCTTCTTGGATTATCCTTTTTCACATTGGTCATGCTTATCAAACAATTCTTTTTGAGATACCAAGGCTCTATAGTTTTATTCCTTTGAGTTGAATGAATCTACCTTTATTGCTTCTATTCTTTTAGGAAGTTTTATATTTTTTTTTCATTTTTATCCCAAATTTTCATTTCTTTGACCAAGAATTCTCTTTAGGATGATGAAATTCCCTCAAAATATAAATTTCATAAATTATTTGATTGCTTCAATAAGACAATGATTTTTTCATCATTTTTTTATCGTTTCCCACTGTTCCTAGTTATCTAGAATAATTGGTTGGTATACTATTTTAATAATATATTTTACCTTATATATTTTAGGATGACGAATAAATAAATATTTAGATAAAGACAAATAATTAACCTTACAATTTTCTTATTTTGGCATAATAACAATATTGAAAGCTTCAAACATTTCAATGAAATCCTACACCCAATTTATAAATTCCTTTAGTGTGTTACTCTTAACCTGATATTGGTTCTAGACCTATTTAAAAATTAGTTCAACATCACCCCATGCCACAAGGTTCAATATTCTCATTTATTTTTTTACTTGCAATCCCAAAAATAATTGTTCATAGACATTTGTATTATTACTACATTCAAATTGGAGTTTTAATGAAAATGGGAAAAGATCATTCTTGAGGAGGAATTATAATTATCCTAACCATTGATGCTACATATGCATAACTTCCATCAAATTCCAAGGTAAATGCATCATTTGCATTTACTTAATGAGCTTATGTATCTCTAAATATATTTTTTAAAACATCCTGTATATACCAAGTCCTAATTCTTCATATAAGATATATGTTATAAGATCCTTTAAAACTTTCACTAGGTGTTTGGGTTTAGGCTTTGACAAGGGATTATATTTAATTACTTTTACCATAATAATAACATTATTCAAATCCATTTGAATTTCAACACCAATATATTTATAAATTATTCTACTTAACACCATTCCATAAATTAGAGGAATATCTACCACCAAGATTATTAGTTTAATTATTTTCTACAAGTAGGCTAGTATGGCCACCTATGCATATTTGATTTTAATAATGAGATGGAATTGTTTACCTTTCATAAATTAAAAATGAAAAATGTATTTTTTGCATGTTAAAATTAAAGGATGTGAAACCTTGGATAGCATCACATTATCCTAAGTCATAGAATCGATGATATAATTATTGAGTATAAATACTTTGATAAAAATTAAAACATAGAAAGTGTCTAGTTTCTCTCTACTTTAAATTAAAGTAGCCATATAGTTTTGAGGGGTAAAATCAATATTCAATGTTTATTTTCAAGGTAATTAGGATGAAAAATGGGTCCTTATCTTTGAATGAACATAATTAGTTGATCATGTTGATTTAGATTCAACCCAGGCTATTAGGCTTGAGTGATCTAAATCTTGATTGTATTCATGTATCATGTTAATCTAGATTCAACCTAAGATATTATGTTTGTGTGATATGAGTATTTATTTTATCCATTTGATTAATAATATCAAATATATAAGGGAAACCAAAATCAAGACCTTAATGATTCAAGGCCGTATGAGGATTTCTCATTTTATCAATTGATTTATCCTTAGAAATTTTAGGCAAAGGCACACCCATATATGATTGCAACAGTTGGATTAATTACATTGGTATATTCATGTTATTTCTCTTTCACATTCTATTTGTCTTTCTCTTTGCCTTTTCCTATATCCTTCAATTTATCATTCTAAGTTCTTGTGAGCATAGCAAATTAGTGATTATTCATACCCTCCATTTTTTCGTTATTCTTATCTTAATTGACTTTAAACTATAGATAACCTACAATGGGTTCACCATTAGGTTAATAAATTTTAGGATTAAAGTTACTCAACGCACCCTCATATGATGGTTCAGCCAAGGTGCATAACACTAAAAATATATAATTATTTATGTAGTTAGAACCATCATGATCACTATTAGCATTCCAGGTATGTTAAAAATTGATTCAATCAAGGGCCAATTAAATGGTGGGTTTAGGAGTTGTAGCTAAAATATATTGGTGTATATCATTGTATGAAACTATGGATACTAAAATTAAATATTTATAACATCTGAATATTATACATTTGACAAATATAAATTAGTGTTCTAGCCTTTAGACCTACCTGATGCTAAAAGGATCACATTTATCATCTCATAGTTCTTAATTATTATCTCTTACTTTGATCCATATCATTCAGATGATCCAAGTCTCATATACTACACATAAATCTTAAAATATGATAAACATCCTTCACTATAAGATTTAGATCCATATCAATTTTCTATCCTTATAGACATTACCATCCACAAAATGACACTCATACCGATGGTAGTGTCCATATCCTTATCTAGAGTATAGTTTCCAAAAGTCATTAAAATTTAAAATTTTACAAACCATATGGGTCGGTCTATTTGTCCTATTAAACCCTACCATGATATATTTTCAAAAATGGTATAAATAAAATTCTAAGCTTTCCATTCATCATCTATAAAATACCAAGAAAAACCATACTAAATATAATTTAATCAACATCACAACCAATTTACTATACCTTGTTCATCCCTATATTTATATCAAACATAGGAGTAATCATATTATAATTTGGAAGAATTCAAAGAGAAAGCCATGAGAGATATTATTCAAATTACAATATAGATCACCACATGCATCATCATAAAATATATTTCACCCTTGTGTACACACTTTCCCACACATATAATATATCTACATAAGTATTAGGTCCTCCTTGGATAATTGACTATGTAGATAGCTCCCATTGATAGAGTGGTCTTTGGAGTTAGCTAGGCACCATGATTCTACTTACCTATTTTTAATAAATTCCTTATAAAGGTGAATAAGGGTGAATATCTATGGTTTGATCTATCAACAAAGAGTGACAACATATATACCATATCTAAATATATCAATAGAAATGAGAAATAAAACCCTGAATAAATAATTTTGTTGCATCCAGGTCCAATCATTATTTTGTAGTAGGTACCTACATCACGGTCATACACTAGCATCGATGCTAGTTTATAGATCTAACAGTAATGTCCATGACTACAATTGTATAATTTCTATAATCTAAGAACTAATCTAAAATATTGATCCTGCATAATTTACACTTATTTCTAGCCTAGATTTTCATGTAAATAGGAAACTATCTAAGTACCATTATTTTTTACTATTTGTAATATTTGTCAATAGTTTTACTTTACTATTTTTTTCAATCTCAATTGTGTAAATTCATAATATTATTTATCTAAGTTTTTTATAAATTTTCCTACTATATATTAGTTTATCACCCTTATGCTTGAGCTATTTATATATTCTCAACCCTAAACCCCATAATCAAAATTCAAGGTTAAACATTTGGTGAGCCTAAACTTGGTCACCAAAACCTAGATTAGGCTAGGGTTTTCTATTTTTGATATCTGATTATTGTAAATTACTGTTTCAAATTCTAAATTTTAAATTTATAAGGAATGGAAAATGTTAATCACAAATTTTGTTTTCAAATGGAGGGTAATGAAGCACTAATCATTCATCTCAATAATAACAAAACCTTAATGGATGCATTTTTGCATGTTACAAGAGATGATGTTGGTAAACATGTTAAGGCTAAGGCATCATTACCTAGTGATGGTGAATCCTTAGGTGGTACTAACAACCAATTATGTACTAATAAACATACCCTTGAGGATATCATCACTTATTACTTCTAGTGGGATACAAATTATGTGTTTACACCATTGTTCCCTAAAATAAATTCTATTGTTGATATATCCTTAACCCAATTATTGATTTCAATCACTATATCAACTCAAACCATGGGTATGACCCTTTTGGTGAATTCCCAAACTTCAAACATTAGTAATAAAAATGTGTAATATCTTGTGCATGCTATAAAACTTTTTCAAGTTGAGGTTACCAACATTGAGCAGAATTATACGAATTAACTTTATGTTATTGATTCATAATGTGTCTTACATAATCCTCATTTACCTAAAACACCTTTGCACCCTTTTACAAATATTTTTATTGCACCCAACTTTGTCTTTTTTATGGAAATTATGATAATGAACAACATATGTCATCCTTCTATGTGGTATGTCCTTATTATGCATCCAATGATAAACTTTTGACTAAATTATTTATAAGGATCCTATAAGAATATGATTTATGATGGTTTTATTATTTACCACTCAAATTGGTGAGAGAATTCAAACCTATAACCAATTACTTCCTAACACATATCTCTATCAACATTACTAAAAACATGTCATATGCTCAATTTTCAAAGATAAAACAAGTAACCAATGAACCTGTTAATGAATATGTTTTGGTATATAAAATAATGTTGGTCAAAATGAAAAATCCAATGGTAAATAAATAACTACAAGTTATCTTCGATAAAATTGATCTTCCCATTACATGAGTCCATTATTTTAAAGAAGTTCAAATATTTTGATAAACTATGCCATATTGTGAGAGATCATTAAATGAATTTCATTTCCTTAAATAAATTAAATTTTATACTAAACACACTAACTATGTTTAATACCAAGTTTCATATCAAGCCAAAATACAAGGTGAAACTAACATAACCTTAAAAGTAAATAACCAAAATAATTAACATAATTTCAAAACAACCTAATCAACTCATCTTATCCAATGTATCTAAGAGAAAATTTACACACTTACTTGACTCTCCAACTTATTTAATTTTGAATATTATGGAGTGTCATCTCATATCTCTCATTTTTCCCATAGAGATTGATATGAATTGACCTCTGCTTAAAGGATATGATGTTAATGCATATTGTGACTATCACCAAGGCCCTATGCATTCTATGAACATATGTTATAAATTGAATCATAATATCAAATATATCATTAATGAAAGAAATATTACCTTTTATTATCCTTCAAAGGATTCAGGTTCATAACCTCATGATCACTAGAATTAAGAAATATTTAACAATCCTTTGCAAGATCATTTCAAAAAAATCTATAACTAAAAATGGAATATATTTTAGATCCTCGTTCAACACATTATGTGTACCCACTAGATGTGATTATTGTAACTTATACATGAATAATACCTCTTAAGGTTCATATAAATTTTGTTACATTTGATATTAGTGAAATAGTAGATGATGAATTTAATATTCATTCACTATTTACTCAATCATACTTTAACCATCAACCTATAGATAGTTTTATAATTAAAAATGGTTTTAGTGATAATGTATGTACCATAAAAATAATTAAACATTTGGGATATACACATGATGATTTATACCCTTCCACTAAAATGGCTAGATCATTTGATGGGACATGACAACATACTACGGGTGAGATTTATTTACCTTTATAGGTTAATCTAGGAGATCTGGTCACCACATTTTCAACTATACCATATGTACAAGTCTTTTATAAGTTATTGGGATGAACTTGGAAACATTTACTCCATGAAGTACCTTCCAAAGTGCATGGGTGTATTAAATACATTCATACCAATAAGGTAGTCATAGTTCATAGAATTCTATATGAATATCCACTTGAACAAGATAATTTTATTTTGAGATAGCTAATTATCAAACCTAATAAGGCTAAACCTATGGGAAATGGTAATAAATAAGAAATAATATTTCCTAGATGTCCCATATTTGAGAAGCATTTTTACTAGAGACAGACTGTGGATTCTATGTACTGTTCATCCACTGTTACACAAAAATGCAATTATCTAGAGCAATCGAACATGTTTCAATTACAACTACTAAAAATAAACCATAGAGAACAAAAACATGGGTTCTATTAATCCATAATAATTTTACTATTTCTTCATGACCATAGAGTCCTATTATACATATATATAATACCACATATTCTATAAACCCAGATATGACACATATATATGATTTTTAGTAGTACCACCAGTTTCATAGACAATATTTTGAGTATGGAGATACCTATGAGCATCCCTTGGATTGGATAATATGATATAATTTTCCTTCCAAATATTTAAAAAATCTAAAAATAATCAAAAAATACAAAAAACATAAAATATTCAAGAAAATATAAAAACATTCAAATAATTAAAAATTACAAAAATATTTAGCATTCCCATGTTTTATTAGTTCCTCCAAATCTATTTTGTTTTAATTATGTTATTATATTTAATATCACTTCATCGATATACACATTTGTTTCGCATATCTTTGAGTGTGATACAAGCATACCCAAGCACATTATTTATGCATTTATAGATGTTGGACCTCTCTTCTACCTACATCATATAATATGTTGGGGGAATTCACTTTCTTTGATCATGATTGATATAGATTACATATATTTTATGATCATTTATGCATTATCATGTTTGAGATTATATAATAATTATTAAACATGTGTATATCCATGATTATATGTTTCACAATGTACTTGATATGATATACTACAAAACATTATTTTATAACACAATTATGGAATTACAGTTATAATATGTTTATGCTAGTTTCTTATTTTGAATTCCTTGAGTGTATTAAATTTATTTATATTGTATTTCTTGTAGAAAATTTGATTATGTTCCTTAATTTTTGTTCCCTATTCCATTGTATGTTGTTTAAACATTGGAATATGTCATGCTATGTTGACTGCATATTAAAATATGTCATCCTCGATTATGCAAAATTTTAACATGCCACTTGTATGAGGTATATTTGGACCATTAGTTCACATTATATTGAGTTATTTTGTGTATATTATTTATTTTTTGTTGATATTATATTATTACACTTTATATATTGCGATGATTTATATTTTACATCGTACGATTTGATGTGATCACATACTACAATCCTTATTGTTATACCTAATTTGAAATGGTATCCCTATATGCTACATGATTTATACACAAATTAAATATTTATATTCTCCATTTGATATTAGGTACTGAAAATTTTATAGTCCCCTCACCTCAAAAGGGTGGGGGGCATATCAATGGGGGCATGTCATAAAAATATGACCTCCACACTTATACTAAAAAAACCCCATTTTTTTTTGGAATTGAGTATTAGAGTATGTTTTTGGATGCATGTCAGACCTAATACCTCACATGATGATGAAATTGATAATCATTTATCACACTCATGTACACACAACTAGAACCGAAGGAGGTGAACTAAGGTAATTAGCTAGAGGTAACTACATACAATGGGTGATATGGGGAAGCATGTTGTACTTTCATATATGTTTATGGGGTTTGGATGTATACATACATAGATAGGACCCAATATCTATATGTGGTAGTCATTTTTCGACCTAGGACCATTTCTAAGTCCTTAACCCTAGGTAAATACCTCACTGTCTTCATTAGGTTTTAGTTTCACTTGAGGATGGTTAAGTTATTAGGATTAGTTTAACTAGGAAGGATAACTCTAACATCCTAAGTTATTATTTAGGTTAAAATAATTTTACATTAAAATTACATGTTAATTTATTCATATAATCTCATAATCCAACATGATTTTTGATAAGTAAATTATAAACAACAACTAAAAATCAATTCAACACATGCAAATTTATGTTAAGTATACAACAAAAAATACTACTTCATAAAAGACAGTACAAACAAGAGTAGATTGAAATTCAAGGTTTCACAGTGTTACTAGTTGAGGTTGTAATCACCTTATGGCTTAAAAGTCATCACGCCATTAACTTATTAGTTTAAACAACACTCGATTAATAAGCATGAATGTTGTTATTAGAATAAAATAAAAATGCTATAATTATGATCAATATCATCATTCATCAAATAACCTTTATGGGTAACCTATAATTGAATCCATGTAATGAATTTATATTGGTATAACCAATGCAATATAATTTTTGGTGAGTTGTGATGATGATGTCATGGTGGTGTCATCAAAGTTCCTTGGTGAGTGGATGAAGTGCCTTAATAATGTAAGTTAAAATTACAATGTGTATAATGTGCTTGTTCTAGTGTGATTTATGTATAGTTGGTTGATCTTCAGTATTGACATAGATTTATAGGATCAGGTATGAATATAGAGGTTTGAGAATGTAAAAGGGGTCCTATAAGATATAATCCATGATTTTAGATCTTTTTGGCACAAGTATAATTTATCTAGTTGATCATAGTTTTTATTTAGACTCTTTGGGTCCAGTGGTAAAAAAGATGAGTTGGTAATTTAATGATGTCACCATTGCCACATGGGAAGGATTCAATGGAAGATGGTCATATGGTTGTGATTACTATAGTCCCTAGTTTTTATGCAATATATCTAAATTCATGCATTGAAGTGAGATCAAATTTATGAAGGTGCAAAGTTGGCTTCTTAATTAGATTTTATTATTTTCACATACTTAACCAAATTTGTAGATTGGCCAAAAAGAGCTAAGTAAGCATGTTGAATGAGGTCAGAGCTTACACATGTGGACATTTAAAGAGAATATGATCATATGGTTTTGTTCATTCTTGGACCTAGTTTATTTTTACTAATTTATAGATCATGCGATGTATCATGTAAGAAATTATGCCTTTACAAAGTTAGGCTCCTAGGCAGATTAACTATGTTTTCCCATACTTATCTGATTTTGTGGTGTGGTAGTAAGAGCCAAGTGAGCATGTTGAAAGTGTTATATCTTGCACATATGGTGTCAAGAAAATATTATCATATAGGTTTTTTTAGTTTTGAGTACAGATGATTTACACTATGTTTGAGATCATGCATTGAAGTGTAGCAATAGTTATGGATAATCAAAGTTAGCCACTTAGGTAGATTTAGACATAGTTAGCTATATGATAGAAGTTGATGAGAAGCCATTTTAATAGTTTTATATCTCACATGGATAATAGTTTCAATATTAGTGGGTCACATGGTTGGATTCTCCTATGTGAGTAGATCATCTAGTCCAAATTTGAGATCCTATAGGTGAGCACAAAAGAAGTTATTCAGGTGTAAAATTGGATACTCATGCATATTGACAAGGTTCCCATAGTCATTTTTGGAAGTATTAAATCTTGAGTAAGTTTGATAGTGCACGAGTGCTCTAAAGAGTTAAGAGGTAGTGATATTAGGATAGGTGCATGATGTTTAATGTATGAGCAAAGGTACAAGATAGTTATCCAATGGCTAGTAGATAATTATACAGTTTGATCAATGGTGAGAATTGATCATTAAGGACCTTGTTGATCCATAGAGATTGATGAAGTGCATTAAGTCAACATTTTAAGATGGGACAAGATAAGGTCAAAGTAATAGAAATTTAACATTTGGCTTTGGTGGTATATGGATTAAATATTGGACATGATTGATGGTGTGAGATTGATCCTAAGCTAAGATTCCATGAGATTTTAGCATAGTGTAAAAGTTTAACTGTGACCATTTCCATTTGAATATTTGAATTTGTGAAGCAAAGACTAGTGTCTACTTTGTGGACCATAACTTTCAATAGAATATGAATTTGCTCATGCATTAGAAATAGAAGTGGTAGAGGACTCCAAGACACATCTATTGAACCCAATTTGAAGATATGGAAATGTGTGAAAATAAATATATTGAGCCTAGAAGTTGACTATATATTCATGCATATTCTACAAGTGACCCGAAAAGGATATTCAATCTTGTGTTGATGTTGTTTCGATGTCTCATGATGAATTATCTATTGGATCATATTGTAGACTCTATAAATAATATCTTTGAATATTTTGGAGGTAACAATGCTTAAGAAGTTGACTATTTGGTTTTTCATGGCAACTGTGTGCATAAGGTCTATATTTGAGTTGTTTGAGCATACGCAAAGATGAGCTAAGTTGATTTTGATCATTAAAATATGTCCTAAGAGACATAAGGAGTGGAATTATGTAATTATAAGTGGTCATGTGTTCATTTTTTGATCGAGGGTCAGCTATATGGGTGAATAGATCTCTGTGAGACCTATAAGAACTATAAGTGCCTTGTTTAAAAGGTGTAACTACTTAAGGGTGACCCATAGATGCTATGGATGATCTATGTATTTTATATTGAGACTTATATTAATATGATATATGTATTAAAGGTTAATATATTCTTAATAGATGACCAAGGTTGTGTTTAACAAGATTGATCTATAAATAGTAGAACTAAAGTTGTTGGGTTCTAGACTTGTAAGTGAGAGACTAAAGAATAATAATAGATTGGCTTGTGTGTGTTTTATGGAGAAATAGAGGGGTAGAGTTCCCTAAGGATGAGTTGAATAGAATATAATTTTGAGGATTATGTATATGACCTATAGGTTATGTTTTTGATGTCAGCATAGTTCTCTTGCACGTTGAGAATGAGAAAAGAGGTCTAGAGTGATATAAAAGGATGTATTAGATATATTGAGAATGTGTGAAGGATTTCTAGTGTCTATGAGAGATTAATGACTAGTTTGAGAGACTAATTAGAGTGTGGACTATGTGTATGACCATCTAGTCATGTTGTTAAAAATTGTGATGGATTTGTTACTGTGAATTATGCATTGAGTGTGCAAAGTTGAAGAGAGTTGATATGCTTTGTATTTCAATTAGATTGATAGGAAATCAATGTTGAGGAGATTGTGTTCATATGTGCTATTTTTGGTGCTCAACATCTAAGGGGGTAGTATCCTCCTTACAAGGTGAAACTTGATAAAAGATCTAGTTTTTATCAATGCTCATATAGATAGGTGTAGTAGCTCCTTATGGGATTGCAGTCTCACTAAAACTAGGAATGGTATTTCCTTGATCAGTATCTTGTTGGTCTAAATCAATTATTGTATTATAGGATAATATTATAATTATGGGTTCTAGTGGGTTTTATTTCCCAAGAGGCTTCCCCATGTATGTTATGTGTTATATGTTTAATATTGAATTATCTTTCTTGTACATGTCTATGAATGATGTGTATGTTTCATGAATAGTTATGGTAATTGATTAAGGACTTGTAATGATCAAAATTAAAGTTTAAACTAAATTTGAAATATTTGGGCTCACTGATTCACCCCCCTCTCATTGATTGTACCTCTATCAATTGGTATCAAAGTGGCTCCTTTAGAGGAAGACTAATAGGTTAAAGGTGATCCTAAGTAGGTACAATGATGGATAAGTAGTTGAAGAAATAAAATAAACAATAGAAGGATGTGATCAAGGCACTTGAAGAACATATATGTACTTTGAATAAATATTCCAAAGAGGATGAGAATGTTATAAATGATCTCAAAGTTCAGCTAGAAGATTCCAAGACAAGGTTGAGTTCAAAATAGGATCAATGCATTCAATTGGAAACAAAGATAGATTAATTAAAGGTTGAGCATAAATCTTTTTTTGTCAAGACAATCATGTTTGAAGAAGATCAAAATAATTCAAATCAAGTCAATAGAAATGAAATAATATCAGTTAGACAACCCAATGCAATAATGTATGCCATTACTTTTCATGTCTAGCATCATTTTTGCTATCAATATGGTCATAAGGTAAAAGATTGTAGAAAGATGAGATCTAATAATGATGTCACATGGTGCCTTGGAAGAAGGAGAAATTGGTCTTGGAGAAGACTTAAGTCAAATCAGTTGAGAGGTATGTTGAATGATATCATTTACTATAGCTACAATTAAGTAGGACATATTGATAGATTTTGAAAGAATAGTTGGAAAAAGCACTCTGATCCTAAAGATCACTCAATGTTATAAAGACCAAAGACTTTGAAGGATAATCTTGATCAAGGTGGACTACCTGCTATTGAAAATAAAGAATTAGATATCAAAAAGATATAATAATGCCAAGAGGATTTGTCCTATGTTGAGATAGAAAAGGAAGATCACAATCATCATCAAGCAAAATTTATGAATGATCTTGTTTGTTTTAGATATTATAGAGTTTGTCACTTTGCTAGGTATTTCAAGAACATGTTGAATAAGTTCCCAAGGCAAAATAAGTGATATAAAGAACCTATAAGGTTTGATAAAGGACAAACTTAGGTATGAAAACCAAAGATTGTCAATACTAATCACACTAGTCCAAAGGTTGATAAGAAAGTTGCTCTAGAAGGCTATATTGCAAATTAGGATAAGATCAAGGATCAAGTAGGTAATATGACTACAAAATACAAGAAGATTCAAACTTTGGTATGGAGATATGAGGTAGAAAATACTAAGAACACTAACTCTATTGAGTCCAAGAGTCTTGATGGATTGTTTTCTAAGGTAGAAAAATAGTCAAAAACAAAATAAAGTCAAGAGTTTATATTGGTAACTTTTATTGACAAGTTTGAAGTAGACAATGTGTCAACTATCCAATTAGAAAAGACAATCAAAAGTTTGTTCATGTTGAAAATAAAGAGACCAAGCTCAAGGAGAAGATCAAGGTACTAGATGAGGCTCGTTCTGAAGTGTGTATAGATCCAAGTGAACTTCCTATTGTTCCTAAGTAAGTTACATGCAAAGAACATCACTTGTCAGTATCTAGTAATGAGATTTCAAAATGCAAGGTGGATTCTTTAGATGAAATTATATGTCATAAATCTATGTTATCTCTATGTGTTATATATTATATCTTATAAGAGAAGGATATTGATATATAAAAGGAAATAGTTATAATGATTAAGGTAAAGAAGAAGAAGAATATATATAAGTATTATAGAGTAAAAAATCTACATTTTTTATTTTTTGAGTTTCAGTTATGCACTCCAAGTTTTGTCCCTGTGCGCTTTGTTTCGAGACAGTGAAGTTTTTGACTCAGAGCGCGAGCTCAAATTTTTTCTTGCCTAAATTTTGTCTAAGTGTCAAAATTGTGTGGAAGCTACCAAATGTCATTGGCTGAGGCACATTTCATAATTTATATAAGTTGCTTGAAATGTACCATGTGTCCCATAGTAACTCAGCAGAGCACAACAAGTGTCAGCATCTGCGTCTCATGTTTCTTATACATTTTGAAGGATTCTTTTCAATAAGCTTTTCTCAGGATCAAGCAGAAGGCACTAGGTGGCAACTGCAAAAGGTTTAAATATGATTTTATAAAAAAAAAAAAATGCCACATATCCCTAGCTGAAGAGAGTGGAAGCCACCATGTGTCAACATCCAAATTATCTTCACTTTGTTTCATTAATAAATAAAGACTGTGGTGGGTCCTGGGTTCTATTTTTGAGGAAAGTAGAAGCTGCCAAGTGTCGCCATCCATGTAAATATGAAATGATGCCCAAATGTTTCTATAGTATAGATAGAGTGACGTGGAGACCAACTAGTGTCACCTTCCATAGGATTCTCAAAGGGTAGCTAAAAGTAGTGAAGACAGCCACATGTCCCTTAATAAAGATGTGTAAAAAATGCCACCTGTCCCTATTTACTTTTTGAAGTTGCTCGAGTGAGAAGTGATGTGGGTCCCATTTTCTATAAGTTGTTAATTTTTTGAAGAAGTGGACTATGATATATGTCAAAGATGGAACACTCCTGAGCAAAGATACAGTAAAGAGTATAGGTTATGTAGAAAGTGTTGTGTGTCTTTAGTAAGTGTTGTGGAACATGCCAATTGTCATTTTTTGGTGCCTCCTAAATAATAAGAAGGTTTTCAAGTAGAGTAGGGGAATTGGCCAAGTGTCCTCTCCCGTTTGAAAGTGGGAAGCATCTTGGGTATTTATTTCAACCAATGAACTTGCAAGAAGATAAAACGTTTTAGATACAAGAAATATCTTGTGTTAGACACTTCCATTTCAGTTAGGCCATTGGATTGGGAACATGTAGAAAATCTAGAGCTAATCTAAGGCTATAAATAGGGGTGCAGAGATCACTAAAAGGATCACCAGAAGATAGAGAGAATTTTCTACGAGAGATTATTGTCAAGATTTTTTAGACTTTTTTTAGCTGTGATCAGGAATATCATTTGCCTTTGTTCTATTTTCTTGAGTTAGAAAGTTTATGTAACTGTGCATGTTTCTATGCCTTTTATGTAACCAGAGGATTAATAAAAAGACTGAGTTCTGTGCCTTTGTTGATATTTTTCAGTGTCACTGCAAAATTAGTCTAAGTTGTGAGCCTCTTTTTCTATTATTTTCATATTTTACATTGATCATGCCTTGTTCACTATTTAATGTAATTGAATCTTACATATAGCTTCATTGTGCTTAGAATTAAGGGTCAAATTAAATTTAGGTGCATCACCATAGTTAGATTTTATTTCATTACACTTGTGTTTCTATTTAATTCCTATCCCTTTTCCCATTATACACTTGATATAAAGAAGAGCCAACTTATTTAAAATATGGAGGTTGTTTCAAGTTGTAAGTCCCACATTCTTGAAAGTTCCCATTGTTGGTGTTAGAAACAGTGCAATTTTAATCATCAACAGTTTTTGGCATGCTCGGTGGGACACCATCTTAAAGTTTCTTTCAATACTGTATGAACCAGAGAGCTACAAGGAGTTAAAGCTATGGACCAATAACAAGATCTCAATCTAATTTAAATCTAGGTATTCTTTTTTCACCATTGGTAACTAGTCCAAGAATAAGAGTCAATTAGTTTATACCAATACGAAGAGTAAATATGGGAGGTCCTATACCCCCAAGAAATTATGCAAGTTAGAACACTGGCATTCCTTTGATCCTCCCAATACCACCAGCCACTTGGGACCCTATTCCAGTACATGCCTTGAAGGCTCTACCCAAATTCAATGGGCAAGATTTTAAAACTCCTGAAGAACATTTTCAAGATGTGTCTAATGTCTTTGCCATACATGTTGTCACACAGTAGAATGTGGCTATAAGATTATTAGCAACTTATTTTAAAGGAAAGGCTCTAGAATGATACCGATCCTTGACCCCAAATATAATCTCTACATGGGATCAGCTTGGAGATCTTTTCTTTGAAAGATTTGAAGAAAAGGGTGATAAGTCTTCTTTGCTACAACAATTGATTACCATCAAAAGGGCACCACAAGAAGCAATGACTAACTTTAATTCCAAGTTTCAAAAGACTTGGGAAAGGATTCTTGCTATAGCTAGACCATTACTAGGTATGGTTATAGTATTTTATCTTAAAGCATTAAATTCAGATATATCTATTATGATTCAGTCTCTTGGAGGTCAGACTCTACCAGAAGCCTATGACTATGCAGTCAGAGCTAAAAGTAATTTAATATATGCTAGAAAGTTGCCCCCAAGGCCTCTCATGCC
Organism: Torreya grandis; assembly: GCA_037957365.1. Lineage (NCBI taxonomy): Eukaryota > Viridiplantae > Streptophyta > Pinopsida > Cupressales > Taxaceae > Torreya > Torreya grandis. Next base: position 896,079 of record JARHVA010004966.1, on the reverse strand, counting down.
CATGTTTCTAGAGATTACCTTACCATTGCCTCAATAAGCACCTAATTCTATAGCCCCACCTACGTTTATGTATAAATATCCTCAACAACTTGCTAAAGAATTGTCCCTACCCAATCATCTGAGATGGATGATATCAAGAATATCTTAAGGACATTTTCTAATGAGCTAATTAACATAAAAGATAGCAGAATCCTTATCCTAAACCCCAATAGCAAGGCTACCAAGGAAATAGATTTACACCATAGCCAAACCAATATCAAGGTCATCAAAGGCAAAATAACCCTCAGCCAACAAACTAACTAGTTGCAGTCCCTACACCCTCACAGACTGTTCCCCCAAATCCTAATAGAGAGATTGTTCAAGGGTATAATAATTATACAAATAACACCAATGCTTGGTGTTTCCCTTATAATAATGATCATAAACCTAGAGATTGTCTTATGGGTAATATACAATAAAAAGTAGTAGAGCAAAGAAAAATGGATGGATAATTTGCCAATACTTTAGATGCATAAACTTATCAGTCTCCTGGTATGCAAAATTTAGTCTTGATGGCTTAGATGCAAGGGATGTCTCTACAATAAGAAGAAGAAATAACCCTTGAACATGCTTTGTTTTCATGGGTTGAAGATGAAGAATCGATATTCTTGAATGAAGCTTCTGCTTTCAAGAAACCAGTGGTGCAATTAAACTACTATACTAGATCAAAGAGAAGAATGATGGAATAGCCTGAAGTTGAAAATAGTCAAGTTATGGAGAATCCTCCATTTTGAGGTCAAAGAAACATAGCTGTTAGACAAGAAGTGCCTTAGCTATTGCAGAACCAAGTGATTCATGTACAAGTTCAAGAAAAATCAAGGTATCCTTATTTTTCAAGAACTCAAGCATTAGGACCAATGAATGTGGTGAAACAGCTATAGAGGACTCTAGCACAAGTATCAATATGGGACATATTAGCTATTACTAAACAAAATACATTGTTACAAGAAGCTCTACAAGGCCAAGCAATGCCTAAACATAATGGGATCAAAGGACTTGTTGATAAAGAAAAGCTCAAACACATAGTTCCTCTGAAGACAATAACCTTTTTGAACAATGCAGCAGAGGTAAGTAAATCCAAACCAAAGCCTTTCTATTTGACTTTGATAGTTGGAAATAAAATCTTGCACAATGCACTGATAGATTCAGGGGATACTACTACAGTAATGCCTAAGCAAATAGTTGATGCTTTAAAAATAAAGTATGAACCACTTACTAAAGGAGTTATGCAGCTAGATGGCAAATTAGTACAAACAATAGGGATAATTAAACAACTGCCATTACAATTATATACTTATCCCAATATAATTTTCAATCAAGATATAGTAGTCATAGATATACCCCTTGTATTTGGTCTATGTTTATCTAGGGATTTCATAGCCAAAATAGGAGGATATATGTCCCTTAATTGGTCTCACCTCATCCTAAGAAGTAAATATGGTTCAAAGATGAAAATTCTATCTAAAACACTATCAAATGATCACATCACCAATGAACCAACATCAAAATTAGAGGTAGATCATGCTATGTTAAATAAAGAAGAAAGGGTTTTTGTTGAAGAGTTGGGTGACTAGACTAAGCATGATCAAGAAGAGGAAAATAACCATTTCTTAGCTATGATGCATAGTGACCCATATGGAAATTATGACTCTATTGGTCTGGGCACTTACGTCATTTTTAATGAAGACCATGAAATCCCAAATTTTTTAAGGAAAGAAACACCAACTACTCAAGAATTTAAAAAAGGAGATTCAGAGATCTGGACCTTGAATTTTGATGGGGCTAGAAGTAAAAGTGGTGTTGGAGCAAGAATTTGTCTTGTTGTCCAAATGGGAAGAAAATTTTGAGAGCTATCAATTTCCAATTTGCTTTTACTAATAATTATGCTTAATATGAATCCTTAGTACATGGACTCATACTAGCCAAGAAAAAGGGAGTAAAGAATCTTATAGTAAAAGGAGATTCAGAATTAATAGTGAAGAAAATTAGGGAAAAGGCAATAGCCAAAAATGTAAGGATGAGATCCTATAGAAACAAAATTTGGGACTTAATAGAAGATTTTGAATCTTTCAATATTGAAGTAGTTCCAAGAACCCAAAATTTTAAAGATGATAAGATGGCACAGATTGGTTCACAGTTTGATCTAGAGACTGGCCTATTAGTTAACAATGAGTCAGTAAAATTTATTGTAAGGCCAACTATCCCAGACAAAGATGAGAATTTTCAAGTATTTGAAAGTAATTCTCAGGTACTCTCATTCTTGCAACAATCAAGGGAATTTGCTGATCAATTGCAACCAAAAATTGAAGAGGCATATGGGGATCAAATTATACAATTAAAGAATAATAAGCTTACCAAAGGCTTAATCACTTTAGAAAACCTATTTGATCTAGAAGATGTAGGCCTAGAGAATAAAAGGTTCCAAGTAAACAAATTAGATTATTCTAAAATAGAGGTGAGTGAAGGGAGAAAATTAAAAATTGGAAATTATGCAACTCAAGAGGAAAGAGAAAGACCAATTGATTTGTGCAAAAGGTATAATAGAGTCATCACCTAGAGCTATGAAGACCTTCATGAATATACTAGAGATATCATTCAACACACAATAGAACTGACTGACGGATCTAAGCCAATCAAACAGAAGTAGAGGCTAGTAAATCCAAGGATTGAATCTCTAATGGTGGATGAGTTGCAGAAACTTTAAGATTCTCAAATAATTTTTTCAATCAAGCACTCAACCTAGGTATCAAATCTAGTACCAATCAAGAAAAAGTATTGTGACATAAGACTCTATGTAGATTTTCAAAGACTTGAATAGAGCATCTCTAAAATATCACTATCCCTTACCATCTATGGAACAATTTTTATAGAATGTGGCTGGATCAGAGAGATTTTTCTTGCTAGATGGTTTCTCTAGATACAATCAGATTTGGTTGGCTGATAAAGATCAATACAAGACTACTTTTACTACCAAATGGGGAACATTCACATATGCTAAGATGCTATTTGGCTTATCAAATGTAGGAGCCACTTTTCAAAGAGATATGGATGTAGCATTTGGGGAACTTATAAATAAAATCATCCTGATTTATCTTGATGATCTTACTATTTTTTCCAAGAATGATGTTGATCATTTTGATCATTTAGAATCTATTTTTAAGAAATGTCAAGAATTTGGAATATCCTTGAATCCTAAGAAATGTATCTTTGTTGTCTTTCAAGGCAAATTATTGGGACATATAGTATCTAAAGAAGGAGTCTCCATAGATCTAGAGAGAGTTGCATCTATAATGAACTTACCTCTTCTAGTAAATCAGAAATCAATTCAATCTTTCTTGGGGAAGATTAATTTTGTCAGTCGATTCATATCTGACTTTGCAGGCTTAGTAAGACTAGTGACACTCTTGTTGAAAAAAGACCTGATTTTCAAGTGAACTACAGAAGGAAGACAAGCCTTTGAAGAGGTTAAGAAAGCTATCTCAATAGCCCCAGTACTTAGAACCCCAAACTTTTCTAATCCTTTTGTAATGTATGTCTATGGAGGAGAGTATTGATGTTATCCTAACACACAAGGATGATAGACAGGAGGGAGAGCATCCAATAGCCTTTTTCTCAAGGACTCTTAGGGAATATGAAACTAGATACAAATTTGTGGAAAAACAAGCATATGCTATGGTAAAATCCCTTAAGAAATTTAGGCATATAGTATCAGGAAGTAAGATTCTGATACTTATGGCTCAACCAAGTGTCAGAGAATACATTATGGAGGGTGAAATTACTGAAAAAGAGAAAATTGGATAACAAATATCCTTAAATATGATGTAGAGGTCAAACCCACTAAGTTAGTCAGAGGTAGGGGTTATGCCAATATATGACTCAAGAGCTTGAAAAAATGATACCTGTGGAAATAGATTTAAAAATGGAAAAGGAAACTATATTGAGGATACAAGAGGTTGATCAAAACTCCTAGGTCACAAACAAGATTAATTTTATGAAATATGGGATTTACCAAGAGATCTCCCTCAAAACAAGAAGAGATACTATAGGATGCAAGGGGTCCATTTTTTTTTAATTAAACAGGTTCTTTTTAGAAGAAATTTTGATGGCAAACTTTTAAGATGCATAGAGAAGGATGAGGCTAAGAAAATACTGGATGAAATGCATCATGGAGTCTCAAGTGGACATTTTTCTACAGAGACCATAGCCATAAAGATAAGTGAGGTAGGTTATTTTTGGCCTAATTTATTTATAGACTGTTATCAACTGGTTAAAAAATGTCAATATTGTGTGGGGATGAGAAGGAATGTAGCAATGCCTCTTAGTCCTATAATTGTTGATGAACCTTTTTCTCAATGGGGTCTTGACTTCATTATAATGATAAATCTATTATCTAGTATGGGTCACAAATGGATTTTAACTACCACAGATTATTTCACTAGATGGACTGAGGCAGTGCCACTAGAAGAAGCAATAGAAAATGTGATCCTAGACATTTTAGGGAGTATCACTACTCATTTTGGGTCTCCACACACCATAATTTTAGATAATGCTAAATCCTTTTTAGGGTCTAAAGTATCTAAATTTTCATTAAAGCATGGAATATATCTGAAAACTTCCTCTAATTATTACCCTTAGGGTAATGGTTTGGTAGAATCAACTAATAAGAACCTGATTAGACTCATCAAGAGAATAGGGGCTGATCATCACAAGGAGTGACATAAAGTGCTGAATATAGCACTATGGGCTAATAGAATTACACCTAAGAAAGTGAAAAAAATGTCTCCATATGAACTGGTCTATGGCAAGCCTGCCATATTACCTCTAAGCTTGGAAATTCTTGCTCTCCAACTGATAAAATAGATTGAAATTCAGGATAATGGCTCCATGCAGGTTAGACTTGTTGAACTTTTGGGAGTTTAGGAAAAGAGGGATGCAGCACATGATTCATTAATAAAGCATCAAAAAATAATTAAAGACTGCTTTGATAAAAGGACTTCAAATCTCCATTTTTAAGTAGGCTCAATTGTTTTGTAATGGGATGCAAGAGCCACCAAGCCAGGTCAACATACTAGATTTGAAGCATTATGGACTGGCCCCTATAAAATTCATGCATGTAAATAGAAGAATTCATTTGAGATAGAAATAATGGGAGGTGAACTTGAAGATATTCCTATGAATGGGATCTACTTGAAGCATTTTAGTTAAGTTGTGTCTCTAATGTATTATAGTTAGATAGTTTCCCTTTCTTAGTTGCTTTGTTTTCCCATTTTTCTTTCCTGCTCTTTCTTTTAAATAAGTTTTCTTTGAACACGTAGCTGCAGCTTAGAGCCTTTTTCAAAATTTTCAAATCTTTCAACACTTTAAATATCTCTGAAATCTTTAAATTCCCCAAGGTACCTTGCGCATCCACTTGCATGACGTGTCTAACTCACTGTTTCATGAAGATTTAGTAAGATTTGCTAACGATTATCCATGTTTAGTACCATTTTGAGACTTGATGGGTCAATAAATACCTCATAGCAAGAGTTAAAGCTTACAGTGTCTCAAACATTCTTGTGTCTACTAGAAAACCTCTGCTACTTACATTTTCAGCTCATAGCAAACTTGTTTAACAAAAAGTGCTTTCCCTATTGTAAAATGTTTCATACCTATTACCACAATTCATTATTTTCAAGAATAGATATAGATATGGGGGGAGCACAATCTTCGCAACAAGGGTCTAGGATTTATGAATCCCTTAATAAGTTTATTACAAGCAAATCATATGCTTCACCCCCTACACAACCATTAAAGACCTACCTGCAGACTAGAGTCCCTAAAGTTGGTCAAGCAAACGACCCAGCAAAGTTAAAAAATTATGTAGATGGAATTGTGGACCCAATTCTTCAAAGAACTAGTAGCAAAACTCTCAGAGAAGGGGCACATCAAAGGTGTCTTTAGAGGGCCAAGGTGGGACAATACGAGACATTTTCAATGAGGATATGGACTTCCCAACTGCCATAATTCATTGTCCCAGGTGTGCATCCATGCCCTAATTTGGTTGAAATATGCACCAAATTATTTCATGCACCTTCAAATACCATACAACAGGGTCCATTCATAGTGCAAATTACACCAAAGGATATCAAAGACATGTTGGCCCTATACCACGACAAGGTATCCACATTTCCCACCATTGCCAAGATGCAAAAAACATGGACAAATGTCAATACTTAATTGAGGTTTCTAAAATTAGAGTTGCAATTGGGCGATGATGATACAATTGTGCTGACACTGCCAGTAGCAAGAGAAAAATTTGCACAAGATATTCAAGATGCACTTTCCATGATGGCTTTCATTTTTGGAATGAAAGATGATATAACTGTCTATGAATAATAAATGGCTATCCTCTTCAGATTGAAAACTGTTGACAAGACTCAGGAGTATCAGCTTGATTTCTCTAAGTAGATTACATATTCAATGGTGGAACAACTTGCCCAGTTCAAATCTAAAGGGATTTTTAGGTATTCCTCTTATTTGTTTCACCTTATGTTGTACCAAAACTCTAGTATCTTTTCCCAACACATGCATTTAAATATGTATGGTCCAAGTTTCGGTCTACAAAGGACTACTCTTGTGTCTACATGGACACATATCTTGTCAAAAACTAGTGGCCCATATGAATTCTGGAAACTTTTTGTTGCCCTTACTTTTTGTCATCCGAGCCCAGAACCAGTTATAAATAGACTATTTCCAAGTGTTTCAAATCTTATGACCAATTGCCTGATTCTTTACGATTACTTTTTTGGATCCCATCATACTATTATTAGAGTCCATAGTTTTAGTCAGGAACCAGTGTTACTACCTAAGATTTTGACCCTTAGGTTAGCATTCTTAGAGGTCACCAGGCAGGTGTCTATGGTAGATAGTGAATATGGATCTGGGAAGAAGAAGAGGAAAATGTATGATGTTCCATGGGTGACAAACAACATGGCACTAGAGACCAGAGATGCTGAGATCGTGTTGCTTAGAAAGCTATCCTTCCTGGGTTTCTTTCTAATTGAACATAAATGGGTGTATGACCCAAATGGTTTCATAAATTCATGGATTAGGACTAATAGGGTTGCTATTGGAATTGCACATGAGGGTCGTTCCTTTAGGGAAAATAGGAAAAATCCTAGGGAGGATATTCCTAAGTTTTATGTTGAATTAACAGATTTTCCCCTTCAAAAAAATAGACCATGGGAAACTTTTTATGTTAAGCAAAGGAATTTTGATCCTAAAATTATAATGACTTTTGGTTTAAGAAGAGAATTAAAGAATAAAGACTAGAACAATGAAAAAATAGAAGCCTATTGGAAATATAGGCAAGAGATTTGTGAGACAACTCACTCTTTTAGAAATGTGGATTCAGATGAGAAATGGGAGGAACTCTGGGATGAATTTCATTTGTCCCTTATGTCTAGCCCTAACACAAAAAATTTGTAGACACAGGGTGGAGAGCGAGCCAAAATTTAGAGCAAAATCTAGTCAAACATCATAGGCCCCAGTGCAAACTTTAGCAGCAGTCATTGTAACTATTTGGCCCCAATCTCTTAGTACCATAAAAAACAAAAGAGTGTGGTATCTTCACCACCAAAAGATTCTCCATCAGCGTCAGTTCTTGAGGTTCCCAGTTCTACACAAGCACCACTAGCAACAATGGTAAATATTGAAGAGAAGGGAGCACAACCAGAAGAAGAAACACCAAGGAAACATAAAAGGCTGAGGTTCCAACTTGATTCAGAGGAGAGGGTAGAACCCTCACAACACCAATCATAGAGTACTTTGGTTGCTCCTTAGGTAATTATTGTTTCTCCTCCTCCTTCTCAATCTCTTTCTTCTCTTATATAGGTGATGATTCCAGCAGGCCAAATACTATCCCCTATCACCTCCGTTGTGCCCATCTCTCATTTTACCACATTTATCCATACTCAGGCTATATCATTGCCTCACTTTTCCACCTCTATTCCCAAGAAAGTACCTCCTCAGATTGCCCCTAGCCAATAGTTGGATATTCCATATGGCTTGCCACAAGGTTATCCTTTTGCGGGTGGGCACATTGCCTCTCCTTCTACCCTCTAAACTCAAGCAGATACTGCTAAGAATGCTAGAGAAGCCAAGATGGATAAAAAGAGGAAGAAAGATAATAAAGCCTTAGCTACACCACATATGAGGTCACAATTTGACCCGATACAACAACAACTAATGGTGACCCATTTGTCACCAACTATAATCAAGCCAAATGAGCAGATGTAGCTAGAAGATTACAAAATGAAGATAATAGATATGGACATGTCCCTTTTTAGACCACAAGATAGGGTCAAGATATTAACTAAATCCACTTCTGTAGTAGCTGAAGATTATTTGAAAATATCAAAGAAGCTACAGAAGATGGAGGCTGATCTAGCCAAAGAGAAGGTAAACTGTAACAATTTGATCACAAAGATCAATACTAAGAATATTGAAATAGAGAGTCTTAATAAATAGTTGTAAGATACTATTTATCTTCAAACTCACTAGGATATCTAGGCAAAAAATGATTCTCTGAAAGTAGGGCTAATGTAGGTGAAGGATGCAGTGACAACCTTAAGGTGAGAAAAGGTAACATTTCAAGAAAAATGTGAGGAAAGCCTGCTATAGTTACTCAACTTCAATAGAAGCTATCAAATGAGTATAATAACACCAATGCTATAAAGGCCCAACTTTAAGCAGAGTGAAAAATGATAGAACAATTAACACTTGAGTTGGATAATAGACCAAATAATGTAGGGGTGTTGAATCTAGTGAAGGAGCTTTATGAATCAATATAGAAAAGAATCTCTCAGGAGATTATTCAGCTCAGACTTTCTCTAAACTTTCTGTTAAATGCATAGATATTGTGCAAAAAGGTGGAGACTTCAATTGAAGACAGTCTGTCTACTATTTTTGGGAGAGTATTTGACTCTCAAGTGCTACTACAAAAGTTATATGATGCAACTAATGGAACGTTGTCAGCAGCAGGGATTAGTGATAAAATGGTCACTACCAAAAGAGTGAATGAAGTTCTCAATTGCAATTCTATAGTGGTTAAATGTGAAGAGCTTCTAGATGTGGTGAAGGAAGGAATCAAAGACATGAAACAACACATTAAATATCTGGTGCAATTGGGTCTTCCTTCCCCTTTTCTTGATAGCAATACAATGTTGATGATTGATGAGATCAAACCTTTATTGTTAGCTAGACAAAATGATCAGGCAGTCTTTCAGGGTTTAAGGGATGATTCATTAGTACCTGAAGTGGAAGCTATTTTGATTCCATTTTTCCAACTTGAATTTAAATTGAAGGCTATAGTTCATATTTTGTAGAATTTTTCACACAAAGATATTAGCCTTGATTTAGCCTTCAACTAATTGCAAAATAAGCAGGGATTATCTGATGATGAGTGGTCTACTTATCAAATAGCTTGACTAAAGTTGTGATAGTTATCACATTTTGATCAAGTGGGAGATTGTAGATTTTTATTTTTGAGCAGGCTCAAAAGTCCTCAGGGTCGCCAAGAACTGTAGAGTAAAAACTCTACATTTTTCATTTTTTGATTTTTAGTTATGCACTCCAAGTTTTGTCCCTACGTGCTTTGGTTTGAGACAATGAAGTTTTTGACTCAGAGCACGGTCTCAAATTTCTTCTTGCCTAAATTTTGTCTAAGTGTCAAAATCATGCGGAAGCTACCAAGTGTCATTGGCTGAGGCACTTTTCATAATTTCTATAAGTTTCTCAGAATGTGCCATGTGTCCCATAATAAATCAATGGAGCACAACAAGTGTCGGCATCCACGTCTCATGTTTCTTATATATTTCAAACTCTTCTTTTCAATAAGCTTTTCTTAGGATCGAGTGGAAGGTGCCAGGTGGAAATTGCGAAAGGTTTCAATATGCTTTTCTAAAAGCAATGGAAGATGCCATGTATCCCTAGGTAAAGAGAGCAAAATCCACCATCTATCAACATTTGAATTATCTTCACTTTGTTTCATTGATAAATAAAGACTGTGGTGGGTCTCGGGTTCTATTTCTAAGGTAAGCAGAAGCCACCAAGTGTCACCATCTGTGTAACTATGAAATGAGGCCCAAATGTTTCTTTTTATAGATAGAGTGACACGGAGACCAACACGTGTCACCTTCCACAAGATTCTCAAAGGGTAGCTAAAAGCAGTGGAGACCGCCACATGTCCCTTAATAAAGATGCATGGAAAATGCCATCTAGCCCTATTTCCTTTTTAAAGTTGCTCAAGTGAGAAGTGTTGTGGGTCCCATTTTCTAGAAGTTGTTGAGGTTTTGAAGAAGCAGACTGTGATATATGTCAAAGACGGAACACTCCTGAGCAAAGATACAATAAAGAGCATAGGTTACATGAAAAGTGTTATGTGTCTTCAGTAAGTGTTGTGGAACACTTCAAGTGTCATTTTTCGGTGGCTCATGAATAATAAGAAGGTTTTCAAGTAGAGTAGGGGAATCGGCCAAGTGTCCTCTCCCATTTGAAAGTGGGAAGTGTCATGGGTATCTATTTCGACCAATGAACTTGTAGGAAGATAGAATGTTTCAGATCTAAGAAATATCTTGTGTTAGACACTTCTAGTTTAGTCAGAGTTCAGTTAGGCCGTTGGATTGGGAACGTGAAAAAAATCTAGAGCTAATCTAAGGCTATAAATAGGGGTGTAGAGATCACCAGAAGGATCATCAGAAGATAGAGAGAATTTTTTGTTAGAGATTATTGTCAAGAGTTTTTAGAATTTTTTAGTTGTGATCAGGAATATCATTTGCCTTTGTTATATTTTCTTGAGTTAGAAAGTTTATGGAACTATGCATGTTTCTATGCCTCTTATGTAACTAGAGGATTAATAAGAAGACTGAGTTTTATGCCTTTGTTGATATTTTTTTGTGTCACTTCAAAATTAGTCTAAGTTATGAGCCTTTATTTCTATTGTTTTCATCTTTTACATTGATCATGCCTTGTTCGCTCTTTAATGTAATTGAATCTTACATATAGCTTCACTATGCTCAGAATTAAGGATCGAATTAAATTTATGTGCATCACCATAGTTAGATTTTCTTTCGTTGCACTTGTGTTTCTATTTAATTCCTATCCCTTTTCCCATTATACACTTGATATAAAGAAGATCCAGCTTCTTTAAAATCTGGAGGTTGTTTCAGGTTGCAAGTCCCACATTCCTAAAAATTCCATTGTTGGTGTTAGAAATAACACAATTTTAATCATCAACAAGTATCATATGAACAAGGAGGAGAACTTGTGGGAAACTCTTGGTTACACACCATGGTAGAGCTTTATGGTGTAAAGGGTGTCTCTATATATTCTTTTTAAGAGACTCGCTTCAAGTGGAGAAGAAATTGTTTTTGTAGTGTTTTTAAATTGGATAGTCTATAGGCTTATATTGAAGGTGCTCAAGTTGATAAATGCCAATCAGAGAAAGTTTTTTTGTTAAGGAGGAGTAGCAAGCTCATGAGCTTATTCTAAAGGTTTGTAAAGGATTTGTAGTATAGAGTTAGATTGGGTGGTTCTAGGTAGCTTAATTAGTTTGTGTAATTTTCAAGAAGTGTTTATTGCTCAGAAAGTTTTATGCATTTCTTTGTGGTGTGATCTAGGTGTTTTTGAGGTTTGAATGTTTGTATGTGCTAATTGAAGATTTTTTGAGTGCTCTCAGGTTTTCTAGTTTGTGCTTAAACATATGTAGGTCCTAAATTGGGTTATAAGAAGTTTATGCTCCCAAACTTATGGAGACTCATTTTTTGGTTCATATGTGTGTGATGGGTGTCTCCAAGTGAGCAATACATTTTAGAGGTGTGTGTTGACCATAAGGAGGTTTGTTGATCTTGCTTGTTTTGATATTCTAAGGCTTTGGGCTATGATAAAAAATAGGTCTACATTATAAATTGAGTTATAAGACTTATTAATTTGTTGAATGGGACAAACTGGTGGTCATATTAATATTCATAAAGTTTTGAAGTTAGGGATATAAGGAGGCTAGACATGCCTAAGTTTGAAAAAGAGTGTTTTTCACTATGTTTTTCCAAAAGAGCATGGTATGAGTATTTGAAGGTATGTTCTTATTTTGGTTTAGTGAATATTCCCTATTTTTTTAGTTTAGATGAAAAGTTGGTGGTCATGAAAGTGCCTTGAGAAGAGGCTAGTAAGCCTGCATGATGGTTCTTCATGGTGTGGAGATATGAAGAGGCTCATAGGGTGAAATTTATTATATTTCTTAGGGGGATTCCCTCTCAGATGCTTTTTAGTGAGTGATATCAGATTTCAATTCTTTTTATGTGTTCTTTATTCATTAGTTTTAGTACTTTATTGAAGAGAGTGTTGGCATGGAGCTAGAGGAAGGTTGTAAAAATAAGAAGTTGGCTCAAGGTAAGGGGGAGTTTGTATCATCTTTATAAGATGATCCTTTTCTATTTTTGATAGCATTTTTAGGTCCTCAAGATCAATATGTTCCCACTTTGTCACTGTGTGAAAAGGGGAGAAAGTTCCTATTAGGGAGAAATTTCTTGTTATGGGAGTGCTTTGAAGAGAGATAAGGTGAGATATGTATTTCTATATTGATATGTGTTAACATTAATGACAAATGGAGATATTTTTAGAGAGTTGTCATGGTGGTGTCATGGAAGTTCCTTGGTGAGTAGATGAAGTGACTTGATAGTCTAAGTGACAATGACAAAGTGTGCAATGTGCTTTTCCTAGTATGATTCATGTATGGTTGGTTGATCTTCAGTATTGACATAGCTTGAGAGGATCAAGGATGAGTATGGAGGTTTGAACATGTGAAAGGAGTACTATAAGATATGATCTATGATTTGAGAGCTTCTGTGCACTAGAATTCATCTAGTTGATCATAGTTTTCATCTAGACACTATATAAAATCAGAAATGCATCATGTCTATAAATCAATCCTATCTTAGAGAAGATAGATCATGCCTAAACTTATGATTGGGAATACATTTATTAATCAGGGTCATGACCAATATAGGGATCCACTAGACCTAATTAGGAGATCACTTGTCATAATACACCATGCTAGGAAGGGTTCTAAAGACTACGGTCTAAATAATCATGAAAAAACCTTAAAAGAGTCTTAGGTATAATGTTCACTTTATTATAATAACAATAAATAAAATATAATCTAGTACACTATTTCTATTTTTTTTTTAAAATTTGGAAAGAAAGAAACTAGTGAAAAAGGGTCTGTAGAAAAATACTTGTTGAAGGTGCACAAGTTGGATCCAAGTGATTATGGAGAGATCCTCATTGGATTGGGAGTATGACCTAAAAATTAGAAAAAAAATACCACAAAACTTCTTTGTTAGACAAGTATAAATGTGGATTGCCTCATGTGAGCTAGATCCTAGAAGCAAAAGCTTTCTAGGAGGTTGTCAATCCACCTACTTTAAACACTTAAGTTGATAAATAAAAATGAAAGGATTTTGTATAAAATAACAAAAAACTAAAAACAAAAACAACAAGTAACAAAAAATAACTAAAATAAAACAAAGAAGTTACATGATTTGCTAAAATAATGACTAGTTGAATCAACTAGTGTTAAAAATTGGTTAAGGCAAAATGGTGGTTTTTGTTTTGGTTGAGTTGATAAATGGTTAAATGGGTAAATGATACTAAAGAAAGGTAGGATAAATGGTAAAATGTATTATGAGGTAAATAGTTAAAAATGGAAAATAGGCAAAAAGGGTAAATGGTGAAGGTGGTAGGAAGATAGAAAGGCAAAGAGGTAAATGGTCAAGATGGAAGGAGGTAAAGGGTGGATGGGTGAATAGAAAAAAAGGTAAAGTGATAAGAGGATAATGAGATAAAGGGATTAAAAGATATGAGATTAAGGGGTTAAAGGTGTGAGTTTAAGGAATGAAGAAGGCTAAGAAATTAAATAATTGAAATAAAAAAATCAAACAAATGTTACCTTAATGCTTGATGAAGGTGGTTGATGAATATGTTATTGTTGATGGAGCTTGAGGAAATTTTGATAGAGTTTGGCTATCTGATGCTCTTTTACTCCAATATGAATGACCTCCTTCTCATGTGGATGACCTCCTAAAAAAGTATAAAACTTGTAACAAAAATCTCTTACTATAAATAACATAGCCTTTGGTGAAGGAGAAACAAGGTATTTATAGAATTTGTTTTGAAGAATCGTGCCAAAAGAGGGAATAGTTGAAGTATGGAACCATTTTCCTTATGGTGCATGAATGATTCAAAATATGAAGGTGGTAGGATTCCCACTTTGATCATGAATCTCCCATTTGGGTTGGTGTGTCTCCCACCTTGCACATGAGTCTAATTTTAAATGGGAATCATACACATGGGCCTAAATGAGGCAAAAAGACTTTTCACTACCCTTTCTTGTCTTCATCTAAGCACTTAAAGAGATGCCCCAAAAAAATTGACACCATTTTCCATATGAGTGCATGAATGAGTTTAAATATGAGGGTGGTGGGATTCCCACCTTGATCATGGGTTGCCAATTTGGGTTGATGTGTCTCCCACATTGCACATGAGTCTAATTTTGAATGTGAATCATGAACATGGGCCTAAATGAGGCCAAAATAATTTTCACCACCCTTTCTTATCTTCATCTAAGTACTTAAAGAGATGACCCACCAGATGTGGCACCATTTTCCATGTGGTTTAATTAATGAGTCAAAATATGAGGGTGGTGGGATTCCTACCTTGATCATTAGTCTCCCACTTTGCTAAAAGTTCAAAAATGGTTGGATATAGTGCCCTTTATTTTTTCCAAAGAACTAAAGAGGTGGGTATCCCATTTTTAAGGACACTTTCATGTGTGAAGATAAAATTCATGTTTAATGATTACCCCTTAAGGGTAAATTTGCCATATTTCAAGGGAGGATCCCTATGATGCTTAAATGAGGTCATTAAACACCTTGGGAAATGGTCTAAAGGGGGGTATCATGTCCCACATCAAGCCACCTCACTTATAAGTCATGTAACTTTCCATGTCACCTCTAAAATCACCTTCCATGTCACTTGCCATGTCATCAGGAATAGTGATAGTAGGTCCCCATAGTGAATAGTTATAGTGGCTCCCACAGTGAATAGTGATTACTACTTTCAAATAGTATTTTTGAATAGTACTATGTGAATAAGAGAATAATTATTTGGTTAAGAGGGTTTTATTAAGGTCTAATAAGGTTTTATGGGACCTTTAGTGGGTCCTACGGGATTCAAACATTAAAAATTATAAGTGTGCAGTAAACCAATGTCTACATTTTGCCCCTTTTTATTATGTGGCTTTGAATTAACATGCTGAAAAACAAAAATTAATAACTTGGTCAAAGGTCAAGATGCCCTGAGTATGTGAGGAGACATTCCCCTTCAAATTAGGATTTGATGAGGTAAATTAGAATTAGGTGTAGGTTTGATAAGTGGTTATTGGGGAAGCACTAGGTAGTGCCACAAGGTAGTTTCGGTATTTGAGACATGAACATGTGCACAAAATGTGACTAAGTGCAGTAGATGAGATCACACATGAACTAAAGTTTCCAATGTTGGTTAATTTAAGTTTGGGTCTAGAGGGACATATGTTAGGGGTAACCATTCCAAAACATTAGTCATAGTTAATCAGGTCGTGCCTATCAAGTGATCTAGACAAGGTCGAGGTTGGTTGGAGGTATCAAAGGTAGAAAGTGTTTCTATGAAACAACCCAAATAGTCAAGTAGTACAAAAATGCAACATGGAAAGGTTGGATGGTGTGGTAAAAATGGTCTAGGTAAGGTCTTCACTAAAAGATACAAATAATTCTAGGTCAAAATGGCCAACGTTAAAGTAGACGTGATCAAATGTATGGGTGGTTGGTAGAAGTCAATTGGTAAGGATTTAGGCAGGGGTGGTTGAGCTGACTTCATATGCACTAGGCAAGTGGATGTTGCCTACATATTTCTATGGATGTAATATCTAATAAGATCTTCATGCCAAAATTAGTTCTAATGGAGTTCAGATGGGCTACCTTGATGTGATATACCACAATGTTAGGTTTGGGTTCAAAGGTTGGTAATAGTGAGGTGTCATGTTGTAGATTGGTGAATAGTCAACATAAAAATTCCACATGCATTAGGGGGAGAGGATACAGATGGGTAAGGTAGGATAAATAAGTGGGTAATAAAAGGCTAAGCATCACAAATGTCTTGTGATGAAGCTAAGCTAAAGAAGAGGTGCCTTCATGAGGAGGTTATGCCTTCTAAAATTTTGTGAGGTTATAAATATAGTAATGGCATCTATCACTACAAGTTGAGTTTTAGGAGGTGGGTGTTTATCAAGATGTGCATAGTCATGTTGGAAAAATGTCATCATCACTATGAGCTAAGTTTTAGGGTTAGTAGTGAAGTGATTACATACAAATAATTTCTTTGATAGCCAAGTAGATTTTATGAGTTAGAAATTGGTAACATGGTGAGTGATATAAGATGTACTCTTCCTGACCAAAGAGTTGAATGGGTAGGCTAGATGAAAGGCAGCCATATTTGCATTCTCTATCATAGTTCCTTAGAACTAATGAATTTAAGTTCCACTTAGAAGAGGCCCTAATAGCAAAGAGTTACATGGTATATGATATTGGTTCTATAGTTGGATTAGATAGGGACCTTCTATAATAGCAAGCATTTGGGAGTTACTACCACCAAAAATAGTGGTAGTTTTGAAGGTGTGATCATTATAGTGACCCATGATTAGAAGATAATTTATGTCAACTAGGATAAAGGTGACAATGACACAAATGACCACTAAGCCAATAAGGACCACAAGATGACAAATCAATCCAAGATGTTAGATGTAGATCATATGATAAGGGAGACAAAAATACATCAGATGGTACATAATGGATTTATCGAGATGAACAGTCAGATTGATGACAAAGTGTCCATATGAAAAGGTAAGTAGACATGACCATTTCAAGTGGGAAGACTATTCAGGGGAATCAGTGACATCATATTACCTTCCTCATTGGTGGAATGGAGAATCATGTCGATGAGAAAGAATGGTCATGTATTCTATTTAAAGAATCATGATAAGGATGAATGTCTATCTTTGAGTTATTTAGTTTTATAGGTTATAGAGAGTGCAGAGAACTATATAGGGTTGAAGATGGCAAATAATGAGAATAATGGTAGAGATAATCAACAACCCCCATGACTTAAAATAATCAATATGGTGAATGTGTAGATCTACTGGATATTATAACTTGTAATGGTGATAATGAAAGTAATTTTAGATAGGCAACAAGAGGAAAGACACCCATGGCCTGATCTTGAGCCTAAAATATTACCTTCACATCAACAAATAAGGTGATAATTTCATTGCATAAGATATAGGGCCAGAAAACATGACCATCAACTTGTCTGTGGAGGGAATTCTCACTGTCCAAGGGGATGTGATCTAAGGTAGTAATTGATGGTACCTATACAAGTAGAACAACTAGAGAAAAAAGATGCAATGTCTATGATATGAGAGCAAGGTGAAATTACCCAAAGCAAAATATGATTCTCACCTTGTGGTGATGAATGTAGAAGAGGAGAACAGAGTATAACCTTTAGTAGCTTTTGAGATAGGGAATGTTATAGATGTTAGTTCAAGGAGTAATCAAGTAAAAGGATGGATGAACATAAATATAGAGTCACCAAACAATCAAATTAGTGCTTAATTAGGAAAATAATGTATGTAAGCACCTTAGGTGAAGTGTGGATAATCTGATAACTTTGTATGTGCCATGTGACTCCTCATACCCTAAATAAAATATTACATAGTTTACTATAAACCTATATAAAATGTTTTATATGTCATTCGTTAAATGTTATCATGCTTAAGGTTATGTGGATACTTATTAATGTTATGATTATGGTTATGATTGGTATGGTTATGGTTATTTTAATCTCACTTAAGGTAAATCAAATGAGGTAAGGAAAAAAAACAACACTAATAGTAAAGTGAAGAAATAATAAAGAGACAAATGTTGTAATGAAACTGTCAACTAAGAACATTAGGATGAGAAGCGGGCATGATGTTCCTTCTATGATAAGGACTAAAAATAGACATGGAGTGGGCTTGGATTAATGAACATAAGCCCTATGAATGCATCTCATGAGCATGCTCTGAAGTCTAAAAAAGGTGTTTTGATCACACTTTGTCAAGCACATACAAAATGTGTAAAGGGTTTAAAGGTTGAAGAGGTGATGGATAGGGAAAAGGGAATATTTGGAGAGGGAAAAAAGGGAGGACCCATGCTTAACTGAAAAAGACCCTGAAAGAATAAATGGATGTCTTGAAGCAATGACCTTGACAAGATTTAATGCATTAAACTAAGAGAACAAAGGACATGAGGAAGTAAACATCTATACGCATGTATAATCAATGTGATTGGTGACCACACACTAATTAGTGAGAATTTGGAGTGATAATGCGAGAAAATAAAGGGGATCCAACAAGGGATGAGGTGAAGGCAAAATAGGAGATGGATGAAGAGATAGGTAAAGAAAATAATGAGGTCCCAGATAAAGATGAATGTGGAGAAGGATGGAAGGAGCCAAGCATAGATATGGAGGAGGAAAAAGAAGGTTATGAAGAACAAGGAGTGTCATCAAGGGAGATTAAAAAATGAAATTAAATGAAGCAAAGAGAATAAAAATATAAGGTAGAAGATGGGGGTTTTAGGAGCGCACTAAAGAATGATAGACTGGAGAATTGAATAGGATGGGGAAAGAAGTGTAACAATCATGAAGGGTAAGGGGGGAATGAGTAATATGGGAGGACATGGAAGGTTTTAAATAATTATAAAAAATAACAAGGAGAAAATATTTTGGTGATGAAAATGAAAATCAAGGAAATATATAGAAGAAAAGGAAACATGAGGAAAAAGGAGTGAAATGAGGACACAAAGAGGATAACAACAGAGTGAAGAAGCAGGTGAAGATGTGACCAAGTAGGTATGCATGATGATAGGCAAGGAGCAAAACAATAAAGAAATTAGGGGGTGATGTTGGAGATGAGAAAGGGATTGAAAATGGGAAAGGGTTTAAAAAAGGATGGGAAGCAAAGGATGGGTGGATAAGAAATTAAAGAGATAAGGTATGTGCTAATCAGCTTGTTAGAAGGATTAGAAGATATTGACAAGCTAAAAGGTGGTGAGGTTGTGAAAAAATAGGGGAACATAATGAAAGGACATGAGATGAAAATAAGGGATGAAGGTTAGGGATGATAAGAATGGAAAGGAAGAATTGAAGAAAGGATATAAAGCACTTAAACTCACATAAATGGAAAAGACAAGTGAGTAATGAAATGTAAAGAGGAATGTAAAGTGTAAAAGGCTAGGATTGATAAGAAGAAAAGGGAAATTATGGAAGGCTTCTTAAAGGATAAAGACCTAGTTAGAATCTAGTTGTGGAGTAAAAAAATGGAATAGGTGGGGAGAGTGGAAAATTGATAGAGAGTGGTATCACACATAAGAAAGAAAAAGGATGCTAGAAGAAATAGAAATTATGCTAGATTCAAAAGATGGGAAAGAAGAAAACAAGAAATGAAAATTGGAATGAAGGTGGTTTAGAAGCAATGGAAGGGCAGTAAGAAGGTGGTATCAAAGAAGAGGAGGGAAAAGTGTCCATCAGTGTGCAAGGGAATACGATGATGTGGAATTGATGAGGAAAATAGAGTGAGGAAGATGTTATGATCGGTTGCCAAGGGCAAGGGAAAAGGAGGAGGATGGTGGAAGAAGACAAAAGGGATATAGGACATGATTGGTGAGAAGTTGAGAGAGGGAAAACAACATGAAAAGTGGGTGGAGGAGTGAGCTACACAGTATTCACAAGGAAAGATGATGGGGAGGTCAACGAAGTAGAGTAGGTGGTGGCTTTATGGGAGATAAGATGGGCCAATAAGGAAAGTTGTCAATCTTTATGTTAAAATAGATTGACAAGATGTAAAAGTGATTAAAATATATTGACAAGATGAAGGGAGGGAGGTGGTGAAGGGATAGGTAGAAAAGTGGAGGAAGAGATTTTAGGGGAGAAGGGAAAATAAAGGATGCAACTGAGCTGACCTCAGTAACTAAGTATTTCCTACATAGTCCAAAAGACCTCATGCCAGTGTAATTCTCCCAGTAATAGGGGTAAACAAAGAGGAATTATTAGATGATGTTAAAACACAATGATGCTAAGAATAATCCAAAGCTTCCCTAACGTAGGATTCCCTAAGTAAGTGGGCATTGTTATAAATGGAATTTAATGAGAATAAAAGGAGGAAGGTAATTATTTTTTAGTGGTAAAACTAGCCTTAGAAGTCAAGAAGCACCTACATAGTCCATGGACATCAAGCCAATATAGTTCAACAAGGGTTGGAGAGTGGTGCTCAAATTTGTTACCCCAATTTTATGGACCACATGGTTTGGTTTGGTTAAAGGTTTATAGAGAAAGGGTGTGTGTCAAAGATGGTTTGAGGTTATAGAGAAAGGTATCTCCAAAAGGTAGGTTGATTGATCATATATAGGTAGTTGATGTTAATGTTGTGTTGATGTTATTCATGATTAGGGTTATGATGATTTGATAGATGATAATGGTGGCACATAAGTAGGTTAGATGACCATACTAAATATGAAAAATTACATGACAAATAATGAGATAAAGGTTTGATAGAATGTATGACTCATCGAAGAGAGAATAAGAAATGAGGTATAATGCTTATTTCTTGACAAGGACAAAGTAAAACAAAACCCAAATTTGGATTGGCATAGGGAACATAAGCCTTTCAAATGCTTTGCATTAACATGAGTTGGTTGATAACACAAGTTTCTTGATCACAATGTGCTGAGTAAGCTTGAAATCCATTAATTTATAGATAGTATAAAGGGAAGATGGGTGATATGTGGTGTGAAGGATAAAGGGTAATATATATGTTAACCTTATGTGGGTAAGTTTTCCCTTTCCATAGGTGACCTAAGAATGATAACAGACAAGTACATGTCAAATGCTAGATGTAGATTGATCAATGCAGGAAGTCTATGTGTGAAATCCAATTAAGGATTTCATTTTATTATGCCATTGGAGAGTTTATTGTGGCTTTCAAGACTATTTAGAATTCGTTTTGATTGTGATAGTGGGTATTTTTATTTATTGATGTATATGGGATGTTGATCGATGTGAGAAGCTTCCAAGGAATTTCTCTTCTTTTGAAAAAGTTGACTTAGCCATCCTTCAAGGGAGTGGTCTAAGTTTGTTGCTTTTTTTTAATGATCTTGATAGCTATCCTTTAAGGGAGCAATCTACCTTATATTTGGCAAATTTTTTTTTGGGCAACTATTCTTTAAGGGAGCAGTCTGTAATGCTTAAGATATTGACCCAAGTAATACTTTAGTATTCAAATTGTTTTTGGATGTGATTTTTTATAGACATGAACAAGTCTAATTAGGTTTAGAGGTTTAATTTTATGAGGGTAAAACATTAACATAAGAAGGTTAATGGTATGTGAAAGGAGGTGGTTTGAGAGATAATGACCATAGGATTCCATCTTATTAGAGATGAAAAGTATCCATCAGAACCATGCTATTTGTAGAGCTCTGGCACCCATATTTAGGATTAGGCTATGACTATGATAGTTAATCACTTGGTTCTATTTTGTAATCAATTATCCTTAGAAGGAGAGGAGGAAGATGGGTGACGACAAAAATCTTGTTAATGAAGGGACGAGCTTAAGTTAGACAAAAAGCGAGCTCGATCCTTCTTTAACAAAATAATAGATGTAGATGTGAAGCATTAAGAGGCTTAGGTTCTAGTTTGCCTTCGAGAGAGGACAAACAATAAGCTCTAGATACATAATTATGGGTAATGATGTATGGTCCAATCTAATTAAAAGCAAACTTGCCTCACTTACTTTTCTCCATGTTGGTTACATGGTGGTTTTGTTTTAGGACAAGACCTCTAATATTGAAGTCTTATTTTTTAAAGTGCTTATTATAAGCTTGTTTGATATGCTATTAATAGATATAGAGGTGGGTGAGGGCTATTAAATAATTCTCATAAATTATTTTAAACTAAAATCAATGGTGTTGATGATAATATTCTTCAGAAATAAGATCTTGCAAGGATATGAAAAGAGAGGGGATTTGGACTTCAAGAGGCAAGAATGCCTCTACTCTGAAGACTAGAGAGAAAGGGGTAGCACCCATAGAGGTTTGAATGATAGTGTGATAGGCCCATAAAGCCAATGAGATATGCAAGTGCCAATCCTAACCTAAAACACTGACAACTTTGGTTAGTATTTTGTTAGAGGCTTCTACTTCTCCATTTTATTGTGGATAGTAATGAAAGAAAAATATTATATTGATGACAAATACATCATATAAACTATGGAATTTATTGTTTTTTAAATATTTTCCATTATCGGTGATGATCTTATGAGGAACACCAAAGTGATGGATGATATGATAATTGATAAAGTTGACAATCTTCTCTACTTTGTTTGAGATAAGAGGAATAGATTCTACCCACTTGGTGAAATATTTGGTGGCTTTGATGATAGAGCTATGCCATTGTGAAGAATGGGGGTTGATTTACCTAATGAGATCAATTCCCCATTATGAGAAAGGCCAAAATTCATTAGATACTTGGAGATAATTGGTTGGCACATTATGTAAGTTATCATGTTATTGACATTTAACACACTTTTTTACATAATCACAATAGTCTTGGTTGAGGGTGGGCCAATAATAGCCAAGGTGAAGGATAAGTTTAGCGACCGCTAGACCTCTAAAGTGTCCCCCATATATCCCATCATGTATTTTCCAAATGGTATGGGAAGCTTCATGGATACATAGGCAACAAAGAAGGAGACCATTAAAATCTCATTTGTAAAGGATTCCCCTATTATGGTATAACAAGAGGTACTCTAAACAAAATTTAGTTGAGTGTTCCTAGAGAGGTTGGGAGGAACAATGCCCAAGTTGAGGTAGTTAAAATTTTGGTCATACCAAATGTTAGATGGGGAT
The DNA here is from genome assembly GCA_037957365.1 of Torreya grandis. Lineage (NCBI taxonomy): Eukaryota > Viridiplantae > Streptophyta > Pinopsida > Cupressales > Taxaceae > Torreya > Torreya grandis. The sequence goes on along the minus strand of JARHVA010004966.1, from coordinate 872,974 downwards.
TCCTCCACACTAAAAATAATAGGGAGGTCAAATTGGTCATAAGAGGGTGTGGTAAAATGGTGAATAGTGATAAATATTTTAGATTTGGAAAGCAAGGCAAGCCATTGCATGTACAAATTTAGTGGTAGATCAAGGAAAAAACTAGACCAAGTGATGTTTGAATGATGCTGAGTTTATTAACTAAAAGTTTGTATTTCTGTAAGACATCATTTTCACATTGATAGGAGCCATTGACTTGGTTGACCATGAGCTAGAAATCACCAAAGACATTGATGGTCTTAATTCCTGAGGCTAGAGTGGTTCAAAGACCTATGACTATGGCTTCATACTTAGCCATATTATTGGTGCATTAAATGTCAATTTTGAAGGAAAAAGGAATGGGTTCACCATCGAGGGGAATGAAAATAACTCTAGAACCACCACCTTGTTGTCCCTTTGAACCATCAAAGAACATGGTCATTTGGTAGGTTATGACCTCTTGGGAAAGAGTAGTGATGGATTCATCTAGGAATTCAAGAGAAAGTGGTTGGTGATTTGTCAAAGGTGTTTTGACCAAGTGGTCAGTAATGACTTACCCTTTAATTGACTTTTATTGAAGGAACTCAAGAAAAAAAATTCTAAGAGCATAAGCCATTTGGCCATATGCTAATTTTGGTATGGCTTGGAATGCATTTACTTAAATGGGTCAATGTTGGTTATGACATAGGTTTTATGGTTAAGAAGGTAGTTGTAGAGTTTTGTGGCCATGAAAGTTAGGGCTAAGTAGAGTTTATCAGGATGGGTATACTAAGTCTCGTATTTTATAAGCATGTGGCTAATGTTGTATATATGTTGATCTCTATGTTGTTCATCTCTGTGAGCCAACATTACCCCTAGGGAATGGTTAGTGGTAGAGATATATAAGTGAAAGGGGTAGTCATCCTTAGGAGGGATGAGGACATGTGGTACAAAAAGGTATTGTTTGAGTGATTCAAAGGCTTTTTAACAATTTTTATTCTCTTTGAAAGAGACATCCTTCTTCATAAGGTGATGGAAAGGTTGGCACCAGTTTGAAAGCTAGGAAATGAAATGGTAAATGGATTGAAGCTTTCCCTATAGGTTACAAAGTTGCATAAGGTTGATAGGATGGGGCATCTCCAAGATTGATTTGACCTTAGCAGCATCTACTTTGAATCCTTAAAGAGAGATGATAAATCCAAGAAGCTTTCCTGAAAGGACCTGAAAAACACATTTTTTGGGGTTCAGTCTGACATGTAAATGGATTAGGCATTCAAATATAATGCTAAGAAATTTTAAATGATCTTGGCGAGACTTGGATTTTCCCAAGATATCATCGACATAGTCCTCTACAATGATGTGGATGAGGTAATGGAAGATATAGGTCATGGCTCATTGGTAGGTTACACTGATGTTATTCAACCTAAAAGGCATGACTCTATTGTAAAAATTTCCCCAAGGGGTGGTAAAGGTAGTTTTATGTTGATCTTTAAGAGCAATCAAGATCTGATTCTAACCCAAAAACCCATCCGTGAGAGATAACATCTCATGGTTGTCTATAAGATCAACAAGCTAGTCAATACTAAGTATAGGAAAGTCATCCTTAGGGTAGGTGAGTTTAAAGTCATGAAAATCTACACAAATTCATAGAATCTCCATGGATTTAGTGATAGGTATGGTATTTGAGACCCATTGGAGGTAATCAATGGGTTGAATGAAGTTTACAGATAGAAGATGTTGAAGCTCTTCTTTGATGAGAAGGGCTATGTGAGGATTCATGCATCAAAGTTTCTATTTAACATGATTTTCATTACAATGATTGACTATGTTATGGGTGGCAATGGTGGGGTAAATATTGGGCATATAATTTTAAGACCAAGGGAATGATATGTTGTGGTCTTGGAGAAAACATGAGATGTCTCAAAGTTTTTAAGCATTTAGTGATTGGTGTAATTTGACAATAGGGGGGTTATCAGTAGTGCCCAAGTTGATATCTATGGTGGATTTATTCAACATGGTCAAGGATTTAGGAGGAAGGGATTTATGGTTTGAATAATTTAAGGAACTAAGGTAGGTGAAAAATAGAATCATCATCTTGATGTTGGATGGTATTGATGGTAAGAGATTCTTTATCTATCATTTCAAGATGGATGAGAGGAAGGGTTTGAATTTGGCCATCCTTTTGATAGGTTAGGGTGCTTAAACTATCAATTTTGATAAAAAGGTAGGAGGAATGATATCAAAATCCTCAAGCTTAGAAGGAGGTTGGGTTGGTGAGGAGAAGATGTCTTCCTTGATGGTGTCAATAGGTTTGGGTGAATTGGTTGGTTTTTTAGGTGGCACAAACCCAAGGCTAAATGACTCATGAGGTTTCTAGATTTTGATCAAAGGTAACTCATGGAGTCCTTGTTAATATCAACCCAAACCAAATCCCTTCTAGGAAAACCTCTAAAGGTATAATTTAAAATTTCTAGTTTGTCAAGGTAGGAAAAGTTAGAGGTTAATGATCAGATGGAGGAGGTAGTGTTGTGATCAAGAAGTGGTTGATCAAGTCCCCTATAGATGAAGTTTATTTGATGGTTATGGAGATCAAAAAAGATGATGGTTTTGATGTTAGGGTCATAGGAAGGGTCATGTTTGAGGTTCCCATATTCTTGAGGAGTAGGGAAAACATCCAATGCTAAAAGGTGATACTCCCCTAACAAGAATTGTTGGAACATAAATCTTAAGGGATCCTGTATGAGGATCTATGAAGAAGGGTGAATGAGCTAGTTGAAATTTCATCAATGGTTGGTGATTTGGGTGTAACTTTTGAAGGTGCATCAGATGGGTGTACAAGGACATCATTGGGGTGATAGGTCATGTTTCATGTTAAGAAATGATTTGGGTCTGTTTGAATATTGACAATCTGGCCCTCATGTTCAAACCTAATGCATTAATGGAAGGTAGAGGGAATAAATTCCATGGAGTAAATCCATGGTCATCCTAATAATATGTTGAATTGGAATTATCCTTCCACCACATAGAAGAGTTCTCAGAGTGTGCAAGTTTTCACATGAATATGAAGGATAATGATTCTGAAGGTAGTGGCCATAGTGTTGTTAAAGGATCAGAGGACCACTATGGATTCTGACATGATATTTTATGGTATTCTAAGTTGGTCATAAGCATAGGAGGATATGATGTTAATTTTATCTCCTCCATCAATCATTACCCTTTTGACATAGGTTTGGTTGATGTAAGAGGTAAAAAATAATGGGGGATCTAGGTCCTCAGGGTGGACAGAAGGTATTTTTGAATTCTTGAAGGTGACAAGGTTAAAATTTTGGAGGGCACCAACAAATGTGGTTAAAGGTTGAGGGTTATTGGGTTGGACATCGATGGATTCTAAGGCCTTTATGAGTGCTTGGTAGTGATGGGGAGAAGTAGAAATTAACTCATCCAAGCTCATTTTCAATGGGGTCTAGTAAAGATGCTTAAGGATAGATTTCCAGATAGATATTGAATATGTGTTGGGGTATGAAGGTTTAGATTGGGGGGAATCTAAGATAGACACCTTGGATTTTATTGAAGATGGATATGGTCGGGTGTGGTTTGCTTGGGAATTTAAAGAGGGGTAGGTATAAGGAATGGACACCTTAGCCTTCCCTTTATCCTTTTATTGTGATCTAGTGACCACGTTAATTGTATGGATAGAAGGAGGGGGTGAGGTAGTAGAGTGGTCAGACTCATCTTATTTTTTAGGTAAGTCTTAGGTAGGTATGATTATTATTTGGGTTGGTATGGGTGACATATGAGGTTCATTTGTTAATAAATCATCCTCCTCATAAAGGTAGTGGATGAGAGTTTCTAGAGATTTGTAAGTCTTTGTATCATAGTTAGGTGTGTTGTGGTATAGACAAAGTAAAATGTTATTGAACAATGATTGTTTGGGGCATGTTGGTCAAAGGGTTTGATGGGTGGTAAGCTCAAGGAATAGGTTTGAAATAACTATTGGAGAATGGTTAGGTAAGACTTGGTTAAGGGTGGTAAAGTTTTAGAAGTTTTTGTTTTGGATGTTGAAGTAGACGGTTGTTTAGAAGTAGGTTTGGTGATGCATGTCTTAGGTAAGGTGGTACACTTGGTTGATGGTTTTGGTCTAGGTAACTTAGGTATTACTGCTGTAGTAAAAATTGATGCATTAGAAAACAAGTGTGAAGGTATAACCAATAGAGGTGGTGGGTTTTTGGTAAAAATAATGGGCTTCATGCTCAACATACAGGGATGAAGACCCAAAATTGAGGGTAAATTTGAGGGAAGTAAAATTCAAGGTTTTGGGCCTTTGAGTGGTTTTACCTCTTTAGTTGATTTAGTTGTTGATTTTAGAGGGTGTTTGGTTACTGTAGTTGTCTTGGTGGTTTTAGGTGTTTGAGGGTCATTTAATTTGGAAAAGATTTTGGTTGGTTGGGTGGAGGTTTTGGTTGGTTTAGAAGGCTAGGTTGGTCTACCAAAGAAGGGGTTATAGGTTCTTATTTGGTTCCTTTACCTTTGTCTTGGGTTTTGATGGAAGGTTTTGGAATTAGAGGTTTGGTGGCTGAAGTTATCTTTTCTTGTGAGATAGCTTCCAAAGATAGAATGGATGGTTCTATAATAGGGGATATAGGTGTGGTAACCTTTATTGAAGGTGTGGATATGGTTACTTCCTCTATTTGGATGTCTAAAAGGCTATAAGGTAATTATACTATTTAAATAAGTGGGGTGGATTAGTAGATTGGTGAATGGATTCTTTATTAGTAGGTGTGTCAAGAACCATGTTAATGATACGAGTATCATAAGAGCATTCAATGTTGTTACTCTCATTTTCTGTGGGAGTGTGGTTTGGAAAACATTGCCTAAATATGTCAAGGGCTTGGTTGGGTGGTGCATTTTGGTTGTCAAATCTATGTTCCCCCTTGTGAATGAGGTATTGGACAGGTTATTTGAATGTATTGCACCTATTGATATCATGTCTTATTACTCAATGAAAGGCACAATGGTCATTCTCATTATACCAACCTATCACAGGGTGAGAAGCATCAAACTATTGAGGTGGTTTAATTGGTGAAAGTTGGATGATATTATCTTTTAATAACCTTTCCAAAATAGAAGATAGGGTTCCCCAAGTGGAGTTAATTACTTCTAGTTATTCCAAGTTTGGTTCCATGGGTTTTGGTTTGAAGAATTAGAGGAGTTGGAGGTTTGTTTTCTCAGGTTTTGCTAGTTAGTAGATGATGGAGGTGTGGATTTAAAGATAGTAGCATTGGAAATTGATTTATTTTTGGTGTTGGGATTGGTTTGATGGTTTGGTTTAGAATAAGAGGGCTCATTGGGCCTATAAGTTGAGTTCTTATTCTTAAACTTTAACTTTTCTTCGTCAATGGCTCCATTCTCTAGTTTATGAGTCATGGTAAAAGCTTCATGAAATGTCCAGAAGCTTTGGACACATAATGTGGATGAAATATGCTTAGCACATGCCCAGGAAAAGAGCTCTATAAGTTTGATTTGAGGCAAAGAAAATTAAAGTTGGCTAGTTAGGTTCTTCTAATGAACCAAGAAATTGGCAATGGAATCATCCTCGACTTGCCAGATGGAGTAGAGGTTGGTAATGAAAACTTTCTTAGATATATTGATCCAAGAAGTTTTGGGATAGTTGGTTAAAGGAAAAGATGGAATGTTTAGGTATGGCACTATACCAATCCAATGTTGGTCTAGATAATGACATAGGAAAGGTATGGAGGAGAAGAACATCATCATGGGAAATCAAGTAGCATGAATATTTAGACTCTCTTAAATGTTGTTGAGGGTCTTCTTTACTATTAAACTTGGTAAATTTTGGAAGTTCCCACTAGGTCAGATAAGGTCTAATAAAGACTAAAGAGTGAATAGGCTTATTACAAATTTGATCATAGGACAAGAGATTATGGGCTCTATAGATGGATGACTCATGGGTAATCTTTTCCATGATCATCTTCATCAAATTTTTTAGGGTTGAACACCCAGAAGGTTGTAGGATGCATATTGCAGTGGTGATTGAGAAACATGTTGGTAGTTGAAAGGTTGGTATGTGGACAACAATGGATGGGTAGAAGATAAATATTAGTATGTGGATGAAAATGGGTTAGGTAGGGTTAGGTGATTGGGTAGCATGCATGTGCCCTTATGGATTATGGAGGTAACTAGAGGCCACTTTTTAGGTAGGAGTCATAGTTAGGGGGGTAGTGACCTTTGTACTAATTGACAATAACATAGAGGGTATAGACACCATAAGGATTTGAATCAGAGTAGTCTTTGATGGGTTAGAGGTAATTAGAGGGAGATGGGTAGTGTTATAGGTAGGCACTCTTATTGTGAAGGAGTGCCTTTTAGGCGATATAAGGGCAGTGGTAGTTTGGGTTGATTGGTCTTGAATGGTAGTTTCAAGGGGATTATTGGTTGATGATAAGGTTTGGGCAACTAAAATTTGAGTAGTACCCATGGTAGTGGAGGTATGCCCCACGAGGAGGAGAGGCATGCCATAAAGTAGATCTATGGGTGGGGTAGAAATCAAGATTTGGTAAGACATAGTTCTAAGGTAATGTTGTAAGGATGCATTATTATTGTTTAGGAAAGCAACAAAATTTGAATGTCCTAGTACTACTTGAATGAGACTTCCCAGAGAGTGAGGGGAGTCTATATATTTGGAAACATGTTCCATGGATTTAGAATTGGAAGAGGTTGGTTGATTTGATGGTGATTTTTGTTCCTCAAGGCCTCTTCATTTTTGGTGAGTGAGAACCATATGAGAATATAAGAAAGGGATGATGCATTTTAAAACATCAAACAAAGAGAAATAAAAAAATATTCAAGGCAAAAATGCAATCACTAGGAGTATGTTAAACCTTAAAATTTTAATTATCTCTTTTAGCTTATGCCTTAAAAGTGTGAAGAGGAAATTGTTTTGATTAGGTCCTAGAAAGGCAATCTATGTTTGGTTTTGGGTTATATTTAAGTGCTCAAAATAAGTCTATATTTGATTGAGTACATGGCTTGATACTTTGGGCTTGCTCCTTCACATCACAATCCTATAGCCAGTGTGGGTGCTTAGTCGATATATCGATTACCAAAGCTTATAATTGCTAGATAACTAAGTTGTTTATCCCCTCAATGATTAAATCTAAGAAAGATAAGTAGGAAAGGGTAAGGTGATCCATTAGGTGATTAAATCTTAGTCATGCCATTTCTCAAGTGTATTTGATGTTTATTTTAGTGAAATTGGTTTTGTTTGTGTAACATTTTTGATGCTAAAATTAATTTTCTTTGCTTAATTAATATAGGTGAAATAAGATAAGCAATCAAGTAATGAATGAAAATTAATTTTAATTCAAAGGAAAATTTCAGATTTGTTTAAATGAAAACAAAAGGTTATAAATGCAAGATGAAAATGCAAGTCCTAATCCTAGGATGATTTACTTTTTTTTTAAGTTTTTCAATTCCTTTTAGAAATGCAAGAAAATAAAATTTAACTTTTCTAAAAAATGCAACTAAAAATGTAAGAAAGAACACCTAATGTGTAAATAATACAACTAAATGAAAATTTCACTAATGCAAATGTCATAAAATAACTAATGAACCCAAAAAAACTCAAGGGTCCCACCGGCTGTGCCAAAAGGTTTCTATCTTTTACTTTTTTTTATTTTTATAAATTTAGAAATAAAGAAACTAGTGAAGAAGGGCATGTAGAGAATTTGGCTTGGGAGGATGACCTTCAAATAAGAAACCAATACTACAAAACTTGTTTTTCAGACAAGAATAAAGGTGGATTGCCTAGCATGAGCTATATCCTCGAAGCGAAAGCTTTTTAGAAACTGTCAATCCACCTACTTTAAACACTCAAGTTGATTGAAAAAAATGAAAGTATTTTTCATAAAATAATATTAAAACAAAACTAAAAACAACAAGTAACATAAAATAACTAAAATAAAACAAATAAGTTACATGCTTTGCTAAAATAATGACTAGTTGAATCAACTAGTGCTAAAAATTAGTTAAGGAAAAATGGTGGTTTTTGTTTTGGTTGAGTTGATAAATAGTTAAATGGGTAAATGATAGTAAAAAAAAGGAGGATAAATGGTAAAAAAGATTATGAGGTCAAGAGGTCAAGATGGAAAAGAGGAAAAAAGGGTAAATGGTCAAGGTGGTAGGAAGATAAAAAGGCAAAGAGATAAATGGTCAAGATGGAACAAGGAGGTAAAGGGTGGATGGGTGAATGGAAAAAGAAGTAAAGGGATAAGAGGATAAGGAGATAAAGGGATTAAAAGAGAATAGATTAATGGGATAAAGGTGTGCGGTCAAGGAAATAAGAATGCCAAGAAAAGAAATAATTGAAATACAAGAAAGCAAACAAATGTTACCTTGATGCTTGATGAAGGTTGATGAAGATGTTGTTGTTGATGGATCTTGAGGTAATTTTGGTAGAGTCTAGATACTTCATGCTCTTTTCCTCCAAGATGAATGACCTCCTTCACAAGTGGAATACATTCTCGAAAAGTATAAAACCTACAACAAGAATGCTTTTACTAAAAATAACTTAACCTTTGGTGAAGGAAAAAGGGGGTATTTATAGAATTTATTGTGAAGAATCATACCAAAAGAGGGAATAGTAGAATTATGGAACCATTTTCCATGTGATACATGAATGAGTCAAAATATGAAGGTGGTGGGATTCTGAATTTGATCATGGGTCTTCCATTTGGGTTGGTGTGTCTCCCACCTTACACATGAGTCTAATTTTGAATGGGAATCATGCACATGGGCCTAAATGAGGGCAAAGGACTTTTCACCACCCTTTCTTATCTTCATCCAAGCACTTAAAGAGATGCCTCACAAAATATGGAACCATTTTCCATATGGGTGCATGCATGAGTAAAAATATGAGGGTGGTAGGATTCCCACCTTGATCACGAGTCTCCCATTTGAGTTGGTGCATCTCCCACATTGCACATGAGTCTAATTTTGAATGGGAATGATTCACATAGGCCTAAATGAGGCAAAAAGACTTTTCACCACCCTTTATTATCTTCATCCAAGAAATTAAGGAGACGCTCCACTAAATTTGGTGTTATTTTCCATGTGGGTGTATGAATGAATCAAAATATGAGGGTGGTGGGATTCTCACCTTGATCATGGGTCTTCTACTTTGCTAAAAAGTCAAAAATGGGTGGATATAGTGCCCTCTATATTTTATAAATCACTAAAGAGGTGGGTATCCCATTTTTAATTCCACTTTCATGTGTGAACATAAAATACATGTTTAATGATGGCCCCTTAAGGGTAAATTTGCCATATTTCAAGGGGGGACCCTTATGATGCTTAAATGAGGTCATTAAACACCATGGGAAAGGGTCTTAGGTGGGGTATGATGTCCCAAATCAAGCCAACTCACTTATAAGCCATGTCACTTTCCATATCACTGTTAGGACCCGGAAGCATAATTGATTACCATGTACAAGCAACTAAATGCGGAAATTAACCAGAAGTAACAAGTAACTAGAAATTCAAAAACAACATAGAATATGAGAGACAATACCCAATTGTATTAATACTCTTCCATAAAAGAATTACAATGAAGAGATGCCACACTCTTCCACACCTTGCAGGCTTCCCACACCAAGTGTATAGTAATTCACCTTCAAGAGTTCACTCTCTCAATTACGGTCCCAACACACAACTCAAACATAGAGTTGGTGTTCACCTCCAACCAGTCAGTATCACTACTGCCAGTACACAAGTACTCCATGTACTCCATGACTAAGTACACACCATACTCCAAGTAGATCTCCCTTGATCTTGTTACCTGTTGTGTTGCTAATCTCCCTGATCTTGCTGCCACCTGCAGATCAACTTGGTTTTGCAACACCTACAAACCTAGACCACACACACACACACACACCTATAAATCAATGATCTTACTTACACATGTAGATCTCTCTACACCTTGAAGAACCCTTGTCCTTGCCTCACCAAGTCCTTATGATTCTCCAAACCAGTACCCTGATGGATCTTTTACCAGATCTTGCTATCACATAGATCTACCTGATCATACACACTCGGCACCCCTATGGAACTAGGAGGAACACACCTTACTCTCTTCACTCTGAAGGAGCTAACCTTGCTCTCTCAACTAGCACACTTTACAATACAGCCCATGAGTCTATTATATAGATCCTATGCAAACAATAATTAGACATCCAATTATAATAATTAGATCCACAGCTCCAAGACTAAAATTAGCCTTTAATATGCAAACAACTAGTTTGTTAAACTAACTATTCATGAACTCATAGTTCTAAACCACACAGGTGACTGACATCAGTCCCTCTCTATCTAGGGATGACCGACATCGATCGATCCCTGACCGATGTTAGCAGCTTTCTATCTACACCTGACTGACGTCAGTTGGCCTGACCAACACCGGTGACTATGACACTCATCAACCTCCTCCAATGTTTGCATCAGTGGGGATTTTAGCTCCATAACCTAACAATCTCCCACTTGGAGATAAACAACTACACTATACCTATACCTATACACTATCTAATTTGTTTCCTGGCTTGTATCCCTCTTCAAGCTCAATCCTGAAGACTAACCACTACACATCTTATGGTGCAACACATGTCGTCCAAGTAACCTACCATATCTGAAGTGCCTAACCCTGCATAGCATGAATCCCTACTGCTGGTCCCTCTCAGATGCCTGAGAAACCACTGAACTGCCCTCCAGTGCTTCTTTCCCAAATTGGCTCCAAACTTGCTGACAACTCTCACTGCTGGGGCAATATCAGGGAGTACACATGTACTCAACCTCATCAGTGATTAGGGACCCTATTCTATGAACTGTCCATCCATAGGTGTGCTACTCGGTTCTACATCCTACACTACCTTCACACAATCATCCTATGACAACATCAACTTGTGATCTTCCCTGTCTCTACGATTACTCATGCCAAAGAATTTCGCTGCTCCCAAATTCTTCATGACATACCATTGAACTAACTTTACCCTTAGCTCAAAAAAATACCTGTATGTATGCACCTGCAAAAATTACATCATCCACATACAGTAACAGGATAATGTAGCGACCATTATCCAACCTGGTAAAGAAACGACAATGGTTACAATGACATTGACTAAAGCTGTGCTTTGTCATCCACCTGTCAAACTTGTACCACTGTCCTATAGCTTCCTCAAGACCATATAACCTAGCCTTCCATCTCACATATCCATTCTCTCTATTATTTAAACAAGGAATCCATTCGTCTTTTAGTGCTTTCATACCAGTTGGCAACCTTACCAAATCTCCCATTTGGTTCTGCATCCTAAGAATCAAATTCCTCATTCATGTCATGCTCCCACTATTTCTTGGATCCTTCCTACTTTGTAGTGAGCAATGAGTATAAAGAAGAAGAATAACAGATTTGAGGCTTACTTACCCTTCCAGTCCTCCATATGGGCATTTGAGACTCCTTGACAGCTTGTTATCTACCTAAAATCCATTCTAGTGACTAACCTCGGTAACCACAAAGTCTGCATCCGACTGACGTTGGTTCTATGTGACTGTCCTGACTATCGATGCCAATTTCCTAACCAACATCGGTGTCTACCTGTCACCGACATCGGTTCCCTAATTGACATCGGTCTTACCCTGCCTAACACCACCAGTTCTAGTTTGCACATGACCGACATCAGCACCTGTCTGTTTGATGCCAGTTCTTCCTGACTGACACCAGTACCTGTGTTCTCTTGTGAGTGATGAATTTTTACCCGTGAGCTCTCTTTGGATCAAAACCCTGTCCAAACTATGCTGCTCAGAGATATCTAGTCCCATCCACTGATCTTTGTCCATCATTTCCTCCATAAACACCAAGGCTTTCTAGTTCTTATGTTTGTCAAAGACATGTGTCTTTCGCTTAAGAACATGCATCTCCTTCTTGCTCTTGTGACCAAGCCTACAAAGCCACGTCTTCAAAACAAAAAAAGAATCAGTAATATAAGTAGATAGGTAAAGGATACCTACTTTCTTACCACCTGCTAATTCAAGTGCATTTTTTGTGAGAGTTTCTATGCATCTCTCATCACCTAACTTTCCTAAATAAATTAGCCACATCTTCAAGACTGGGACCTGCATGACCTCCTTCAACACCCATGTGTTGGCCATCTGCAATTTTAGCCACACTTCTCCTTTGCCAAAACTTTGACAAGGCACACCAGCCCCTAAATAAATCTTTCCAAAGTCTTCAAGCACCTTAACATGGAAAAATACTCTATTTCAGGCTGCATGGAAAGAGGCAACATAATCTATAACACAAGATTATACTTTATCCAAGGAACATACCAGAGCATCCTGTGCAACAACACCTGCAACATCTACTTCTTTAGTTCCTTCATGCTGATCTTCTACCAACCAACAATATTTCTTTACCTACTCTTTCTTTCCATAACACCGTAATTGACCATTCATGCCTTTGAATTCTTCCATTCTTAGTGTACTTTCTTCTGCCATTACTATACACCCACTCAATCAAAAACCCCTAAGAGTGACCTGTAATCAAACACAAACCTGATCCCTACAACCTTAGCTCTAATACCACTTGTTAGGACCTAGAAGCACAATTGATTACCATGTACAAGCAACTAAATGTAGAATTTAACCAGAAGTAACAAGTAACTAGAAATTCAGACATAACACAGTTTATGAGAGACAATACCCAATTGTATTAATACTCTTCTAGAAAAGAATTACAATGAAGAGATGCCACACTCTTCCACACCTTACAGGCTTCCCACACCAATTGTATAGTAATTCACCTTCAAGAGTTCACTCTCTCAATTATGGTCCCAACACACAACTTAAACATAGAGTTGGTGTTCACCTCCAACCAGTTAGTATCACTACTACTAGTACACAAGTACTCCATGTACTCCATGACTGAGTACACACCATACTCCAAGTAGATCTCCCATGATCTTGCTACCTGTTGTGTTGTTGATCTCCCTGATCTTGCTGCCACCTGTAGATCAACTTGGTTTTGAAACACCTACAAACCTAGACCATGCACACACACACACACCTACAAATCAATGATCTTACTTACACATGTAGATTTCTCTACACCTTGAATAACCCTTGTCCTTGCCTCACCAAGTCCTTATGATTCTCCAAACTAGTACCCCAGTGGATATTCTACTAGATCTTGCTATCCCACAGATCTACCTGATCATACACACTCGGCACCCCTATGGAACTAGGAGGAACACACCTTGCTCTCTTCACTCTGAAGGAGCTAACCTTGCTCTCTCAACTAGCACACTTTACAATACATCCCATGAGTCTATTATATAGATCCCATGCAAACAATAATTAGACATCCAATTACAATAATTAAATCCACAGCTCCAAGACTAAAATTAGCCTTTAACATGCAAACAACTAGTTCGTTAAAGTAACTATTCATGAACTCATAGTTCTAAACCACATAGGCAACCAACATCAGTCGATCCTTGATCGATGTTGGCAGCTTCTTGTCTACACCTAACCAACGGCGATTGGCCTGACCGACGCCGGTGATTGTGACACTCAGCAACCTCCTCCAATGTTTGCATCAGTGAAGCTTTTAGCTCCACAACCTAACAATCACCTCCAAAATCACTTTTTATGTCTCTTTTAATGTCACATTCCATGCCATATACCATGTCATCATGAATAGTGATAGTGGATCCCATAGTGAATAGTAATTTTGAATAGTACATTCAAATAGTACTATGTGAAAAGGATAATAGTGATTTGGTTATGTTAGGAGGGTTTGGTTAAAGGATAATAAGTTTTTAGGAGGCCTTTAGGGGGTTCCAAATGATTTAGACATCAAAAAATGTAAGTGTATAGTTTTCTAGTGTCTACTTGCACACCAAATCTTATGGCACAAAGTGGTGATTAGAAACAGAACAAACTAAACTAACCATGCATAGAATACATATACTCACATCAATGTATATGAAATACTAAGTCATGGAATAGGGAAGCACAACTACATTATCTACCTACTCTTATAAAGGATAAATAAAGTTAAGAATAGTTACCTTGAAGATGAACCCATCGAGCCTCAATATCTCCCTTGGCTAAGGTACTTCACAAGAGATTATTGTGGTATGTAAAGATAATAAAGAAAAATCAGCTCTAGTATACACAAACTATTTATGCATCCAAACTAATTCTCCACAAGACAAGATCCATATCTCAAAAGAAACTATGGAACCCTAAGTTTTATTCCTCAAGTAGAATGTTTAATAAGTAGATGTTCATTCTCACTTATTCTTCTTTGATTCTATTTTTAAAAATGGTTCGAAATGGAATTGTGTGTGTGTGTGTGTGTGTCTATATATATATATATATATATATATATGAATCTTCACCTAAATCATCTTGGAAACATTGGTTGTATAGGATTGACCCAGTCGACCCTTTATGTTTTAAGGAAAAATTCACTAGGTCTAAGCTCAGTCAGTGGAAAGGCTAACAAACCCAAAAAGTGAAAATAACCCTAAATTGTATAGTGTCAACCCATTTGATGTAATAAAAATAAATATCTAAAAGGAAATTAAGGCAAGAAAAGGAGGATAAATCATGACAAAACAAAAGAATGGGTAAGTTTGGGAAGTATAATCTTAGGCTTAATGGATTTTAAGAGATGAGTGTATAGATGACAAGTGGCAAAAAGGGACAACAATATTACAAAGAACTAATGGTATACCCACCCCTTTATCGATACACCCCTTAAGTCATATACTCAGAGAGATTGAGACTTGATGAGTTCATGTAAGATAAAAAGTGTCAATAATCAATAAAAGTTAAAAATATTATGTGTATACATATTCCCCACTCAAAGCTCATTACGTGTCATGTAAGTGCAACACAGGATGGTGTTTCAAGAAAGAGAACATGACAACACATAATGCTGATGCTAAGTAAAGTATAATAAGTATAAAATAAGATAAAGGAACAAATAACATTGAAAAAGACATATATTTACTTACCTTAGTAATGTAGATAAATAAGTAGACTGCAAGAGAAAAGTGAAGGTGTCTAATGTGAATAACATTAGGTAAACTTATAGAATTTAGTACAAAAAATATTCAAAAATCATTTTTTAAAAAATAGGCATATGATAGTGGAAAATATTCTCTACATCATCACAAATCCAATGCATTTTACATTTTGTAAAATGGATAAGTAAAAATAAAGATACAGATAAAACAAGGAATCTACAAAAAAATAATTGAAGAATTTGAATTTTGAAAAGTGTATTTAAATAGGGGAAAGACAAGTCATTTTGTTGTTTTGACATGTGAAAGAGAGAAAAAAGAGCTCTAGAGATCAAATGATCTAGGATGGCAAGGAGATAATAGGCTAGATAGGGAGGGACTCTAGGAGCGACAACAGGTGCACTACAGTTGTGCAACTATGAATTTTAAGCTAGTTTTTTAGTATTTTGTTTAACTCATTCTATTTTTATAAAAATATAATTTTTAGCATTTTGAGATGTCATAATGAGGAAAAATTAGATTATATAGGTAAAAAATTAAAAAATGGGAAATGGGTTTAAAGGAATTAGAAAGAAAATGGCAAAAAGGCAATATTTTAAGAAAATGTAAGGGATCAGTAGACAAAAACAATTAGGTCAACCTAGTTGACATAGTAGGCTGAAAATAGTCAAAATCCACACTACTGACCCAATAGGTATGTGTCGACCTAGTACATTTTATAGACTATCAACCTAATATAGTTTGCCAACTGATATGAAAAGTCTAAAATGATAATGCAATACTAAGGAGGGGAAAATAAGAGGGTTGACTTAGATTTTTAAGTCAACCAAACAAAAAATAGGGAAATTTTGGTCAAACTAGGTTGACTAAAGAACCAAAAGTGTAGGAAAATGTGTGTAAAAGGATGAAAGAAGGCTAGAATGGATCAAAATGACCAAGTAAGGGTAAAAAGGACAAAGTAGGCTAAAAATAGGTAAACATGAATGAATTAAAGTATTTTAGGCTTGATTTTTTTATTAAAATTACAAAAAAAATGTATTTTGACTATACATGAGATGGAGGATCTAATACATCTTTTATTATTTATTGATTGTAGAGCTTACCCAAATTTTGGATATTGGTAGATGTGTCTTAGCTACCAGATCTATTAAAGCATCTGACCATAGGTGATATAGATAGGCTAGTAGTTGTAGGCCTAGGATGGATAGCTGACATGTGTAGGATTCCCCTGAGCTCAAATTTATTAGTCTTATTCTTTGAATATTGGAAATGATTGACTAATACCTTTAGATGAGAGGTATATGAGGACATGGTAGAGTTAGATATCATGTTGGAGGATGTGCATGCCATCTTAGGGCTACCAGTGACAAGATCACTAAGGACTATAGGCATACCAGATAGCTTGGAGGAGAGGAGATCCTTAGCCATATGGGCTATAAGCTCAAATATGATATTATGAGGTAGGTGAGTTAACATGTTTTATATGTATGCATAACATATTTCAAATATTCTAAAGGCTATGATAGGACTTGTAACATAGTGAGTGTTATATCACAAGTCAGATGGCAAGGTACCACTACTCATGGTAGCCTTGAGTGGGAGGATTCTAGATGAGGGCATACTATATGATCTAGGTTCTTTCATTTGGGTCTAGATCATACATGATGTGTATGAGTTACTTGTCAAGGGGTTAAAATATATAGGACCGATCATATTATTGATAACTTAGATCTATGAGAGGTTTCTCATGTATCAACTGGCTGGGTTACCCCATGTGGTTGATGATAGGTCACCTCAAGTGTGGAGATGGAGAGAGGACCTGGTAGAATGGGGCATGTCCCATATGCTAGTATAATATATTTGAGATTTTAGACATAGTGTGGTATCAATTTGGAGATATAACAGCTACATGGCCAAGTTGGTACATAATTACACTAGCTACAATGAGGACATAGACTATACTTGGTAGAGAGAGCCACATCCAATAGCATAAGTGCCAAGATAGATAGGCTTACCTCATCTAATGGTACCAATATTTATTTCGGAGTAGTAGGCTTGACATGTCAGAGATATACAGGGAAGGAGGGGATTAGGGCCACTAGTGATGAGGCCAATACTCAGACCACATCATGAGTGACCATGGATTGGATGAGCATGATAGGGAGTAATGCAGGAAGAGAGGGATGCAGAAGTAGTGGCATAGGAGATACCACCACTAGTTCCATAGTGATGTGATATATGACCATTTATCACACAACATTTATGTATTTAGGAGGATTAGGAGAGAGTGGAGACTATCACCCTCCCTGAGGACCTAGTAGGTGAGCTAAAGGAGATATGGATGATATAGAGGCCACTCAGGTGCAGGCTAAAGTAGACATAAGCCATGAAATCTAGATTTGAGATGAGGAGGTGACCTATATAGGAGGTGCTATGAGGCCATTTTGATGGTGAGAGCATAGTGACCAAGACATAAATATGTAATAAATATGATTAAATTATTTTTTTAATTTTTTTAAAAAAAATATAGACTAGAGGTAGATAGATATTATGAGATATGATTGTGATCTAATATTTATCTGAGTGTGATTTTGAAAGTATTTTTGAAGATTAAGAAGAAAGATATGGGTCCCTTATGAGGGGATTACTCCATGAAATCTTAGATGAGACTCTATAGCCATATGACCCTACTACATTAGAGGACCCTAGTGTACCATCTTCCCTAGCTCAAGTGAGTTAGTTTAGATTAGTAAGGGAGGAAGCAAGGTAGATATGAACATAGAGGGAGAGGATATAACTACCAAAAAATATGGGTGTAGGTGAGATATGGACATGGTAGGCCCTAATAGAAAAGAGAGATATGCATCTAGATATAATGATGTAGATGACATAGGCATATATGGTGATGTAGACCTAACTGATGCAGGCTCATGTAGTGACCCAAACTAAGTTGGTGTAGGCACAAGTGTAGATAGTGCATTTATGGGGATAGGTAGAGGGATTGGGATCTTAGACAGCCTCCTTATAGTTTACTATTTAAAGGAGTTAGACTAAGTCCTCAATAGGTAACATGGCTAGGCCACAAGATAGACAAGATAGTGCCTAACCATATGGCTGGACATTGTATATGGTTTTACTTATTATATCAAAACTCTTGATATATATATATATATATATATATATATATATGTATGTATGTATATATATATATATATATATATATGTATGTATATATATATATGTATGTATGTATGTATGTATATATATATATATATATATACATACATACATACATACATATATATATATATATATGTATGTATGTATGTATGTATATATATATGATGTATCATTTAGGCATATTTATGTTGATTATGTATGTTTTCATTATTTTGGTTGTGGTTATGGATGCTTTGGATATATTTATTTCTAGCACATGTATTTAGATTTTTTCTATATGTTATATAAAATATATGAGATGTGGTTTCTTTTCTTAGTTGGTTGTGGTTATGGATGGTTTTGATATATTTATTTCTAGCACATATATTTAGCTATTTTTGTATATGCTATATGAAATATATGAGATGTGGTTATATAGAATGCATGCATGGTTAAAAAGAAACAAGAAAAAAGACTTGGTAAAGTATAATAAATGAAAAATGTACTACACACTATTTCAAGTTGAGAAATGTGTAATAACAAGAAACTAATTAAGTATAAAGAACCAAGGGATGGTAAAACAATATGGTAACAAGGAATTTGTTTTTAAACTGAAGTGAAAGATATTTGCAGCAAATTAAAATAAGTAAAATATACTAAATCACATTGGGAATTATGAAAACAATGTAATAAAATGAAAGCTATGTAAAAGGGCATAAATGGTATAAAAAAAATTTAATTAAGTCAATCAATCATACTATATCATGTTATAAAGTATAAGAGAAACTAAATTGGCAAAAGATTGGTCTGAAATTTATCAAACTAATTCAAGTTGGGAAGTATGAAAATTTCAAGAAATGGTTGTATTATTACATGCACTTAGAAAATAAGAAGATAAAAGATAAATAAAAATGAATTAATCATAAAAAACACTAAATCAAGTTGGGAAGCATGTCAATGACATGTAACTTCATAATCAATCACATCTTATCTCATATTTAACACATGTAATTTTATTTATGACTTGTATTATTTGGATAATTATGTGAGGAATGTCGAGTCCTATCCATGGTCTTATACTATAACTCACAAAGATAATACTAGTGGAGTGGAAAAATTGAGACAATCAAGCAATAAAAGATGTGGGTAATATCAAGGAAAAAGGTGGTAATTTTTTAGGAATGTTCGGTCCTATCCGTAGTCTTAAAATGTAAGTCACAAATTAAATCCCAAGGGTAGTGATCAGTAGACAAAAAATATTTCTCAAGAGGAGGAAATATTACAGATATAGGGAATGAAAAAAGGAGTGTAAAAATCAAGACATAATCATCTTATGAGAAGACCTTGGGAGACAAGAGGCATACTAAGGACATGAGAAGACATTAAGTGACTAGTGACCATCAATGTATAGAGGAAACATGTTCATTATAGATACAAAAAACATTTGTAGGCAAAAATGTGTGATACTAAGATCAACTCATGAAGGTATATTGGTACTAGAAAATTAAAATGGACCTACCTTCCTATGATGTATTCCCCATTCTTTAGGACCACTTATAGAACCGTTAGTCTACTACGAAGATTGGGTACTTATATGAGAAAGTAGATAGCACTAAAAGATTTATTTTAATTCTCCTCTTCTAATCTACTAGCCTAATGTACCCCAAAGGACATCGGCTCTAATATGATGCCAAATGTGGAGTTTGAGCTTCAAATAGAAAAAGGAGATGTGTATTGAATGATGTCTTTTAGTGTGATTTGACTTTTAAGAATATTTTTGTCTTTTGATAACATTACCTTTTATAAAATGTTTTGGGATTTAAATTTTTATGTATTTTTAATATTCCTCCATATGGATTTATAATGACCAATCATGAGATATGTAGTGATAAACATGAATGAGATTTAGGCTAAGGCTAAAGGAAGCTAAGTAACTAAAGATAAAGACTCACTAGGACACTTAGGATTAAAAATAAATGAACATGTGATCTTATATCTCAATTGTGTATATGCTTAGTTTGTGAGAAAAGAAGAAGGAAAAGATGATATCCAAAGGTAGACTAGTGAAAGGAAAGTATAATGAGATAACATGGTAAAAGGAGACAATAACCAAAGGCAATAGGGTTTGTATAACCAAATCACAATGAAAATTATCTATGAAAAATAGGGATAAGAAAGCAAACAATCATGAAGACACAAGAATAGAGTTTTGAGAAAAAATCAAGAAAGGAAAAAAATCAATGATAAATAAAAACATCATATGCAAATATAAATGACAAGATAATCAAGATATAGTATGAAATAGTAAATAATCACCATATAAGAAAAATATGAATTTGATACAATGTGAAATGATATAATAGATAGATAAGAATGAAATTATATCACACATAAAATCAAAATGTAAATGTAAAGGCATGATGCATGTACTCATAAGTACTAATAAATCTACCCACACACATTATCTAGGACATCAGATAAATCTTTATGAAGCTGGATACGAACTTATACTAATTTCTCATCAATCTTCAATGAAAATTGGGGAAAGGATTCTCTTCTAATCTCCTCAACTAAAAAATTAAGAATGTTCGAAGGATCACGTTGAGAAAAACTAGGTAAGGGATGATCGGTAGAAGTCCTCATAAGTGCAAGGAATGGAATCTAGGATGGGAGATTATTGGAGTTATATGATGGGATCCCACTCATAATAACCCGTAATAAGGTTGTTAGATATAGGTTCGTAATTATTAAGGAGGCCCTCAGAAGGAGGAGTCAAAGTATATTGGAACTTAGGTTGATAAGAAGAAGAAGAAGGTTTGGAACAAGGTTAAAAATCATGTTGAGATAATGAAGTAACTAGTTCAAGTTGATTTTAAGAATTGGTAGAATATGTTTTAGTAGAATCTTGATTATCATTAGTGTTAGAAGATGATGAAAGAGTGTTATAAATATAAAAGGAAGTGTCATCTAAGGGAGAATTAGAAATTTTATCATCAAAGTAATAAGTTCATCTTTCCCTAACTCATTTAAATGAGTTGGAGAAGAATCCTAGATACCACGCTATATTCTAGATGAAGGAGAAGTGTAAATAGGTTGGGAATCAATAAAAATAACCACCCTTTACATATTAGTCATGCTAACTAAATTATCTTCAGAATTTGGTTCAACAATACTTTTAACATTATTAGTGGAAGGGTTGGCTTTATCTTGATTGTCTTGAATTAGGAAGAGGGTCTTTATAAATAGATAAATGAGTGTTTGCTTGATTTAAAGGCCTGAGTTTTATCATGTGATTTGTAATACTTAAAATTAATTTCATAAGCTTATTGACACTTTCTAATGATATAATCATCATCAAAATTAGGACCAAGAAGAAAATCCATAACTAAATTTTGAAGTTATCTACAAGTCTTATGAGAATGACCCCAACTAACATGAAACCAACAAAACTTGTTAGGATCATACCAAGAATTCATAGGATAGGTAGGGTCAAGATCTCGTGGAAGAGGTCTAGGTAGATTCTTATGTAATTTAGTTGAGGATAGAGGTTTGTGAACATTAATGTTATTTAGGGAAGATAAGTGAGGATTGGTATATTGTTGAGAATGGGGAGATGGTTCTATTGAAGGGGTAGGAATGATAGCTTGAACATTGTGAATTTTGTCATAAGAATCTATAACACCATCATTAGTAACATTGTGATTTTTATTTTGAATTAAGAGATGAGGACCCAAAAAAGGTTAGGGTGGATCAAATTGATGCATAAGGAAATATTATCATTTAGCTTAATTAATAGCCTCCTCCAATGTATGTGGAAATAGAGTTCAGACCTGCTATTAAAGTTTAAGAAAAGGGGAATTCGTAAAGAGATGGAAAAGATTGTCATTAGCCATGTTATGTTCACATTTTTTTAACTAAGTTTTCCACATTTTAACAAAGGCTTAAACATTTTCATTTTAAAGTTGTTTGCAATTTATGAAGTGGGCCAAAGTGTTCTTAGGAAGATGACTAGTTTGGAACTTTTGAACTAAAGCATTCAATAAATCCTCCAAACTAGTAATGGAATGAGTTATAAGTTGGTTGTATCAATCCAAGGCACCGCCTGTGAGATTTTTGGATAAAATTTTAATATCAACAAAGGTGTTCAATTTGACATGATCCTTATAAATATTTATAAATGTTTTAAGATGAAGGGTGCGATCGGTTGATCTATTATAATAAATTATAGGTGTCATACCTCCAATATCAATGTTAGCAATTTGAGTAGTGAGAGGTTAATTTTGGAGATGCTTAATGGTTTTTTTGACTAAAGGAGGTTGAGGAATGAGATTGACTTGAGAATTTTGAAGAGGAGGGGAAATTTTTTGGTTATGTGTACTCCAAACTATTAGTTTGGGATTATATTGAAGATGAATAAGGTGGTTTTGCATTCTCATTATTTGATTTATGTTATGATCTTGAAAGGTATTCATTTGATTAAGTGTTTTTAACAAGAGTTGATGTGTTTGATTATCATTGTTATAATCATTAGTCTTGGTGTTTGTGGCTTGGGTACCACTATTGGTGTTAATAAGAGCTTAAAAGGATTTATGAAAATTTGAGGCAATAGTGGAAACAATTTCTAGTGTAGAAAAATATGGACTAGTGAATGGTTGATAATAAGAAGCACTAGTAGCATAATTACCTTGGGTAGAAAATGATGTACTAGTGGAAGGATTAAGGATAGTGGATCTTATGAGAGACCCACTAGATGTAGATCCTACCATGTTAGTGGATATACTAGGCACGGAGGTGGAATAAGTTAGAGAAGAAGAGGTCATGGTATGAGACGAGGTTATAATTGAAGGTAAGAGGTTGAGAATCAAATAAAGTGGTACCCCTAAATCTAGCTAAGAATGTAGGAGTAGGCAAATGAGTATATTTAACTTCACCACTAATCATAAGATTGTAAATAGTAGAAGGATCCTTTCTTTGATGTTGAGGAAATTTAGAGATAAATAAAAGCATTTTAGGCATATATTCTAATTCAAGTTTTTCTTCTAATGAGAAGAGAGGATTATGCTATGAAGAGGTACTAGGAGGGATCCCATAGTTCATAGTGTGAGTGGAAATATGAACTTTACTAGCATTAAAGAAAGGAGCCCTACTCTGTCTATGGGAAAACCTATGAGGGTTAGTAAAATTCATCATTTCTAATGACTATAACTTAGTTTTGTTATCAAACAAAAAGTCCATGATGAAGGGCAGGAAAGAGAGATGAGAAATCAAGAAAATAGGGAATGACAAAATAATATAGGGTTAACTGGGTTAAACTAGCACAAAAATAAGGTCTATAAATTATATGGGGTTAATTGAGTCGATCCAGTACAGTGAATAAGGATTGGAAAAAGATGAAATAGGGTCTATAAACTATACAAGGTTGATCTAATATAGTGAACAGAGGCTGGAAAAGGTATAGGGTCAAGTGGATTGACCTAGTATAGTAGAGAGATAAATTTAGAAATGGATGATGGATTTATGGGCTTAACCAAGATGAATTTTGTAAGTAATTTTAAAATAAATAACTAAAAAAAAAAAAAAATCAATTGGATTAACATTGGTCAATCTAATTGAAGCACATAGTATAGAACCTTGAACCAACACTAGCTAATGCATGTTTTTGCAATACAAAATATAATTGATCAAAGAGAAAATGATCAACTTAGAAAGTAAGGAGTGAACTAATTGGTCAACCTAAATGTTTAATTATATTATTAAGATATAATTTTGAATGTGATGGGAAGTTGGCTATAAACAAAAAAACTAAAATGAAAATCTAAAGATGGTTTCAGATAGTTTGGGTTGAAAGGGACTATAGTGGTAATGATATAGGCTTGGTATTGGGGCCTACCCCCTCACCTCACACATAATAGTGATAAGGGTATTGGGTGCTTGGTCAAAATATAATATTAACCATGATTTATAATTTACCATAGTATCAAGTCAGCTTCCCCCTTGGTGATGAAATTGAACTAGGTTGACCTTGAGTAGACAAATGTTAAAGTGTGTGTTTTAATTATGTGATTTTTGTGTGTGCATAAAATAAAAAATATTGAATTAAAAAATTAATTGAGAACCACCTAATTAGATTATGTGATCTATTTTAAGCATGCAATAAATAAGAAAATAAAGTGTGAACTAATTACTAGAATATAAGGGTAATTCCAACTTTGAAACAAGGTATAATGTTGATATGGTCAACAATGTATGCAAAAAATATAGAACAAGGTCAATAGGGTTAAACCTATAATATAGAATCAAGGTATAAAAATGAATAACATCAATATAGTTAACCTAGTTATCCAGACAACACACAAAACATAGAATTGGGTCAGTAGTGTCGATCTAATTGACTGTGCAAGGGAAATTTTGTATTCTACAAATTGTGAAAGAAAAGAATATAAATAAATAGATGGAGAGATAAAAAATAACCTTGTTGGATCAAAAAATTATAAAATGAATATTGTTGTTTAATAACCTTGGTATTTACTTTAATATTCTACTAACTAGGTCGACTAGGTTGATTAATCTTTATAAAAACTTGTTGTTGGGTTCCTAAAAATGTATAGGGTCAACTAAATTGACCTAGTATGTTGAGCTAGATGCCTAAAATGTATACAGTTGACCTAGTAGTCTATAATGGATGTCTATAAATCTAAAAAAACTATATTGGGTTGAAGGAATCGATCTAGTAGTTTGTACCTAAAATCTTGCGCATAGAAGTTAAATATTAGGTCAATAGAGTTGATCCAATATGGTAGATATATGATAAAAATAATGATGAAATAATGAAGTAAATGAAATAAGATGATCAAATCCTATAAGGGTTAGTTCATGTCGGGTTCACTAGAATGTATGTAATTAAAAATGCATCATTTCTATAAATCAATCTTGGCTTGGAGAAGATAGAGCATACCTACACTTCTAATTAGAGATACATTTGTCAAGAAGGGGCATGACCAATATAGGGATCCACTAGACTTGATTAGGTGATTAGTTATCATAATACACCATGATAGGAAGGGTTCTAAAGCTTAAAGTCTAACATAATCACACAATAACCCTAAAAGAGTCATAGGTTTAATGTTAACTTTATCCTAATAAAAAGAAAGAAAATATAATCTAATGCACACCAAATCTTGTGGCACAGAGTGGGTGTTAAAAAAACAACTAAACTAAGCATACATACAAGACATATACTCACATCAATGTATATGGAATCCTAATGCATGGAACAAAGAATCAAAACTATATTATCTTACTACTCTTACAAAGGAGAAATAAAGTTGGGAATACTTACCTTGAATACAACCCTATCAAGCCTCAATCTTTCCCTTAGACAAGGTGCTTCGAAAGAGATTATTATGGTATGTAAGGATAACAAAGAAAAATTAGCTCTAGGATACACAACCTATCTATGTATCTAAAATACTTCTCCACAAGACAAGATCTATATCTCTAATGAAATTATGGAACCCTAAGCTTTATTCCTCATGTAGAATGGTTAATAAGTAGATGTTCATTTGCACTTATTTTTCTTCACTTCTTTTCTTATAAATTGATGGAAATGTACTTGTACATATAGGCATATCTTGCCCTAAAACCTCTTAAAAATATTGGTTATACAAGATCAAGTTAGTCAACCCTATATGTTTTTCGGAACAATTCAATAGATTTGAGTTAGGTCAGCCAAAAGGCTAACAAACCCAAAAAGTGAAAAATACCCCTAAAATGTATAGGGTTGACCCAATCCATGTAGTACAACTAACTATCCAAAATGAAATTAAGGCATGAAAAGGAGGATAAATCATGGAAAAATACTGTAATGGGTAAGTCTGGGAAGAATGAGCTTATGGTTAATGGTTCTTAGGAGATGAGTATGTAAATGGCAAGTGGAAAAAGAGACAATAATCTTGAAAAACACCAATGGTCTTCCCACCCTTTTCCCAGTACACCCATTAAGGAATATACTAAGAGATATTGAGACTCATGTGGTTCCTATAAGATATAAATTGTCAATAATCAATCAAAGTTAAAAATATTATATGTATATAGATAGTTTGGGTCTAGTGGTAGAAAAGATGAGTTAGTAGTTTGATGACATCACCATTACCATGTGGGAAGGAGTCAAGGTGAGATGGTC
This sequence comes from Torreya grandis, assembly GCA_037957365.1. NCBI lineage: Eukaryota > Viridiplantae > Streptophyta > Pinopsida > Cupressales > Taxaceae > Torreya > Torreya grandis. The sequence continues at coordinate 846,544 of JARHVA010004966.1, read as the reverse complement.
ATATGGCTGTGATCATTATATTCCATATTTTTTAAACACTATATCTCATGTCATGAATTGAAGCATGGTCAAAGTTATGAGGGTGCAAAGTTGCCTTAGTTAGATTTCATTGTTTTCCCATAATTAGCTGATTTTGTAGATTGGCCAAACAGAGCTAAGTATGAATGTCGATGAGGTCAGAGATCACACGTGTGGAAAATTCAAGAGAAGGTGATCATATGGGTTTATTCATTCTTGTACCTAGTTTATTTTCACTAATTTATAGATCATGTAATGTATCATGTTAGAAGTTATGCCTTTGTAAAGTTAGGCTCCCAAGCAGATTAACTGTGTTTTCCCATACTTGAAGGTGTTATATCTTGCACGTGTGAAGGTTTCAAGAAAATATGATCATATGGGTTTTTTAATTTTTGAGTAGATATTATTTTACCTAGGGTTTAGATCACGCATTGAAGTGTGAATTTTTTTATGGATAATCAAAGTTGGCCTCTTAGGTAGATTTAGACATGGTTCGCTTTATGACAAAAGTTAATGATAAGGCATGTTTATAGCATTATATATCATATTAATGAGATTTATATGAGTATTAGGTCACATTGTTGGATTATCCTATGTAAGGAGATCATTTGGTATAAATTTTAGATCCTATAGGTAAGCATAGAAGAAGATATTTAGTTGTAAAAATGGCTACTCATGCATATTGACAAGGTTCCCATACTTTGTAATTTTTGGAAGTATTAAATACTGATCAATATAAATGGTATGAAAGTGATATAAGTAGTTAGGAGTCAATAAGATAAGTATCAGTAAATGATTTTTAACAATTGATAAAAGGTACATGATCTTGATCCAACGGCTAACAGACAACTATATAGTTTGATCATCAGTGGGCGTTGATCATTAAGGACCTTGTTAATCCATAAAGACTGATAGAGTGCATTAATTAAATTTTTTGAAATGGCACTAGATGAGGTCAAATTAATATAAGTTTAATGTTTGGATTTGGTGGTATATGCACTAAATCTTAGACATGATCGATGGTGCGATATTGATCAAAGTTTAATTGTGACCATTTACATTCAAATACTTGAATTTACAAAGGAAAGACCAATGCCTTATTTTTGTACCATAACATTCAATAGAATAAAAAAAATCTCATTAAATAAAAATAAAATTGGTAGATGACTCTATAGTACATCCATTTAACCTAATTTTAAGATATAGAAGTGTGTGCAGATAAAGAAATTGAGCCTAAAAGTTGACTGTGTATTTGTGCATATTATGCAAGTAACCCAAGAAGGATATCTAATCTTGTGTTGATGTCATTTCTATGTATCGTGATGAATTATCTATTGGATCATGTTTTAGACTTGATTATTAATCTCTATGCATATTTTGGAGGCATGGTCAATCTATCTCGAGTATAAACAATGTTTAAGAAGTTGATTGTTTGGTCATTTATGGTAACTATGTGCATAAGGTTTTTGTTTAAGTTGTTTGAGCATGCACAAAGATGAGGTAATTTTATTGTGATCATTAAAAGATGTCCTAAGGGACATAAAGAGTGGACCTATGTAATTAAAAGTGGTTCTGTGTTCATTTTTTGCTTGAGGGTGAGCTATATGGGTGAATACGTCTATATGAGACCTATAAGATCTACAAGTGCCTTGTTTAAAAGGAGTAGCTGCTTAAGGGTGACCCATCGATAATATGGCCAACCTATCTATATTTTATTGAGCCTTATCTTTGTATGATAGATGAATTAAATGTTAAGACATGCCTAATGGCTGACCAAGGTTGTGTTTAACAAGATTGCTCTATAAATAATATAACCGAAGTTATTGGGTTCTAGAATTGTAAGTGAGAAACTAAAGATTGATAGCAAAGAGGATTTTGTGTGATTTGTGGAGTGAAGGAGGGGTAGAGTTCCCTGAGGATGATTTAAAGATTAGATTAGTTTGATGATTGTGTATATGACCTATAGGTCATGTTTCTAAGGTCAGTATCGTGATCTTATAAGTTGAGCATAAGCGAAGATGTCTAGAGTGATCCAAAATTATGTATTGGATATATTGAGAATGAGTGAAGGATTATTGGTGTGAATAATAGTTTGGGGATAGTTTGAGAAACTAATCAGAGTGTGGATTGTGTGTATGACCATATGGTCATGTTATTGAAAACTATGACAAAGTTGTTACTATGAAGGATGCATTGAGTGTGAAGAGTTGAAGAGATATGATATAGTTTGTATCTCCATCAGATTGATAGGAAATTATTATTGAAGATATTTTGTTCATAGGTGTTGTTATGGGTGTTTAACATCTAAAGGGGTAGAAGCCTCCTTACAAGGTGAAACTTGATAAAATATCTAGTTGTTGTGGGTGCTCGGCTAGATAGGCATAATAGCTCCTTGTGGGATTATAGTGTCACTAAAACTAAGAATAATAGTTCCTTCATTAGTATCTTTCTGGTGTAAATTGGTTCTTATCTTATAGGATAGTAGTCCAATTATAGGTTCTAATGGGTTTTATTCCCCAAGAGGGTTTCCCACATATGTTATGTGTTTAATCTTGAATTGTCTTTACTGTACATTATTATGAATGATGTGTATGCTTCATGAATTCTTATGGTAATTGATTAAGTACTTGTGAAGATCATAATTGAAGTTTGAACTAAAGTTAAAATATTTGGGCTCACTGATTCACCCCCTTTAGTTATTGTACATCTATCAATAATAAGACAAGAGAGTTTAAAACATAATACATCCAAAAATATCCATTTAATTATTCATTAATCATCTAATAATTTTAAATGGAAGAAAATATATATTATTCTAATATTTTCAATAGTTTTTTAACTTAGAATTTATTTATCCTAGTAAACCAATTTCATTTAAAGAGAAAGGAATTTATTAAAAGAGAAATTCTCTTTATATAATAATTTACATCACCATTTAAGGGAATATATTTAATTATGAACAAGAATAATATACTATCATATTCCATATTTGAACAAGTATAATTAATATTATATTAAATATACCTTAAATGAATTAAGTGGTTTGTTAGTACATGAACAATAGATGATTTCCATACAATTGAATGCATATAACTCATACAAATAGAAATTCAATTGAGTTTCAAGTTGAGTGGAACCCAAATAAAATTTTCCACTTAAGGAACTTTCAAAAATTTATGTTTGGCATGCCATGGGGAAGCAATGCAAACAAGTTCATCTATCAGAAAAGGAGTGAAAGCACATGCAATCAAAAGAGATGAAAATTAGCAAGTATGCTTGCTTGTGTTATTTTTTTTATACAATATTAAATGAAGTAGAAAACAATATTTAGATAACTCATTTTTTTCATTATAGTTATCTAAAATAGTTTCAAAATATAGTCTAAATTAATTCATTTAAGACCACTTTCATTCCCTTACATGCATACTTTATAATAACTAACCCACTCAAAAATTCTATTCCTATCCACAAAACATCTTCATTAAATGAAAGAAATAGATCAACTCATAGTTATTACTCCTTCCATGAAACATTTACTATTAAATGAAAGAATAAAATTAATATTTTTTATATTTAATACATTCAATATACACACCTTCACATGCAACTAGCTATGTCTGAAATGTATATTAGAGGGGAAGATTTTATTTATGTTTCTATATGAACCATTAGCTAGTGTAATTTAATAATCCATGCATAGCTGAAACAACTAAGAAATATCTACGTTCTTTACATATTTTAAAGATTACACATCATATGTAAACAATTCTCAAGTATCTATTGAAATGCATCAATGATACTCATTATGATAATTTACTTTGTTAATGAAAGTCTATATGTTTCTATAAAAATAAAACATATGTATATATCTAAGTATCTATATGAAAAAGTCAAATGCTCAATGTTACTTATTAATTATAATGTGTATGCTTATAAGTAAAATTATGTAATTGTCTAAGTAAATTTTTACTTATGATAAACATCAATTAAAATAACCTAATATCCATATCATATAACTAAGTAAAGAAACCAATATTGCATTGATAAATGTAATGGTTATTCTAAGTTAACAATATGCAATAATCAATGTTAACATTATCATATAATTAAATTAAAACAATAATTATGATTTCATAATGTTAAAAAAATACTTTAGCAATATGAAGGATAACCAATTAAATATTCTAATAACTTAACATATGAAATGAATTACCTTCAACAATATAATAATTCAGCTTCTCAATATTTAAGCCTACCATTCATTTCCTACATTCCATTAATAACACATGTTAGTAATAATAATAATACTAACCAATATTAAATAATGATATCATACTAAATATATTCATAATCAGATAACATTAATATAATAAACTAAGTAAAGAATGTGTAAGCAACATAATTAATTCATTACCAACTTACTTCACTTGATCACAAGATCTTTGAGCAAGGAGAAACAAGTAATTGAATTGGATGAGCCCTCCCAACTAGCCCTATGAGTGCAACCATCACTATCCCTTACCATCCCAACCATTATCTAGATGGTGGTTATGGAAACAATGGATGTGAAGGGAGTTCTGAGTAATTAAATTCCTAACTAGTGGACATATCGACAAAATAATATAACATAATGAAAGACAAAAATCACCACTTAAGTGAGACATGAAAAACCAATCCATCATCAATATAAATTGGAAGTGGGGTTAAAAATTTGTAAGTTGGTGAATTATATAGTAATGGATTAACAACTAAATCCATTTCTATAACTTTAGATATAACTAGCTTATATCCCCATCCAAGTATATGGTCAGCCTAAGTCATCCTAACTAAAAATTTATACCCCAAGTATATACCAATTAGATACTTAATTATTTAGGTCTGGTAATGACAAACCAATAATAATACAGTAAAAATAAAATGAATAACATATAACATAATAGTTATACAACATCCCAAGCAACATTCAACCATTCCAGCAAAATACAAATATTTAAACCAACAATAAACATAACAATTACTGAAAATCAACAAACCACTTATAGGTTTAATCTAAAACCCTTATAACCAAAAATTAATAAAAAATTTCAATGGACTAAAAATGAAATCCTCAAGGTTCCTAGCTGAATATAATCTCCTAATATTCATTCTAAAAACTAATAGAGGCAAATTGATAAGTCTAAAACACATAAAAATTCCACAACATATCCACATAAACATGCCATTATAATAATATGCATAAGGTCATTAAAAGAGACACAAAGATCTATGTATATGTAAAATAATAGGATCATTTTTAAAAAAATTGTCAAAGACAAGTTTCAATACCATGACTATGTATATAAAATGCATTCAAAGTAATAAAATAAAAACCCCAATCAAAATCCTTGCTTCAAAGAACCTATGACATACATATATGAGTATAAACTCAATCAATGAGTAAATAAAAAAACCAATTTAATATATTGCACAAAAAATACATCCATGTAAAAGAATCTAAGATTATTACATATATCTGAAATAGTTGACTATATGAAATAAAACCCCAAACATTCCCAAAAGTTTTCCAACTTCAAAATATTTCATCGAATAACTCAGATAGGTATTCGTTCCAAAAGTGAAAGTCAAATGTAAAACGAGTTATACCAAACACCAATGTTTCTCTCAATAATCCATGGAGATAAAAACAAATACTTATTAGTTTCAAAACAAAATAACGTGTTTGTGTGTGTGTGTGTGTGTGTGTATATATATATATATATATATATATATATATATATATATATATATATATATATATATATATATATATATATATTGAAATTTAAAAAGTGGTTGAGACCCATTCAACCCATTTACCAATTCAGATAACTCCACAAAACACAACAATATATATATTCCTTGGCTCAAAATATTAATTTTTTAAAATTGAGTCATTTGGCTAACATTGCACTTGAAATATATATATATATATATATATATATATATATATATATATATATATATATATATATATATATATATATATATATATATATATATATATATATATCAAGTGCAATGTTAGCCAAATGACTCAATTTTAAAAAATTAATATTTTGAGCCAAGGAAACCAATAATAAAATATAAAATTAATTCTTTCATATAGATAAAATACACTAAAAAAATGAACCCTCAATCTAACAAGGGTTGAGTCTAACATTCTAGGTCAAATAAAACAAGAACACAACCATATAGATATATGTATTAAACATTAAGTTTAGGGTTTAAAAAAATTATCTAGATAAATAAAATAACCCATGCATGCAATGAAAACATGAAATCTAGAACCCAAAATTAAATAGTAGAGGTGAAACCCCTACTAGGTGAACACAATTTAAAGCCCACTAAGTTTTCTCAAAATATACATAGTCAATAGCAAAGCATTTCAAGCCAAACTTTAAATAATATTAAACTAGATAATATATATGTATATCTATTTTGCAAATTTACATGTAAAATATGAAAACTCACTCATATTGAGTCACCTTGAGGACTGGGTATGCATCTAGAAGTTATAATACTTTATGGATATGTATGTAACCTTCTTTTCCAAAAAAAATTCCATAAATAGAACAAATAACTAGACATAGTAAAAAACATAGCTTACTCAAAAATGTAGAGGAAAATCACAAAAATCTAGCAAGATAGAATGTATAAACCTTCTTTTTCCAAGTCGCGGTGTGATAATCCAAAAAACATGCCTGTGTTAAAAACCAATCGAGACCTACACTATTTTCTCCATTCTCCTTTCATCTTCCTAACCCTCATATAATATTTCCATCCACCACCTAAGTTTCCATTCCTTCTATCCTATTTCCTATACCCATTCAATACTCACATTCAATGTGAAGAGAGAAAAATCCTCTTGCATTGAGGTCAACATTACCCAACACAATCCCACCAAATATCCCATTTAATACAATGGTCATTAAATAACCTTGTATATTTGTTAATATAAATAAAAATAGGCAATAACCAAATCAATTGATATTAATAATAATAAACCCAATTAACATCATAACCCCATTCAAATTTTATGCCATTAAACCAAACAATTAAATCATAATTTAATATTAATGCCTTCGAATTATATACCAAGCAACATAATAAACCATGCCAACACCTTGCTATCACAATTTTTCCTATAGTCTGGGTAATAGTCCAACAGGTGTCATGGGTAGGTCTAGGTAGGTCCTTATAAATTCCATTAAAATAAGCAAGCAAAGTTTAAGTAGGTACATAAGGTTAAAATAGAGTTCACATAGAGGGACTAGGCAAGTAGAGTTATTCATGGAGGCAAGAGGAAATTGTTGTAGGTCACAAAACAAGAATAATGGGAAGCAAAAAAACTCTAAATCATCAAGAAAAAATAAAACACAATGGTTTAAAATAGTATGTAAATGATAAGTGACAAGTACAAATGTCAAAACAATGAATATATTGAGATTTCCAATGATGGGGAATATAATTGAAAATCATGAATACCTGTTGGACTTGTTAGACCACTCAGAATTCTTTTCAGAACCTGATGTACCACTTCCATCATCTTCCTATCTCATACGATGGTACCTATAACCATAAAAGTACATCAGAAGTACTTGATCAAATAATCAATAATTAATTACACAAGTGTAATAAATTATCAACTACAACAATAATCTATAAAAATCATCAAGTGCATAATTAAATAAGCCAAGTCATCAATTGTGTAGTCTAAAGACCACTACATCTAGTGCAACCATATAAGCCAACTTAATTAATGAAAACAACAATCAACAATAATGTTTTAGATAGTATATCATATTATAAAAAGTTTGGGATGTAACATATACACCTTCTTTGTTTCTATATTTTAGTGGGGGCATGTCATTAAAACATGAATTTTGCACTTATAAACTTACTCAATATATCCATATTTTAGTGGGTTATGTCATAAAAACATGACATCCACACTTATACAAATCTCTATAATTCATTAGGACATGTCGTAGTTATATGACCTCCACACTTGCATAAGTTCCAAGTCAGTTCCATGCTTCAACTACAAACTTGAGTCAGAATCCTATAATTGCATTGATTTTGTATGATTATAAAAAATGTTTTTTAGGTTTATGACACATATAATCCAAATAAAACATATTATAGGTTCATATTACATTTTATTTCATGAAAATTTATTAAATATGCTACTCACCAGGATGAACTAATTACATCAGGATGTATCATTATCGATCCTTTTTTGTTGTAGAAGTTGGTTAATTTTATAGGTTGAAGTGATTATATCATTAAAAATAACCATATTTATATATTTGAGTGATTAAATCATCCAATATCACCATATTTATAGGATGAGTTGATTAAATCACTCACCCTCACTAGATTTCACACTTTAGTTATGCAATATAGATATAATGATCTCAATCATCGTGTAACAGCTCATCCTTACACTAGATTGGGGGAATAATACCTTCTAATCTCCATATTTAAATATCTAAAGTTTATGTCTGAGCATTTTTCAACACTATTACTTCATAAGGAATCATCATTACCAAGTCGAAGCATCAAGCGCCAACATGGTTGCATCGACAGACACGTATATTCCTCCCTTGCTCTCTTTCTTTTCAAAAATTTAAATTTATTAAAATTTCAGATTATATGAAGTAATTTACACTATAACATGTTTTAGGTTATAGGGTATACACCAAAAATTCATGCAAAGTGGGCCCAAACAAAGGCAAGGTGTGTTGTATACACCTAGGTATGCATTTCTTTCCTTTAACCTTATAATTTCATCCTTATGAATTACTAGATTAAAGGGAGGGGAAATGTAGATAGTAAAACTAAATATTTATAAAATCTCTATCTTGTATATTAGACAAATATCAATCAAGGCTCTACCCTTTAGTTATTGACCTCCTTGCTATTGAAAGGCTTATAGTCATTAACTCATTGTGCATAAATTCATATCTCTTAGTCTGATCCATATCATTTAGATGACCCAAGTCTCTTGTACTACAAGAAAATATTAAAACATAGAAAATTCCTTCATTATTAGTTTCATATCAGTAACTTTTTTCTATCCTTATAGACACTAATTACCAAATATGGGCACTACCATCAATGGTAGTGTCTAGATCCTTATCTTTTGTCTAGTTTACAAAATTCATACATATTTAAAGTGATTCAAAACCTATAGGTTGGCCTATCTATATTATTAAACCCTATTGTGATATATTTTCAAAGGGTGTGGTATAAATACAAGTCTATGTCATATCATTAATTATCTAGATAATATTAAGTAGATACCTACTAAAGCTAAATAAATCAACTACTAAACTAACTATTTTACCATATTCATCAATATTTTCATATCAAGCATAAGCACAATCATACTATAGATCTAAATCATTGAAGGAGAAACCCATGAGTGATATTTTTCAATTTACAAGTTATATCATTTCATGAATCATGATATAGTATAATTAAACCTTGCGCACACACATACCCAAACATAGGGTAGAACTACAAAATTTTGAGGCCATTTCTAGAGTATTGGCTATGTAATAATCACCCATTGATAGAGGGATCTTATGGGTTGTTAAGAAACTTTACGCTCATATAACTGAAATACTAAATATATTGACATATAAATACAATATTCTATTTTCACATGAATGAATAAATCCACAATAAATTTCCACTTTTAGATGGATACCTCCTTATTATAGTATTTATCTCTTGATTGATATATTTTTCTTGGATGCCTTATAATAGCCTATGCCCCTCTATTTATGTTATTTTAATTTATCCCACTCTTCTATTTTATGCATGTGGGATTATTCCTCTATGACATTACTAATTATTACTATTCATGCTACTATTACATTCTATTATTATACCCCAAATATACATTATATTACCCTACATAGGTATATTACATTCCATCCCCCTTAACATGTTTCACCTTCAAAACACGTGAAGAATTACATACCAAAAATATGTAGAAGACTAGATAGAGGTACATCCATGCATCCTTTTCTACTTCCACTTATTTCTCTTATGCTTATATATGAGTTGTCACATTATCAATGTGAAATTAATTACTATAACATAAGGTTGAATTGTATAGAGATCAGTGGAGGGAATAACTACAATTAGAAACATTATAGTCTAAAGGTTATAGTCTATCATTAAAATTTGAAGCTTGGAAATCATAATCTCAAATAAATAATAAGGATGATCAAAATAATATGATTGGTGATTCAATGTATGATACATTCTAGACCCCTTAACATTGTTATTTACACACATTTTTGTTGGAGTGGCTAACCCCACCAAAGAATGCATTGAATTATCAAAATCATTTGAGGGTAGAAGAAAAGAAGTTTCTACCATATGTATGGAAGACTCAGTGACTCCAAGACCAAATAAATCACATTAATCCATGTGAAAAAATATATTCACATGTGATTCTCTGCAATAGGATTCTAAATCCATCAATGTAGTGGTTTTTGCTTTATATTCTTTAACTATAGGAAATAAAGCCTCATACTGTTCACTAAATTTATGTTCCCAATCCATCCATTAATTGATTTACTCATCATATATTGAGTTATTATATGATAATAAATCCTTATAATACTACTTAATTGATTTAGATCATTTCTCACTTGATGCAAATTAACATCCATTTTATAAAATAATAAAACTTATGTTTTGGGAAGTAGTGAGGAAAGCTACCATAATAATTTTATTTTTTACAATAGTAGTAGTTAGTAAAAGTATGACAACATTTTATTTAATGAATAAAATTAAAAACTAAAAAATGTTCTATAAATCTAAAATAAAATGCATAAAATACCCATTAACATTTTGGTACAATTTTTTTCCATTTGAGAACATGTATAAGAATAGTGAGGTTTTTTTAAAAATAGTAGTAGTTACTAAAACTACTATAACTTTCAAAACTCTAAATTAAATCTAAAACATAAAATAAAATTGGAAATATTGAAACAAATCTGACAAAACCTATAAATCATTTGACATAATTGGATATGGTTGGAGAGATATATGAAGGAAAAAAATCATGTTTATTGATGTAAAATACTGAAATATGCACTTGTAAATAATGGATTTAGATTCAAATTTCAACTAGGACAAGAGAAAAAGATGTATATCCAACCATTAAAAACCGCCAAGATGTAATGGAAAACTTATAATTACTCCATGAAACTCCAAATATCCATGCAATAATAATACAAAAATGGCCTTAGAAATAGCTCTGATACCAAATATTAAGAACTTCTATGTTCATATAATTGAAATAGTAAATATATTGATGTATAAGTACAATATTACTTTTTGGTGGGAAGGAATAACTCCACAATCACTTTCCTCTTCACAGGGGTTATGTCCTTATCAGAGTATTTAGCTCTTTATTTATATTTTTTGTTTGGATGGATTACAATAACATATGCCCCTTTATTTATATTATTATAATCTATCCCATTTTTCCATTATAAGCATGTGGGATTATTACTCTATGACATTACTATCCAATAATATTCATACTAATGTTACATTCTACTATTCTACCTCAAATATACATTATATTCCCCTACTTAGGTATATTACAAGGTTTATCTCAACACCATGGGCTCACTAACCCATTTTTAGTAAATCATTCCAAGGGTGAAGAAGTGTGACTAATTAGGGTTTGATAAATTAGTTAAGAGTGAAGATATTTATCCTAGATCTAAATACATAAATAAAAAATCACTAGAAAACCTATAAAAATGAAGTTAGTGACATCCAAATCCACTCATTATTTAGTACTAGACACCTACTTAACATTCAGACACTAGCATTGATGGTAGTGTCCCTAGCTACAAAAGTAAAATTTCCTAAGTCTAACAACTGATCTAGAACATTGATCATGCATACTTTACAATTATTTCTAGTATAGATTTAATTTCACATAATAAACTATCTAAGTGCTATTATTTTTTATTTATTTTAATATCATTCAATAGATGTACTTTACTATCTTTAATTATATCAGTTTTATAAATTCATAATATTTTTTATTAGGGTTTTCTATAAATTGGAATGATATATATTAGTTTATCACACTTGTGACTGAACTAGTTCTACATTCTTATCCCTATACCCCATGAGCAAAATGTAGGGTTAAACAAAAAAAAGGGTCTTTAGGGTACATCTTGAGATGGTGTTATCAATTAAGAAAAAATAATTTGTTTATTCAAATCTAGTATATTATTTCCTAGTTTATGGGCTAATGGATCTAATGTATCATTTCCTTTACATTTGAATATATCATTTTTAAAAATAAATTGGTCATTAACATGTCATATTATATCTTGATGGCTTTAATTTTAGTTTGTTCCAAATTATTTGATTGATTTAGGTATAGTAGAATGCTCAATTTTGGATTTTGTGCATTAAAAATAAGCATTTTTTGATTCTTTAGAGTAGGTAAATAATTTCATACAATCTTGTGCACTAATTTATTGAATTCAGTTATGAATTCTCTCATGGGCTCATGAGGTTCTTTTTTTATTTGCACTAGTTATGCTAGAAGTGAATGTTCATCTTTATATGGTTCCAGTATTTTGTTTCCAATCCTTAATAATAGTAGGTTTAAAATGATGAAACCACTTAGTTTCTCCTTCTTCAAGAGTTTTAATGAAAAATTTGACTGACACATCCTCATGTTTCACACCTAGAATACTACAAGTAAAGAAAATGGATTTTATGTGTTTGTCTAGATGTTTTTTACTATTTTCAATTAACATAGGGAATTTTCTCCTTCAACCCTTGATAAATTCATGAAATTAATTAGATAGAGCCAATGGTGAAATCTATGCACTACAAGGTATTGGTATAACTAGCATGATTTGAAAATTTGTCTCTAGAAAGTAGGATAATGGGGAGAGATATATTTCTATTCAATATTGGGACAACTCTCTATATCTTCTTAGGGAGATTTTTTAACTATACATTTATTTCAATTCAAATAATAGGTTATCATTTCCTTTAATTTTACTAGAACATGTGAATATATTATCAACTAAGATGATAAATTAACTATAAAAATGATTCCTTGCCTATCAAGCACTTGGTGAGTAGGTACAACTCTTACACTTATGAAATATTTATATTATGGAATGATATGTATTTTGGTGACATGATAAAACATGAATCATGCCCCATGGTGGGAGCCAAAAAAATGATCAAAGAATATTTAATATAAATTTGAATATGAAGTATAAAGTTATGGAAATAGTGAATGGGATAAAGTCCCTTATTTATTCAAAGGGGGGATTCCCTTTATAAAAAAATAAAAAAGTGATATAAACTATTGAGAATAACTCGAAATAAAATTCAGTATGGGATTCTATTTATTTTTACCTTTAAAATAAAAATAAAAGGATAATGAAAAGTATTGCATGGATAAGAAAAAGAAAATCTCATATTATGCATAACAACATGAAATGTAAATTTATTTGGATAGTTTGAAAATAAAATAAGAATTTATTGAAGGTTAATAATGGTGAATTAATCCAAAAAATATCACATCTACAAATAAAAACACAAGACACAAAACTCTATAATCTTCTTTGTATTCCCATTGAAAGAGTGAACACAAAGTTTCCTTCTTTTATACAATTAAATTAAAACGAATATAAAAAATTATTTTTTAAAATTCCAATTCTCATATTCATATAAGTAAGAAGGAATGGTGTGATCCTTTTTTTTCCTAATTTTTACTATTTTATTTTATGTTTATATTCATATTTTACTAAAGCAAAAAAAATCCATAAATAAAAGGAGGACACAATTGCGAAAGTGATAATAGACATCTTAACAAGTTCTCCTGATAGTAGGAGTTAATTAGTTTGGTTATCAAAGGACCTATTTTTGCCCTTATATCCCTAGTATCTAGTTCATATTTCATATCACATGTGAATACCGATTTTGAGCATTGTACAAATATAGGGAAACTAGTTATTTTAGGAAAACTACATATAGATAAGAGAGTAGCCACTAGAGTTTGAGATTTAGAATTCATTCTTTTGTGAAATTATTATGGATCAATATGATTAATCTAGAAGTCATAAATTTTAGGAAAGTCATTCTTTGGCACTGATATAGTTTCATAACCCATGTATTTTAACTTCTTCTTTATTGATCTGGTGATCTATAAGGCTACCTTAATGACAGTCCATAAATTCTTGCAAAAATCTAGAGGTGGAAATGTTTTATGTTATTGTGGATATAAAGCCATAGTGTTCATGAAAATTTTAGTTTTTCTTCTAGATTCTCCGCCAAGTGAGTGTAGTAGGTACCGATAACCTTGACATGACTATGATTCTAATAACTTCCCTTGAACAAATACTATAATAAATGTTTATTCCAAACTTCTAAACTTACATCAATGTAGAGTACTTATAAGAATGAATATTTTAACTATGTTCAGCTATATTTTTGTCTTTTAAAGCATGGATGGTGAAAGACTAGAGTTTTCATAGTGTGTGGGTACATATATAGGTGGAAAATATGTTGAAAATGATAACTTGCAAACATATTTAAATAAAAAAATGGGGGAATATTCAATGCACCTAGGAAAAATAGTTCGCCCCTTCACATGTATAGTACACCCACATGGTCAGATGGGGCATGATATATGTGACATCATGACCATGTTTTATCATAACTATAACTTCACATCCACCACTACTGTGAGAATGGGAGTCCAAACCATGGGGGTGTAGTGGGTGTGAAAGCATGCTTATAACGAGTGAAAATGTGTCCTCATGTACAACACACCCAAGAGGTCAAGAAATAGTGGCCCTATGGATGTGAGAGGTTAAGGTACATATAGGAAATTTACATCACATTAATTTTGAATTTCAAAATATTTTCAACTTAAACCCCTTCACATTTTACTTTGATTTTGACTATGTAGATTTATGATTACAACTAAATTTTGACTATGATAATTTTGAAGACAATAATATTTTAATATATTATATATCATACCATTGAAATTTAATATTAAAATATTAATTTTTTTTTTTATAATAATCATTCAATCTTATGAAATATCACTTATCCATTCATATCCAAATTATGAATTGCATTATGTGGACAACCAAATAAAAAAATCCATTTTATTTTTTTCATGAATGACATAAAAGTTTAAACCAAAGATTGTAAAATTATATGTATCACACACTATTTATAATCATTTAATAAGATTAAAAAATAATATAAAAGCATCAAAATATAATTTGATAACATTTTTTAGTAATGTAAAATGGTTTTTCATTAAAATTTATTTTAGTAATTGTTGATGCTTATAAATGTACCTCCAATGCCCTTAGTGTTCAAAGAACACTTCTCAATTTAGAATTTAGAAAATTCAGAGCATGAGTTGTAGGTGTTGACAATATTCTTGTTTGTGGTGAAATAGAAAAAGAGAAAGATAACTGTTTCACAATATTTATGAAATCTTAGTGGTTGGGAGCCACCTTGGTTCATTATCTTGTGAATCTTTGTTGATACTTAGTGAATTATGTTCATTGTCCTAAAAATTAATCTAAATGGATATTTATAATGTGGCTAAAACTAAAGTGATCATGGTGTAAAAAGGAGCAAAGAGAAGGGTAGGGAAAAAAAGAAATAAGTGATTGCCAATTTTGGTCTTGAACATTATGACAAAGTATTAATGGTAACTAAATACCCATATAACAAATATATAGTGCAACATATAATAAAATCAAATCTCACTATATATTAGGAAAAATTTAGAAGAAAAGTATTAAGAATCACAAGTAAGAACTAGGTCTACATTAGGGATTTACTACCATAATCAAATAGCTATTGCACATCTGAATACAAAGCAAAATGAAATGAAGCAAAACCTAATATCTTTAGCTAATTTAGCATAATAACAAATTAAAAACCTTGAGATTAAAGAATGAGATTCAAAATTTAAAGATAATATTTAAATTAAATATTTCTTCTAACAATTGAGATAAAATCTACATTTATCAATTAACACATCAAAATGGACAATCCTTGGAGAATTCCTTGATTCTATTAATTGCTTTGAGTATAAATATATGCTCAAAAATATCTTCCTTTTACAATGGTGATACATGTTATAGGAAGAATAGGTCGTATACTGGTCAGTTATAAAATATAGGTATATAAAAGTAAGGACATCTATACTTACAAGCTCTAAAATACAGATTGTTTTCCAAATCATACTGACATAGAGGCAAATATGCTAACAAACTAGCATATGCCTTTTACAATGGAATATTCAATTATAAAAGATTACCTAGTTTCTATTAGAATAAAATATTGTTCTAACTTGTTGGTGGGGACCCTATTTGTTGTTAAAGGAGAATCATGGCCCTCTCATATTTCTCATCAACAAGCTTGATATCTAGAATATACTTCATGATGCACTCCTCCTCCTAGTTCACTATCTCATCGAATTCTTCATAATTTCTTGCCAAGGCCTCCTTGATGATTTTAGCTTCATTAATCCTCTTACCTAAGTTAAAGATCATATACAATATCTTGTTGTTATATTATCTATATTGGACTTTTCTGTTAGTTTGGACTTCTTGAGTCACAAAAGTGGCTCTATGCTTGAACTCTTCATCATTGATGAGGCTAATGGTAGTAGGTTGTGTAGGATTGACAAGCATGGTGCCAAGAATTTACTCAATTATAATAATGATCCCTTTATCATCTTTTAGAAGCCTCATTACCTTGGTATGATAGGTACTCAAGCTTTGAACTTTATCAATATAAATCCCCAAAATTCTGCTTAGGAGTCCCATACTTATGGTTCTAAAGTTTAGGATCTGCTTCTTTGCATGAACATTGAGAGTTGGGAAATCTTATCCTCTAAGGCCTACCATTAAGTGACCAGGTCCTTGGCCAATACATCTTAGTCTTATAATACACTTTGCCTCATCTTTATTTACTTTAAAGAGTCAAACATGTCATAGAGTGACTCATCAAGAATCTTAGTCATGACATATGGTACTAATAGGATTACCTAAGTTTGCAAGTTCTTCTTCTCCCTTTCAAAATTTTGGATCCTTTATTTTAGTCCCTAGACTCTAGCATTGGCTTGTTGTGACTATGCTTCCATCAATATTTTCACATCCTCTTCATGTATTAAAGCTTCACCAAGTTATTGTCCTTCAACATGGGTCAAACCTATAAAAGGTTCCACCTTTTGAAAGGTAAATTATTCTATCCCAACCATGTTCATCTTGGTTGTTATCCTTTCTAAACCTGTTGTATTAGGATTGAAATGAACTATAATAATTGCCTATTTAAATTATGGATGCTCTAGGAAATCCACTCTTGAGCTAGTAGATGCTCTTGGAACATCCATCTTCTTAATTTTTAATCCTTGAGAGACCATGATTATTCTCTCTTCCTATTCCTTAATTATAGTTTTATCTAGGGCTTTACATCATCATGTACATCATCAACAAATTTTGTTATGGCCCATGAGTGGGACAGAGAAGGGATCTTTTACAATTTACCATAGATGAACCAGTCAAGAATGACTGGTCCATTGATTGTAAATTCATAAATGAATAGATTGACTTCACTAGTGGGATGAGTGAAGGTTAATCTAGGTTTATTCTTTGGTTCTACTAGGACTAAGGCCAATTATACCTTCCTCTTTTCATGGGAGGACACTAGAACAAGTTATTTCCCTATATCTTCCTTGGGCTCAACTAAAAGTTCCTCTTCTCCTCCTAAGACATAAGACTACAAGTTCTTTAAGAGTACCCTCAAGGGTATCTTCTAGTTCCAAGGATATCATTTTAATGTACTAGATTAAAGATGGTGGTCTTTTCTACCTAGTTAAAGATAAGGGTCCTTCTCCAAGTATTTCTTCTAGTATTACTTCTCTAACCTTCTCCTTTCCTTTGCCTTAATAATCATAAGTTGGCTCAACCTATTTTTGGGGTTGTTTTGGTTTATGTACTTGGGTTTGCTCTTGATCTATTCCAGATGGCCTAGGTAGTAAATGATACTATAAGGAGTGAATTTTCCATGGTTCCCTAGATGACTTGTTGTCTCTAACTAGTCTATGTTTTAGCTTGATGTTGTGACCTTGGACTCTAGCCAGTACTTCCCCATAGTTCTTGGATATGATGTATATGGTGTCATGGACACCTAGTTAGTCTACATACTCAATCTTGAGCTTATTATCCTTAGATGATCTCCCACCTTCTTCTTTGGATCTTACATTTTAATTTCATCTAATTGAAATCCATTTGAATTTATATGTGTGACCATAATCTCCACTTTATTTCATTTTTTAATTAGGGTTTTCATAATGTCCAATGGGAATGGGCGAAGTAAACCTTTTCTATTTTCTTTGCAAGACTTGTCAATGCCAATAATGAGATGGGAGGTAATCTCCTACTCAACAAGCTTATTTGGGACATACACTGGTAGTCTATAGGGTTGTGACATGATTCATTCTATCCTGATGACTGTGTAATTAGGATAATACCATACATCCCCTATTATTTCAACTTATCTATTAATGAGGAAGTGGAGCCTAGGCATTGGAACACATGTGATGGCTTCAACTACTATTGGGAAAATGCAATCATAGATAAACTATATGTGATTATGGTACTTAAAGATGTGAAATTAGGAGTAGTGGTGTGAGATAGTTGTCTTACCCTCTAGGGACCAATTCTTAATGCCAAGGAAGGTGATGGAAATGATAAGGGCATCAATGAGGTAATACATCATGTATAATTTTTTAGAGGTCCTTTTATTTATGGCAATAAATTTATTGGTCAGAAAGATGTTGATCAAATCTCTAATTAGAGGGGTAATTTTTTATTCTATCAAGAAGTGTACATATGAGACCCAGGTCTTATTCACATAAGTGGTTTAAGGGGAACCAAAATCTCTATTAAATAATCATAATCACCCTAATGCCCTCTTTAAAATAAATGATAGGGATTGTTCCATCAAGGGTTCTAAAGATTGTGAGTCCCTTGATGGATCCAAGGTCATAGGATAGAGTCTAAGTCATGGCTATTGGTCCATTCTATCATTTTGGGAAGGTCCACATGGGGAAGAGGAAAATTGTAGTACTCTTCAAAAGCAACATGGGAAATGTATGCCACCTCTTTTGAATTCCCCTCCATAATAATTGAGTCGCCATCAATTTTGAAATAAATAAAAATGGGGGAAGGACATCAATGCAATTCATTCCTCTAGTTTTGCTATGGCATGGTGGAGGCTAGCCATCTAGATTACAACTAGGTCATTATATCATCTATTAGTGGTGGTATTTCTCTACTCTTCTCTTGGGATGGGATTTAATTATTCTATCATGAAGAAAATCTCAAACCAATTCCTAATGTCATGGATGTTTAATGTTTTGAGGTCCAATTTTGTATCCTAGAACATCCAACCCTCACTATCAGTCATCAAATAAATCTTAGCCTCTTCTTTCAATTATTGTCCACTTGCTGTCATGGTCTATATTTCTTGTTTTTATTCATGTTGGTTGGCACATGATCCTTTTGAAATCTCTCTCATGCTTACAAACATAATCTAGCTATATTTTGATTGAATTGTAGCAAATTTGATCCATTTGACTTGCCTTTATGTAGGGTCTAGGGTTTGGAGATTTAATGGCAGAAGATATCCAAGGTTTGGCTTATATATGTTCTAGGTTTGATTTTGAACTTTGTGTTTTTGAGCCCATAAAATCTTCAATTTGTCCTTTTCTACTTGTATGGAGTTTATGTGGTACTAGTTTGGATCTTTTATGGCATTTTTCATAAATTACATTTAAACAATAGCCATTGGTATTTAAAAATACCTCCTTCCTTTCACTCTATTGGATAAAATTTTTGGATTAGCATGAACCATTTATTGTAATCTAGCTCCTTATCTTTGATTGGTCTATTGGTCTTAAGCCTTGCAAGTGTGACACTTGGCATGTTTACATATCTCCATCATGCTCCAAATATTTTGGCTTGTTAATTTTTGAATGGGTATCAACCATGCGGTGAGATTATGAGATTTTTACCTTTGCATCATTGGATTAAATCTAGTGACAAGATGTGAATTTTAAGATCTACAAAATGCTTGATCATTAAGTTAACACATTATTAAATTTAAGGCTTAGGCTTACATTACTTAGGATAAGGTTTGTTTTGAATTTACTAAGTACTAGACAAACTTTAGGCTAGGGACTTAAACCTAAATGGTGAAAATAAGGGGCATAAGGTATGGATATTCTAGGCTAAGGTTGACATTGTGTTTAACAACACCATGAAAACATTAGGCCAAAATATCTCTCACATACCATGAACCATGATCAAATTATGTTCATCATGGGATGATGATCTTCAAGTGTTTATAAGGTGAGTTTATGATTTGAGGTCCATTATGCAAAGTGCAATGTGATTCTCAAGGCATAAACTTAGGATTGGTATATATCATTACTTTATAGGTCAAAGCCTTCCATTGGAAACATATTTTGATCATTTTCCTTATCTTGTAAGGTCATTTCAAAATTAAAATAGAATTTTGAGATGTCACTTAAACCCTTAAGTAAGATATTTCAATGGTTTAAAATTGATGATCTCATGGATGTCAAATATAATCTTGCAGGTGTTTGTTGACAGTTACATAAACATCAAGTTAAAACTAGTGAAAGTTTCATTTTAATAGACTTAAATTTAATGGTCGCATGGGTTTCAATTTCACCCTTTCAGATATTTATCTAATGATCATATGAACATCAATTTTAAGTTCATTAAAACCTTTAGTGCCAAATTTAAGGGTTCCACTTGGCATTCTTGTGGAGCTTCCTAAGGTCTCAGTATTACGTCACTCTATTGGATCAAGTCCCATGATGAAGTGACAATTATTAATCATGATTCAGACCATTGATTTTGATTGATTGTGGTGTCAAGTGGGTGCCTCTTACTTTTAATCATTGCATGTAATGGTGTCACATGTCCATATTTCATGTTCTTGTGGCCTTTTGAATTTTTAGCTACATTTTGCTTCATCCAATCAAGTTCGATGATAAAGCATAAATCACTATATCACTAAAGATGCATGTTGTTTAAGCCAAATTTTAGGTCATCTTCATGCTATTGGATCAAACAAAATGATGAAGTGATAGCCATAGGATCTTGTAAAATATGAGGAAGTTAATGTTAGGACTATGGAACATAAAAAAATTTAGGCTTTTAAAGCTAAGACTAAGGTCATGATTGTATTAATAAATGCATTATGGCGTTAGTATTGAATTATTAGACTTAAGTTGGGAAATATTAAAAGAGACCCTATAGATGAACATTAGCTAGGTTATTAAGAAATTTTTAGGGAGACAAATTAATTAATAAAGGGACCAAGTTTCTTAGTCAAGTTGCATTGAAAAACATGATTTAACTAAGAACATGCATTTCATACTTTAAGTTCCTAAATTGATTTTTAAAATGTTTTCCTAACAATTAGGGCTCCCACATATATTCAAATTTAAATCAAGGTTTTACTAGGTTTTTGTAACATAGACTCCCTAGGAGTACACACCATGGAACCTACAACTAAGATCCAAATGAACATTATTAGCATGGTTAGTCCATATTGAAACATAATTAAACCTTATAAGATCTGCTTAAACAAAGTGGATGGCATTCAAACTTCTAAAAACAAATTTAACATGTTGAAATTTCCATGCTTTAATATAGGATTTCTCAAGCATCCCAATTCAAGAGAATGGGGGTATGTTGGTCCCAATAAATGGTACCTCATGGGGGAAACATAGAAATTTTTTAGAACCTAGAGACTCTGGCTTAGGCAAATGACTAGGTCATCCACTTCACTTGATCAAAACCACCATCTAGACTAGATTATGGTTGAAACAAACCTTACACTTGTAGAATTAAGGTTAAATATCAAAACATATTCAAAAAATGTGTGTGCTTTGATTATAATTATTTTTTGTCATGGGGTTCAAGAAACAACTTCTAGGTTTCATTTATTTAATCACTTATGTTGACTTATAAAAAAATAATATGTTCATTAAGAACCATGACTTTAACTTAGGGAAGGCTTGGGAATTTCTCTATTGCTATCCAAGAATCTATATCCTTGATAAAGATTCCTTTGGCTCCACTCATGGCCTTACTTCAATACCAATTAGGTATCCATAGCCCCAATGGAGGTTGTCAAAATCACCTTTACCTAAAATCTTTAGATTTTGCATTGTATCATATTTCTATATTTTCCTAGGTCTTTATGCTTTCAGCAAGTTGGGAACTAAGATAGCTAGGTTTTAGGATATGGCCAAGTATTTGATCTTTGGAAAATTGCCTATGCATACAACTATAATCCCAAGAAAGTATGTTTATTAAGTTCTAGTGTGGTCATATCATGAAAATTTATACCTTCTTCCTACCAATTCAAGTTTTATTAAAACCAATTTGAAGTCAAGATAATGGTTAGGGCCTTATGGAGTGACTAACCTTTTCCTTGGTCTCCACCAATTTATCTATGATATAACACCATGATTTATATTTCATAGCCATGGTTACTCCATGTATGGGATTAATACCTTCATTATTAAATTTGAGGGCACATTTTAAGCAAACTTCATTACTTATAATTTCAATATTGTCCCAAGGGAATTATCAGAATCAAGGAACAAGGAGATATTAAATAAACACACAATAAGAAGCAAAAGGGAAGAAAATAAATATATATAAACCTATATACAACAAGGGACAAGAAGGAAAGAACTAAAGGGAAACTAACTAGCCTACCTACACTAATCTAATAATCTAACAATTTACTCCATGAAGACCCCATGAGGGGTGGTAGAGAAATAGTATGTGAGGTACTACCCATTGGTGGGTAGTGTAAAATATGCTCTTTTTAAGTCTTTGAGATTGAATGTGTTGTTTCCAAATGTTTCCATAATCTGATATAGGCTAATCCACAAGGGTGTGAATTTTCCATGTTTTCCCTTAGGCTCATATGCTTTATCCCAAAGAAGAACCAAGTTTCCTTGTCTAAACACTTTGATTTTGGATATTTTATCAAACCATCTCTTGATTTTGGTTTGATGTATGCTAAATTTAGAAAAGGCTTTCTCCCTTCCATCTTCCATTTAAATTATATCCATCAATCTATAACTATACAACACGTGGCTCTCCTCCATGCATTCCTACATAAATATATATGTGGGCAACTTGAGAGTGATATAAAATATGGGTTCTTGTCCATATACCAATAGGAAAGGTAAGGCTCTTAAGTCTTGTTTGATTTTTATCCTATCATCCCAAAGTGCAAATTTAAGGAGCTTGTGCCAAATTTTGGGTTTGTCTTCAATAGACTTCTTGATTTCCTTCATTAGGTTCTTATTTATTGATTCAAAGACTCGATTCCCTTGGGGATAATAGTTGGATGAAAACATGAGAGTGATGCCATTATCATAAGCCCATTTAGTCATTTCTATGGATATGAAGGTAGATCCATTATTACATACTAGAGATAATGGGGTTTTAAAACTAGTATAGATGTTTTCTTTTAAAATTTGATCACTTCCTTAGTTATACATTGCTTGGTGGTTGTAGCCTTAGTTCACCTTCTAAAATATTCTATGGTGGTAAGGACACATTTGTGACCTTAAGATGAGTTGGGGTTGATTACACCAACAAAATCTAAGCCCCATTGAGCAAAGGGTTTGTCAATCATGACTAGCTGTAGAGGCATTACTGCCTTTGGCTCCTTGGTAATAAAAATTTGGCATGAATGACATTCCCTTACATGCTTGTGATCATCCTTAAAAATAGTTTTCCAATAATACCTATCCCTAAGAATTTTGTGGGTTGTGGTTTTCCCAGATGGATGGCCACTACCTATCTTTTCATAAAAGTAGCTCATGATTTGTGTGGCTTCTTTATATGAGACACATCTTAAGTAGATTCCTTCAAAAGTATTCCTCTATAAGATCTCGTACCTAATTAAGTAGTGGGTTTTATTTAGCCTTAAGGCCCTCTTTTTCTCCCTAGATAGACCTATAGGACAACTACCATTAGTTAAAAAATGTATGATTGGGTCATACCACTCACTAGATTAAAAGTTTTGTTGATCCACTTGCATAATACTTAGTCTAGGGTTAGTATTAACAATCATCTAAATCAAACCTTAACACCTTATCAAATTTTCCATTTTCACCTCTAGATCATATTCCTACAATATTAACATCCATTTACCTCTACATTCCCCTAATTCATTCTAACTTAACATAAATTTAGTGGTTGGGTCTTGTAAGATGGCATGGACCTTATTTCTTAAAATGTAATCCTTGAATTTATTAACTACATTGACTAATGCATATGCTTATTTATCAATCAATCAATAATTTAACTCAGTGTTCTTAAAATTGATACTCATGAAATCAATTGGGTGGTCACACCCTTCATTTATTTGAGTTAACACTAAGCCATAGTGTGGTCAGATGTAAAGGAATAGAGGTAGAAGTCCCTTGAAAATCAAGACTTATAAGGATTGTAGCTTGACTGATGGCCTCCTTGATGTCATTGAATTCTTTTCTAGAATATTCATTCCATGTGACCTTGGCATCCTTATTTAACATATCATTCAGTGGTTTGACTATTTCTACAAAACCAAAAATGAAATTTATTTTAAAATTAATCTTACCAAAAATTGACTTTAGCTCTTTTTTACTATTTGGAGGTTCTATTCTATATATGATCTCCAATATTTTAAGATGTATAGAGATCCCATCCTTAATTATAAAATGACCTAATAATTTCCCTTCAATCACATAAAATATACTCTTATTAGGGTTCAAAGAGATGTCATACATTCTACATCTTTCAAAGAATTATTGTAAATGCATGAAGTGATCTTTGCTATTTTTATAAAAACTTTTAGATCATCTATGTATATAATAATGCACTTACCAATCAAGCCTTGGAGGACATGGTCCATATCTATTTGGAAGGTGGCCCCTACATTGATGAGTCCAAAGGGAATTCTTTTATAGGCAAAGGTTCCCTATTTTGTTGTGGAGGTTATCTTCATCATGTCCTCTCTATCAACCAATACTTGGTTGTAACCTGAAAAGCCATCAAGAAAGGACATCATAGTTGATCCTGAAATAACTTGAATTACTTAATCTAGGGAAGGAAGGAGGTAATTATCCATCTATAATTATTTTTTCAAATTTATAAAGTCTATACAAAGCCTGATCTCACCATCCATCTTCCTGACTGACACTAAATTAGCCACCTAGGTAGAGCGCCTAATGGGAAAGACTATCATAACATCTAGAAGTCTTTTCACTTTTTTGAAGATCATAGGTTCTAGGATATGGTTTATAGACCTTTGTTCTACCTAAGTGGTTTACAACTCTCTTTGAGGGGTATAGTATGTGTGATGACCCTTGGATAAAAGATTTTTTAGTCATCATGGGACTATGCTATAACATATTTGTACCAGGCAAGGAGTTTTTTAGATTTCTAGTTCTTAATGTTTGTATAAGCCTTCCCAAAATTTACTAGTCAAGGTTGATTATGAAGGCCTAGATCAATAACATTATACTCCTTCCCATTTGCCTTAGGAACCTTATAAGCCTCAACAACTTTATCCTTATCAAATAGTCTCTCTAAATTAATCATTCCCTTTGGGATTTTGTTGTCACTCAATTGAATGACATTACCATTAAATTTATCTTCCCCAGGTGTACTTCCATCAACTTAATCAATGATATGAGTATCAAATTTTCCATAATTATTCATGAGATCTAATATCTACTAATCATCATTGAAGACTTGGAAGTGGTTGATATTGTCTGGTACTAAAGGACAAGGGATCCATTCAATGCTAAAATTAGGGGAATCATGATTGGGCATGAGGTTAGCTATAGAAGATGCCAATTTATTAGCTACTTGATTTTATTCTCTTGGGATGGAAGTGATGCCAGAGGCATCAAAGGATTCAATCAAATCCCAAAATCTAAATTTATACCTTATTAAGGATGAAAGTTTAGATTGATGTTTGCTTCTAGCCTAGTTAACCACTAGTTTTGAATCCCCATAAACTAACAACTATTTGACCTTGCTTTTTTATAGAAAATTGTAATCCAAGGATAAGGGATTCATACTCAACAATATTTTTAGTAAAAGGGAATTTGTTTATATAAGAAGCATGGTACCTTTTGTTAGTGAGGTCAATCAAATTAATAACACCTGATCTACCATTACACCTAGCACCATCAAAGTATAATTTCCATAATCCAAGAATAATATAAGCATCCTTGGTATCACATACCTTGTCAGCCTCTAGGGTGAAAAACCCCAACTATGAGTCTATTTTTTGAGTCTCTCATTCACATCATTGTATTTAGTTATCATATGCTTCATTTTTCGTTCTCTCTCAACTTTGGTCTGATTGGGGACACCTTTCCAAGGTAGTCATAAATGTGAGCAATATTTAGACATGTAATCATTAAAAGCCTTAGTACATTACATAATAAATAATATTCCATAAAAATCAGGTATTTTAACCACCTAAATATCAATTAAGTGTTGTACCCTAGGTTCAGAAGCTAGTTGCATATGAACACTTAATAATTCTCCTATAACTTTGACCCTAGATTCGTCTAATTGGGTGACAACTCTATTAGACTTTATATGTGATAAACTAAGTTACTTGTATATTCCTATAGGAATGATATTAATATATGATATTTAATCTAATAATAAATTATGAAAGTTCTTACCATACATCCTAACAGTATGCAAAAAAGGAGGAGACTTGGCCTTGGTTTTATTGACTGTTATATTAACATGATCAGTTTTAAAGGGACTGTACATTCTTGACAAAGATTCTAATAGGAGATACCTTTGCTCTATAATCTAATTGAGTTCATGCAATGTTATATTATAGTTTATCTTC
Organism: Torreya grandis; assembly: GCA_037957365.1. Lineage (NCBI taxonomy): Eukaryota > Viridiplantae > Streptophyta > Pinopsida > Cupressales > Taxaceae > Torreya > Torreya grandis. The sequence continues at coordinate 819,442 of JARHVA010004966.1, read as the reverse complement.
TTCATGTCCTCAAATATGTTATAACCAGTTTTTCTAGAAAGACTAGGAATATAAACATTGGGTTTATAAGTACTCCCTTTTGATAGCTCTATATTATTGCTTGAAGAGGTGTCGGGAGGAGTTAAAAAGTTGTTTGGACGTGTTTAGGTAGTTAGGGGATACTTATTTTATTTATTCCTCAAGGTATATGTCTTCTTTAGGAACTACTAAAAGGCTTGGACCTGCTTGGGGATCTCATCAGGTTCATTTTCCTCTTGAAAGGGGAAATTAAAGGTGTCCACCATGAATGCCTACTAAAATGGCTTAGATACTAAGGTGGTTTCACCAATTTTTTTATTAGGGACCAATTAAAATGTGTTTATCTCTTCCTTGAATGCCTCAAAGGCCTTTCATAACTCTATATAGTCAATTTCCCCATGCTTATATATGTAATGTACCCTACAATAGTCATGAGATGAAATATCAAAATTATTAATATCCATATTATTTTTATTGGTAGATGGTTCATTACCCTTATTATTATGAAAAATATCATTCTAAAATCTATTACTTGGCCTATTAAACCTTTGAAATGAGAAATTCTTAGTAGGGTGATCTCTAGTATTGCCTACTTATTCATGCAACTAAATTAAATCAATTCTTAATTTTTGAACCATTTTAAAGACGGACTCATGCTCATTTTTGGGTGTTTTATAATTATGTAACTAGTTATTATTAGTAGATGGTACCTAATACCTTTGATCACTTGGGTTTTAGCCATTAGTGGGATGAGTCAAGAATCCTAGACTTTGATTTGGAGATGCATGACTTAGTGGCAATTGGGTCAGATTTGGGAGTTCATTTAAGGTTAGGAGATTTTGGTTATTGTTGGGAAACAAGTTCATCATAGGAAGTCATGGTTTCACATTTGGGTCTGAATAAGCCATTTTCCCTTGGGGCTATATTTGATCATTAATGATCACCTAAAGAAACTATAACATGGATAGACCTCTTTAGGAACACAAAGGTCATATGATCTATTACATATTTATATATTTATAGGACATCATTGGGATTGTAGGGATCCATGGTCCTATTATACATATTTTGAAATATAGCATTGAAAGACATAATGGTCTCATTGGCATCCCTTCTAATAGTAGTGAATTGGTGGTAAATAACACAAGGACTAATAATTTTACCAAATTGATCAATAAAGACATTATTAAAATAATTCCAACTTGTGATATAGTTATCATGAAAAATTAAGAACCATTCATGAGTGACATCTTTAAATGTAAATGAAAATAGCCTACAAGCCACATCTTTGTATACAACATTAAGCAATCTTAAAGAAGCCTTAAAAGAATTTATATATTCCTCAACAATCACTACACCTATTGGACTAAATGTAGGTAGATATTTCTTAGGGTTTTTTAGAAGATCATGAACCACCCCTAACACATTAATTAAGGAATCCCCTAACTATGCCATACTTGAACAATGGTTGAAGACATAGGGACCTTGAATTGGTGAAGTTGGAATAGATTTAGATCTCCTACATGTACCTTTATCATGTCTAGCCTTTCTATGAACCTCAGGTTCAAATAGAGGTTCTCTAGTTTCCTAGTGTGATCTTGTCTTGATCTTGGGCAATTCTAGCTTGAAATTTAAAGATCCTACCTGAAATATGATGTGTGAAGTTAACTTTTATAAAGAACAAGATTTAAACCTACATATTGAGCTTCTTTTGTAAAGGTGGCATATATAATTATAAAATACATTGATCTTTGATTGAATTCTCTCAAATATGTGCTCAACTACATAAGTATGGTCTATATTTACAAGTCTAATACTAAAGGAACTTAGATCTATTCAAAATATTCCCACCTTTAATCAAAACAAACTATTCTAACCTTAGATACTATAGATTTTCAAAGTTAAAACCAAATTTACCAGAGACACACACCAATTCTTAAAGAACATCAAAGGAAGCACCAGAGATGTGTTTTAAACAACAAAGATCAATGATCTTTATATATGATAAGTGAATAATTTACTCAAAACACAAAGCTATAGTGATGTTTTAGGTAACAAGCAAACTAAGATCACCAAAAGTTTGAAGAAGGCTTTCCTTCTAGTGCTAGCAGGAGTTGTCTTGTTGATTCTTATAAATTTACCATTAGTGCCACTAGTGTTCAAAAAATAATTCTTATTTTAGAATTTATAAAATTCAAAGAATGAGTTATTGGTTTTGACAATCTAGTTGTCTATGGTGAAATAAAAATAGAGCAAGATAATTATTCCATAATATTTATGCAATCTTGGTGGTTGGGAACCACCTTCGTCCATTCTCTTGTGAATCTTTGTTAATACTTAGTGAATTACATTTCTTCCTTGTGATATAAACTAATCTAAATGGATATTTATTATGTGTCTAAAACTAAAGTGATCACAGTGTAAAAAAAGAGCATAGGGAAGGGTAGGGTAGAAAAGAAATAAGTGATTTCCAATTTTGGTCCTAAAAATTATGACAAAGTATTAATGGTAATTGAATACACATTTAACAAATATATAGTGAAACATAGCCAAAACTCAAATATCACTATATATTGGGAAAACTTTAGAGGAAATTTTTTAAGAATCACAAGTAAGAACCATGTCTACTTTAGGGGTTTACTATAATAATCAAATAACTGTTACACATTTGAATATAGAGCAAAATGAAATGAATCAAAACCTAATATCTTTCAGCTAATTTAGCATAAACACAAATTATAAACCCTATGATTAAAGCATGCTATTCAAAATTCAAAGATACTATTCAAATTCAAGACTTCTACTAACAATTGAGAGAAAATCTACATTTAGCAATTAACACATCAAAATGGACAATCCTTACAAAATTCCTTGATTCTATTAATTTCTTCAAGATACAAAGTTACTAAAAAATATGTCCCTTTTAAAATGGTGATACATTACTTTATATGAAGAATAAGTAGTATACAAATCAACTACAAAATATAGATGTACAAAAGTAATCACCATTGTCCTTATAAGCTCTATAATACACAATTTTCCAAATCATACTAACTTAGAGGAAAATATGATAACAAACTAGCATATGCCTTTAGAATGGAATATTATATTATAAAATTCCACCTAATTTCTATTACAATAAAATATTTTTATAACTTGTTGGTGAGGAACCTATTTGTTGCTAGAGGAGGCTAATGGCCCTCTCATGTAGCTCATCAACTAGCTCAAGATCCAAAGTAGGCTTCACGATTGACTCCTCTTCCTAGTTCGCTAGCTCATCAAATTTTTTGTAATTTATTACCAAGGCCTCTTTGATGCTTTTAGCATCATTGATTCTCTCACCTGTATTGAAGATCATATCCAAGATCTTATCGATATCATGTCTAGACTGGCTTTTGCTTTTACCTTGTAATTCTTGAGTTACCAAAGTGGCTCTATGATTGAACTCTTCATCACTAATGAGGCCAAGGGAATTAATTTATGTAGGATTGACAAGCATGGTTTTAAGAAGTTACTCTATTCTACTAATGAGCCCTTTATCATCTTTTATAAGCCCCATTACCTTGGTATTCTAGGTACTCAAGCTTTGAACTTTATCAATAACAATCCCCAGTATTATGCCTAGGTGTCCCATACTTATGGTTCTAAAGTTTGGGCTTTGTTTCTTTTCTTAAATGTTGATGAGCTGCACAATATTGTCCTCTAAGGATTTCCATTATGTGACCATGTCCTTAACCAATGCATATTGGTTTCTAATGCACTCTACCTCATCTTTATTGACTTTAATGCTTCAACCATGTCATATAATGACTCATCAAGCATATTAATCGTTGCAATAATACTGATAGGATTTCCTGAGTTCACAAGTACTCCTTCTCCCTTTCAAAATTTTGGATCCTTTATTTTAGTCCCCAGACTCTAGCCTTGGCTTGTTGTGAATGTGATTCCATCAAGATTTCCACATCCTCTTCATGTATTTCAACTTCACCAAGTTATTTTCCTTAAACATGGGTCAAACCTATAGAAGGTTATACCTTTTTAAAGGTGAATTCTTCTATCACAACCATGGCCATCCTAGTTTTTATCCTTTCTAAACATGCTATCTCAAGATTGAAATGAATTGTGGCAATTGGTTCTTTGAACTGGGGAGGCTCAGGTAACTCCACTTCTGAGCTAGTAGATTCTCCCTAAGCTTCCATCTTCTTAAATTTTAAGCCTTTAGAGACCATGATTTTTATCTCTTCTTTTTTCCTTCATTATATATTTGATCTAGGTCTTCACATCATCATGTACATCCACACCAACCTTTCTTATGGCCCATGAGTGGGTGAGATATGGGATCTTTTGAAATTTTCCATAGATGAACTAGTCAAGAATGACTAGTCCATGGATTGGAAATTCATCACTAAAGATATTGACTTCACTACTAGGATGAATGAAGGTCAATCTAGGTTTCTTCATTGGTTCTACCAAGACCAAGGCCAATTCTACCTTCCTCTTTTCATGGGAGACCATTAGAACAAGTTCTTTCCCTATATCTTCTTTGGGCTCCACTTAAGGGTTCTCTTTTAATCTTGAGCCATATGAATTTGTGTGTTCTTTGAGAGTAATCTCAAGGGTCTCTTTTGGCTCCAAAGCTATCATGTCAACATACTAGATTAGAGAGGCTGGTCTCTGCTACCTAGTTAAAGGTAAGTGTCCTCAAAGTCATTCTTCTAATATTACTTCTCCTACCTTATCCTTTCCTTTTCCTTGATCATCCTTAGTTGGATAAACCTATTGTTGGGAGTACTATGGTTTCACTACTTGAGGTTGCTCTTGAGTTGTTTAGGATGGCCTAGCTAGTAAATGATACTCCAAGTGGTGTATTTTCCATCTTTCACTAGATGGATTGTTGTCTCTGACTAATCTATAATCTGTCTTGATGTTGTGACCCTATAATCTAGCCAATACTTCCCCATAATTTCTAGATCCAATGTATATGGTGTCATGGACACCTAGTTAGTCTACATTCTCAAGCTTGAGCTTCTTATCCTTTAGATGATCTCCCACCTTGTTATCTATATCCTACGTTTTAAGTTCATCTAGTTGAAAGCCAAATGAATTCCTATGTGTGACCTTAATCTCCACATGCTTCCACTTTTTAATTATGGTTTTCCCAATGTCCAAGGGGAAGGGGTGAAGTAGACATTTCCTCTTTTCTTTTTAAGCCTTGTAAATGCCAAGAATGAGTTGGGAGGTAATCTCCCACTCAGCAAGCTTATTCAAGACCTACATTGGTAGTGTATAGGGTTGTGACATGATTCCTTATATCCTGATGATTATGCAATTAGGATAATACCATATGTACACTATCATTTCAACCTATCTCTTGATGAGGGGGTAGATCCTAGGCATTGGAGCACCTGTGATGGCTTCAACTACTACTAGGAAAACACAATCATAGATAAACTATATGTGATTCTAGTACTTGAAGATGTGTAGCTTGGAGGAGTGATGTGAGATAGTTTTCTTACTCTTTGGGGACCAATTATTAATGCCAAAGAAGGTGATGGAAGTGATTATGGCATCAAGGAGGTAAGACATCATGTAGAATTATTTGCAAGTCCTTTTCTTATTAGCAATGAATTTCTTGGCCAGAAAGATGTTGATTGTATATTTAATTAGAGGGGTAAGTTTTTCTTCTACCAAGAAGTGTATTTATGATACACAAACCTTATTTACATAAGTGGTTGAAGGGGCACCAAAATCTCTTTTCAACATGGTCATAATCACCCTAATACCCTCGCTGAATTGAATGATAGGGATTTTTCCATCAAGGTTTCTAAAGATTTGAGGCCTTGGATGGAGATAGGGTCTTAGAATAGAGTCTAGGTCATGGCTATTGGTCCATTCTCTCATTTTGGGAAGGTCCACATGGGGAAGATGGAGATTTTGCTTTTCAAAATCAACATGGGAAATGTATGCCACCTATTTTGATTTCCCCTCCGTAATAACCCATTTACCATAAATTTTTTTAAGCAAAAAAAATGTGGGTAAGGAAATAAATGTATTGCATTACCTATGGTTTTGTCATGGCATGGTGGAAGCCAACCACATGGATTGTAACTAGGTCATTATATCATCTTTTGGTGGTGGAATGTTTCTACTCTTCCCTTGAGATGGGCTATAATTCTTCTATCATGAAGAAAAGTTCAGACCAATTCCTAATGCCATGGATGTTCATCATTGCGAGGTCTAATTCTATATCATTGAGTACTTGACCCTCACTATTAGTCATTAACTAAAGCTCAACTTCTTCCTTCAATTATTATCTACTATTTTCTCTGGTCTCTATTTCTTCCTAATTATTCATGCTAGTTGGTAGGTGATATTTGCAAAATATCTCTCATTCTTAGAAACATAATTTAGCTATCTTTTGATTGAATTGCAATAAATTAGATCCATTTGGGTTATCTTTATGTAGGGTCTAGGGTTTGAATCTTTAATGGCAAAAGATATCTAGGATTTGGATTATACGTGTTCTTGATTTAATTTAGACCTTTACCTTTATACCTTTGTGTTTTTGAGCCCGCAATATCTTTAATTTTATCCCTTTCTGCTTACATGCAGCTTATGTGGCATTGGTTTATATATTTCATGGAATTTTTCATAAATACCATTTGAACACTAGCCATTGGTATTTTAAAATACTCCTTCCTTTTTCTCTATTGGATCAAAATCTTGGATTAGCATGAATCATTGATTGTAATTTATGTCCTTATCTTTGATTGGTCCATTGGTCTTAAGCCCTACATTTATGACACTTGGCATGTTTACATATCTCCATCATGATCCAAATATTTTGGTCAATCAATCATCAAATGGGTACTAGCCATGCGACGAGCTTATAGGCTTTGAAAAAGTCATCAGGCACCTTCATGTCATTAAATTAATTCCAGTGACATAGCACAAACTGTAGGATCTGTAAAATGCTTGATTATTAAGTTAACTGATTATTAAAGTTAAGGATGAGGTTTACATTTCTTATACTAAGGTTTGTTTTACATTTACTAAGTAATAGACAAACCTTAGGATAGGGACTTAAACCTAAGTGGTGAAAAAGGGGGGAAAGGTACATATATTCTAGGTTAAGGATTTCATTGTGTTTAACAACACCACGGAAACATTTAGCTAAAATATCTATGTCACATGACATGAACCATGATCAAAGTATGTTCACCATGGGATGATTATATTAAAGTGTTTATAAGGTGAGTTCATGATTTGAGGTCCATTATGTGAAACGTAATGTGAGTTTCAAGGTATAGACTCAAGCTTGGTATATATCATTGCTTTGTAAGTCAAAGCCTTCTATTGCAAACATATTTTGAGCATTTTACTTAGCTTGTTGGATCATTTCCAAATTAAAATAGGATTTTGGTATGTCATTTGAACCCTTAAGTAATATATTTCATTGGTTTAAAATTTATGGTCTCATGGCCATTAAATACACTCTTGTGGGTGTCTATTAATGGTCACAAGAATGTCAAGTTTAAACTAGTGAAAGTTTCATTTTAATAGACCTAAATTTGATGGTCACATGTGCATCAAGTTCTCCCTTTCATATGTTTCGGTGAAAATCACATGAACATCAATTTTAAGTTCATGAAAACCTTAAGTGCCAAATGTAAGGGTTCTACTTGGTATTCTTATGGATCTTCTCATGTTCTCGGTGTTACTTCACTTCATTGGATCAAGTCACGTGATGAAATGACAATCATTGATAATGATCTGAGCCATTAATTTTGATTGATTATGGTGTTAATTGGGTCCCTTTTCCTTTTAATCCTCACATGTAATGGTGTCGTGTGTCTATATTTCTGGTTCATTGGGGCCTTTTAACTTTTCAGCTACACTTCATTTCTTTCGATCAAGTATAGTAATAAAGCATGGATCACTGAATCACCAAAGATGCATGTTGTTTAGGAAAAAGTTTGGGTCATCCTCATACCATTGGATCAAATCCAATAATGAAGTGATAGCCATAAGATCCTACAAAATATTAGGAATTCAATGTTAGGTCCATGGGACATAAAAAAAACTTAGGATTAAGAAGGTAAGACTAAGGTCATGATTGTATTAATAAATATGTCATGGCCTTAGTATTAAAGTCTTAGGCTTAATTCAATAAATATTAAAAGGGATACGATAGATGAACATTAGTTAGGTTATTAAGAACTTGTTAAGGAGACAAAGTAATTATTAAAGGGATCAAGTTTCTTAGTCAAGTTGTGTTAAAAAAACATGACTTAACCAAGAACATGCATTTCATATTTTAAGTCCCATAATTATTTTTTAAAATTTTTTCCCAGCAATTTTGGCTTCTACCTCTATTAAAATTTAAATCAAAGGTTTGATAGTGTTTTGAAACATAGACTTCATGTGAGTACATACTATGGAACTTGCAACTATGAGCCCAGTGAACATTATTAGCATAGTTAGTCCATATTCAAACATAATCAAACCCTATAAGCTCTGCTTAAACAAAGTGGATGACCTTCAAACTTCTGAAACATATTTTGACATGTTAAAATTTCCATGCTTTATATTCAAGATTTCTCAAGGGTCCCAATTCAAGAAGATGGGGGTATGTTGGTCCCACCAGTAATGTGTAATGGTTTTCTATGATATCTATTTTAGTAATATGAATTTTTTTTTTAATAGAAATATTTTTCTTATTACTAATATGATGGTTTCAACTAATGATGCATATCATCATGTAATGTCATTACCATTGTAAAACTATTATGTTTTAGTATATATCAAGAAGGTCAAAAGAAGGCTTTATATAAAAGTAAGGTCTATGGTTATATCTTGATTTCATCATAAAACTCACTTGCACCAAATATTTAATCAACTTTAAGGAAAAACCCTTCACAATTTTTACTAATATACTTTATATCAATATTTCTATATTAGGTTTCATTTTATAATATTCTATAAACAACATTTTCAAGTTTTGATTAATCAACTTCAATTTTAAATTACAAAAATGCATATTACCTTTAACGCTTCCAACATTGATCCAATTTCAAAATACATCATTATGTAGTAGTTTCAATTTTTTCAGCTTTTATAACATTTCACATTGTACCATAGTGATTAAATAGTGGGAATCTCATATATATGAAATATTTAGCCTTTGGAAAATTGTACACAACATAATATTTCCATTTTATGGAACCATAAGATTTACCATGTTTTATTTGTTAGCTATAAGTTTAATAGTTAGCTCAACAACAATGTTTGGCATGATTTTACATTTTTTTATCATTCTTGGTCTAAAATCATCTTGTATTAAATATGCTTGAGTTAAATTCTATGAATAACATTGATGTTTAATTAAGAACTTGAGTTTCAATTACAAGTAGGCATCCCATCATAAGAATACATATTGATAACTTGAAATGGTTTTATATTTCATTATTACAATTATAACAATTTTGTATTGCATGGTTTCACTTAAAATGGTTCTAGGAACATCTCAATACCTCAAGCATGTATATAATTTTGACATGAAATATTAGAGGAGTTAGATTTGCTTCCAACAATGAATATATGTGCATGTCTTTAATTTAGTTTCTTGTCATGATAAATGAAATGGATAGTTTATCAATTTTCTGATATTTTTATTATACAAACATTTTTTGAAAATATTAATGACATTCTATCATAACCCCACTTCAGATACCAGTGCATTATTTCATGTGACATTTTGATAAGCCTGATTTGGTTGCTTTAGGTGTCATTTTTCTTGGATGAATTATTAGGATGGTTACGACCTTATCTATTTGATATACGTTAGTTTCATTATGAGACTTATTTATATCATGTTTTTTTTTATAATTTATACTCTAAATGTTATTACAAAAATTATTTTGAATTGGGTTTATTCGTCATTCTTCGAAAATATAGACCTGATTTACTACTACAGTTAACTGGTTCATTATTATAGCTTATGATTATGCTTAGTTTACAGTTGTGGTATTTAATATTTTGTTATATAATAATTTTATTTCTATTAATATTTTATGATTGATAATATGTTTTTGTCCATTCTATGGTTTTAGGGACATGATGATGAGCTAGACTCGAGGATATATTTTAGTTGCTAGGAGAATGACAAGTGATCGATGAGAAGTTAGAAAAAAGAGATTATGAATATACACATGTATCTATTTATGTATTGTAATTTCATTTTGTACTTATCCCTTAGTCTAGGTTGTTATTTACATCTTTATTTATGTTTGTTTTAATTGTGTGGGAGCTTGAGCTTAATCTAGTTGTCAATGACTATTTCATGCTTGATCATTTTATATTTGGTGCAAGTCTAGTTTGTCTTGTGTGGTTCATGGTTTATCTTTTCATCTTTATTTTATCCTTTTATTTGGTGTGGTTTCTTTTTATCTTTAGTTTATTTATAAAATTTTTCATTTACCATGTAATAAATAACTTAGTAGCTTGTCATCATTGGATTTTGACCCCATAGTGGACTTGTATTGACCCATGTGTTATGATTTGGGGTTACACTTGGGTTTACCCATTTTATATCTCTTCTTTCCATAATGGCATATACCCCACTCCTCCATTGAGCCAGTCCATGAAACTTATGCTTTGTTTGATTTGTGGGTGTTTTTGACCTTCCTAAATAAAACCATCAATTTGGTGGAGTGGAAAAATATAGGAGGCATATGGGTGTGTCGAGATGATTTGAGGGTCAAAATTTTTGGATGAAAACAAGCCAATGGAAGTTCAATCTTCCCCAAAATGATAGGAAGTACAATTCCAAGTATGATTTTTGTGTTGTTAAGAGTCATTTTTTCTGTATTGGGTTTTTTTCTTGAGCCCATAGAATTTAAGAATGGACATTGCAGGTCCACAATGAAGTCTTAAGACTTCATGGAAAACCTCCAATGCATAATATTGGTGTAATGTTTTAGTTTAAAAGTTGTCTATTTATTTTTTAAAAAAAATTGGATTCTACTATGTCAATTTTGGACTTTTATTCTGTTGACATACACCTCCAGATTTTTTTTTTCATCTTTAATCACTTGTATAGACCTCCCAAGTTTGGTAAATTGATTCCAATCCATTTGATTTTATGTTTTATGTATTGAATGAAATGTGGGTTTTAGTTCAATTTAGGATTATGCTTAAATTAATGATTTTGACTATAAATTTATTTGGATTTTAAAATCTTATTGTAGGTTACTATTTTAGTTGATTATAACTCTATTTAGAAAAAGGGTTATAAAATAATTATTTTGTGTTTTTCCTTCTCTTAGAAGAGTGAAGTTGGGTATCATTCTTGGGAGGAAATTATTGGTCTTTTATTACTTTGGTTGAGCCATCTAGGAGCATAGGGTGTCAATTTCCTCTCTTGGTGGCATGGGAAATTGAGTCCCCTTTTTGTTTGTTACCTTATAAGCATGGCACATTTTTTTGGTGTATGGAATCTTGATTAAGAGTACATTCTTGTAGCTTGTGGAAGATTGTATGCTCAAATCGACCCTTTCATGTCAATTTAAGGCAAAAATACCCAATGCATGTTGTATCAATTTAGTTTATTGGCTGAATTTGGGTCTAGTACATGCTTTTGTGTTTGATTTTAATTACATGTTTTTATTCTGCTTATTCAAAAATGTATATCTAGATATAAAATTTTCAGAACTAAAATTTTGATAAGCCATGAGTTTTTTAATGGTTGTACATGATGAATTTGGTTGAGTGGAGTGTTCTTGTTTTATTATTTTATGGACGTTAATTTATTATATGACTTTGATTATGTCTTTTTATCACTCATTGGAAATCAATGCATTCAGGAGTATGTAGTAAATAAAATATAAACTTGTCAAAATGGTTTTATTACTAGTGTATACTCTTGTGAACATCTATTAACCGATGTTCTATTTTTAATGCAATGAATTAAATTGTGGGCATGTATCAAGTTAATTTTGATTGAATTTTTTTTATTTAGGAGTATTCCTTATGACATACATACCCCATAAATGGATACACATGTATGGTTGCCCCAAGTAGTGTAATTAGGAACTTGATGGAAGCAAATTAGTTAATAAATTGGGTCCCATGATTTTTAGATTAATACCTAAGATTTATATAGGTTGTAATTAATTCATGTTTTGTGATGTGTGTCTTTTTAGGAGTGAGTTCATTAGTTGACCCTATTGGTGTAAGTTGGTGTTTTTACCTTTTACTCATCATAGATCCTTGGTTGAGTTACTAGTTATTATTTGAATTGTTTTTATTTGAGTTATTGATAGCTTATAAAATATCTTGCACACTCAATTAATCTTTTCTAACACTCGAGGGCCTATATCTAACATCTAACTAATATTGGGGGTGGTGAGGGCCACTGATGGAGGGCTAATTGAGATGCAAGTCTAGGGTGTTTTATTTTGGCTGATTACTTTAATTGATCTCTTTGCTTTGGTAACTTGTTGCTTGGTATGCTTCCTCAAATTTTGGTACAACAGTTGTAAATATCCAAATACCAATATGTATGTATTTTCTTAAATGGTGTGGTATGTTCACTTGGATTATCATAATGAGGTCTTAATTATCAAAAATATATATTAAAGTTGTAGAGAAAATAATAGTGTTTTATTGTCTTAAATCCTTGTGTTCTTTTGAACTTAAACCTGTATCATTTTATTGATTGAGGAATAACACTAACATGATTTATATTTCTTATCAAGTATTAATATAAGTGTATTGGGGTATACTCTAATTTTTGACATTATGATTTTCTTTGGATGCTGAAGGATAAGGTATAAATTACTTATCTTTCCTCATGTTAAGGCTTGTTGTTACCTTACTGAACTTGAAAGATAAAACTATAACCTAGAGGCTTCTTACTCATAAAACAAGATTAATGCCATGATAAAACTTATTGGATCAGATTTAGTAATTTCAAAAAAATCATAGTTATGTGATTTCAATTTATGTAAATAAAAAAATCATATTTTCTTGAGGCTATCATGGTGATGATTATGAAGCTAGTAGGATTTTTGGATTTTTGGAGAATGATGTGATATAAAGGTAATGTCCAACTATGCAACATGGTTATTCTTAAATGGTTGAAAGTGAAATTTTAATTTATGAAATGTAATGATATTTTTCTTACATTCATGAATTTACTATTGTATTTAGTTGAAATTTATCTTACTAAACAAAGGCATTCCTATTATCCATAGTGAAATATTTAAATTATGAAACTTGTATGTTAGTGATATTGAGCATGAAGTAAATATTTTTATTTACTCTATTCACATTATCTCCTATTTTTAATTTTGAACAAGATGAATCTTGTGAATGTACATTTTACTATGATTATTCTAGTAATGGTATCATTGTTCATAAAAAAAAATGGTTCGTGTATCGATTGAATACTGTTGATATAATCTTGTAGTCCCTTATTCTCTAAAGTAATCAGTTACATGAGTTGGGGTTGTAAGAGTACATATAATTTGGTAGGTAGTATTTAATTATAGCTTATATAATTTAATAGCTAGGATTTAATTACAATTCATTGCATAGAAAAAATGTCTTGGGGATAATCACTCATATTAAGGTGAGTTATTACAATTGCCTTGCATAGGGCTACAAATGGTGTTATAATTCTTGACATTGTATATGTGAATATTTATTATGTATTAATTATTATAGATATGCATGTTTGAATGGAGTAGTATTGGAGGGTTATTACATTAATACGCTTCCCTTACATAAAGAGATAGATTGAATTTTCATTCTAGGTAACCATTAAACACGAAAGTCTAATTATAGGTTAATGCTTAATGTTTCCTAACTCCCTTGTTATATTACTATGATGTAACCTATTTTGTATTAAATGGTCTAGTTGATATTACTCATCTAATTAGGGGGGATGGTGGGGTTGATATTCTATGAAGTTATCTTTATTTGATCAAGTTTCCTTTTTGAATACTCATTAGTAACATGGTAAATGGGATGTTTAGGAATGTGTGACTAATTAGTTATCCCTATGATTATAATAAATGGAATTGTGAAAATATTAGAGATTAACCCTTGGGTTTTTTTTTGAATCATGTTGACATGTTCTTCCTTGGTATATGGTGTTAAATTATATTATGGAAATCTAGAAATCTACTATATAAAGTTTTAAGCCACATTGTGACCTTGAATGTAATGTTTTACTAATTTTTATTTTTATGAAATGAGAAAGTCTCTTCCACTGGTTAATAACTAACCTTCTTATGTGATAATAATGATTTTTTGTGTCACTCATTTTGGGTGGTTTCTTGAAATTGATTATTTTTAATCTTAATGTTGATGCTTGATAAATGCATTGATACATTTATTTAGGTAATTAAGCTCTCATAATTATCCCTATGTCATGATGAGGTTAATGTTCACTACAGTATGAAGAGATACCTATTCTAGTACCCTTGATGACCTAATTGAACTGGCCTTGTGCTTGCTGGGAATAGCTATATATCCTCTTGAATCTTTGATCATACCTGATAAAATAGTTGTAAAACACCTTATATGGTAAAGGTTGGAAGCACACTAATATGAAATCAATTCAGATGATGTCTCACAACATCAAGCTATGTAATGGGCCCTATTATAGACTTAATTTGCACCCACAAAGAGTGTTCTTCAATCTCTCTCCAACTAAGCTACAAAATGGGGATAACCTCATGTTATGGGTATCCTATAGTGAGGTTGAATCTCCAAAGAAGGCTAATTTACTTTAGATAAATCACCTAAACTAATATTTTTTTCTGGGAAAAGGGATATAAATAGATAATAAACATGAAAAAATATAAAATGATGTGATCCACTAATCATTTTGAACAATTATACTTTCACAAAACACACACTATCAAACACTTTGAAACCTACAAATATCAATTCACTCACTCTTTGATCATCTTTCACATAAGTATTTCATAAAAAAACATAAACTACTTGTCAATCTAGCATGGGAGGACAATTATCCACTTCCAAACCAATCAAAAAACTATCTTTTACACTTACAATGACCTGTGAAAGCTAAAAACACTTCATGAAGGTGAGAAAACTTAGATATAATAAAAAAAAGTTAGACATTCACTTAACCACATTAATGAATTCATGAAACATAATTCAATTCAGCTTGGGAATGGAGGAATTCAATCTTTTATTACATCAAATATGTGTTGTAGTAAAACTCTTGGCATATCTTTAGCATGGCAAAAGTATATGAGTCTCTTTATTTCAGGAAAAAATGGGGAATATATAGAAAAGGGGAAGAGAGAGGGAAATGAGCAAAGATAAATTAATAAATGAGGCCCAACCACTTTTTGTTCAATTAACATTAATCCTACCTCCACCAATTAACTTTTATTAGCTCCAAGTACCTTTCTAGCCCTTTCATCAGCTAAGAAACATAGTAGAAGACAATAAATTGTTGAGGATGATGAGTCATGATCCATTTGAAAGGGAAAAGAACCCAAAGACCATAAAATTTCATTAAATTCTCTACCTGCACCCTCCAACCACCAAATTATCTATCCTCTTAATGATCATATATCACCATACTTCAACTTGATATGTCATTTACATTATCAAAAAATCACTTGAGCTAATTCACTAGTGTCCCTTCTAGAATTTCTTTCACAATATCCATTTTATCATTACTCTAAACTCTAAACATAGGTCCACTATAGATGAAAACTAATTCCCCTATTGGTTTTCATATAGCCATAACTTCAATGAAGATCCATGGGTTATGATCTAGGTGTATCCATGTATCATTCCATTTTTAAAAGTCTTCAATTTTTGGTAAAACCATTTGCACATTGAAGAATTCATCGAGAGCTTTTTGGTGCTTCTTCCAAAACACAAAATGGAGTCTGGATGCTCAAGATATAGTTTGTTGAAGTATTCTTGTGACAGGTGAATAATAGGTGTCAAAAAGTGACATGGCATTGTTCTAATATGCCAAGTGGTCCAATAACCATTTGACACGTGACAATATGAATTTGTAAAAAAAATTGGTTTGGTGTTTGGTTTATAGCCTCTAGTCTTTAACAGGCGGTCATATGAGGATCCATGGGCCCTGCTATTTGCTCATTGGGGGCCCTTAGCAATGGTCATCACACTCTTGTGGAGGGGTGCCTTGGCCACCTATTATTCATATGTTATGGTTTGTGAAATTGTATTTAACTCACAAAGTCTACTCAAACCCCACCAATGTGGGATAATGGTTTTACATTTTGTAAATACAATTCTCAAACCAACACATGGCAGAGCCACAAACCACCAAGCTAATCTTCCATGTCATCCACCTTCGCCACACACAAACCTTGCAATGACCACATGCTAACCCACTATTCTCCATGGTTGGCCTAAGTATAGGCTCTTGCCAAGCTTAGTGCCTAAGCCCCCTTTTAAAATGGACATTGGCATTTCTTAAAGAAACTGTCACCCTTTTTAAAGTATGAAATCCCATCTCACACAACAAATGTGGAATAAGAGATAAGTGGAAAGCACAAAAAGGAAGGCCACGGGACTCAACCTTTGCACTTACCATGAAAAATTGATAAGCTTTGACCGCTTGAGCCATGGGTTTGGAAGTGGTATAAAAGGAGCGAGCTTCCATTTGAAGAAGAGGAAACCAACTGTGTCAGAAGGTTAGGAATTATTTTATGCCTTATACAGCCTTGGGCAATTTATGATAGGTCTGAGTGATATTTTTACAAGAAATTAGAGACTATAGAAGGTGAATTTAAGACTTGTATTGATTTTTTAAGCCATTTCTTGCACAAAATTAATGGAAATGGTCCTCACTTTGAACGGACCCGAAGACGTAGGCTATTAAAGCTAAACTCTGTTATTAATTTGCTAGTGAATTCTTCTGGTTTTCTCTGCTATTTATTTCAATTCTGATCTTTATTTAATTTTGGATTTAATTTCTTAATACAAAATTAAAAGGAAAAGATGAGAAATAGTAGATCATTTAAATCCAACAGTGTGTTATTCAAATGTGCTACACTTGCATTTTCAGCTTTTAGATCAGATTTTTGGTATCAAAATAGTTGTTATTTAACAATGGTTATTAGTGTATGTTGACAAGGTCTAAGTCCAAAAAGGGTGAAGGAAAACTCATTGAGTATAATCCTGAGATTGCCTCAAGGCATGCTTCAGGGATGGCCGAAGAAGAGATGGAATTCGAACAAGATTTCCACCGAGCCTTCATGGAGATGAGAAGCATGGTTGACGAACTATACCGTGATAAACAAAGGAAATCTAAGAATGAGAAATGTGATTCACAAGAATTGAAAGGTAAAGAAACTAAAAAAATTTCTTCATTGGATGATGGTAAAAAAATTGTGGAATCTCTCCCTTCACTCAAATTGGATATTAAGTTTGAATTACCAATGTTTAATGGTGAAGTTAATGCCAAAAAGTTAGATAATTGGGTCAAGCAGATAGAATTTTATTTCAGGGTCCAAAGGATTGTAGGGGATGAATCAAAAATTCATTTGGCTACTCTTCGTATGGGAGGTACAACTCTCATCTAATGGGAGAGTAAGTTGAAGGAAGCTGAGCTTCAAAAAGGTAACTCGATTTCTACTTGGAATGAATTTATTGAAGAACTTAGAAAGCAATTTTATCCTTTAGGATATATATAAAAAGCCATGATGGATTGGCAAAGTTTCAGACAAGGAAAATGCCAAAATGTTCAAGATTATACACAAGAATTTAGGAAAAAAGCTTTACTTTTGAATGTTCCTCTTCACACACAAGAAATACTGCTAAAATATATAGGTGGGTTACATAGTTACTTAAGACATATGATTATTATGTTCAATTCCACTAATTTAGATGTAGTATGTGTACAAGCCACTCATTTAGAGGCTAGAGGAAAATAATCAAAAGAATCTTTTCCTAAAGTTAAATGTAAGCAATCTAATGTTAAACAATCCAAAGGGGAAAGTTCATCAGGAAAGGGTAAATATAAAACCACTTTTACTATTAAAAAAGAAGGAAAACCATTTTGTAATCATTTCAAGAAAAACCTTGATGAGTCTAAGTGTTGGAAACTACACCCTGAGTTAAGGCCTAAAAGGTTTCAAAAGAAGGAAAAGAAGACTAATGCTATGGTTCAAGACTTAGGTTTAGATTCAGGTGATGAAACTAAGATCACAACTATGGGATTACATAATGACTCTTCTCTTTTAGTTTCTAGCACTAAGTCATCAAATGATGCATCTTATTCTAAATAGAATTATTTGCATGTTGATAATAAAATAAATGAATTGTTCCACATTAGAGTTGTTTCAAAACATACTAAGATTGATACTCTATTTGATAGTGGTTCACAAGAAAATTTAATTTCTAAAGAGGTTGTTAAGAAGTTAGGCTTACAAACCAATCCCCATCAAAATCCTTATCCACTAGGTTGGGTGTGTGACAATGTGAAGCTACAAGTCTCACAAACTTATAGACTGAGGTTTGCCATCACATCTAAGTTCATAGATGAGGTTGAGTTGGATGTCGTCCCATTGGACATATGTGGGATTGTTTTGGGAAGCCCATATCTTTATGATAGAAAAGAAATCTTTTATAGAGAGGAGAACAAGTACTTGATTTTTAAGGATGGCATTGAACATATAGTTAGAGCACATCACATTAAAAGAATTATTTTCTTGGTTACATCAGGGCAAATGAAAAGACTCATTAATTCAAGCAAGACTTTTTGTCTCAAGTTGATTAAGTCTAAGGAAAAAGATTATTCTTAGGCTTTGGAAAATTGTGATCATAAACACAAGAATGAATTGATTGAAATAATTTCTACTTATGATGATGTATTTTAGGATCCTAAGGGTTTGCCCCCTAAAATGGGAGTTCAACATGAAATTCAGCTATTGCAGGATTCTCCTCTCCCTAAAATTGGCATGTATAGGTTATCAATGGTGAAAATTGAGGAAATAAAAAAAAAGGTAATAGATCTATTAGATAGAGGAATTATTCATCCAAGTTCATCTCCTGTTGGTTCACCAATTATTTTGGTGCCAAAGAAAGATGGCACTTGGTGAATGTGTGTTGATTTTCATGCTTTAAATAAAATTACTATTAAGAATCGTTACCCTCTTCCTCGTATTGATGATTTTTTGGATCAATTAAAACATGCTATTTATTACACTAAGCTAGAATTGAGAAGTGGATATCATCAAGTAAGAATTAATGAAGGTGATGTGTGGAAAACTACCTTTAAAACAAAGTAGGGATTATTTGAATGGCTTGTTATGCCTTTCAGGTTGTGTAATGCCCCAGCTACATTCATGAGATTGAAGAATGATGTTTTTAGACAGTTCCTTGATGATTTTGTCATAGTTTACTTAGATG
This sequence comes from Torreya grandis, assembly GCA_037957365.1. Taxonomy (NCBI): domain Eukaryota; kingdom Viridiplantae; phylum Streptophyta; class Pinopsida; order Cupressales; family Taxaceae; genus Torreya; species Torreya grandis. The sequence goes on along the minus strand of JARHVA010004966.1, from coordinate 799,984 downwards.
ATATATTGATTTTTAGCAAGTCTTGGGAAGAGCATGTGATCCACATTAATAAATTCATGGATGCATTAAGAGGGGAAAAACATTATTTAAAAATGTCAAAATGTGAGTTTGGCAAGACCTCTTTGATATACTTGGGTTACATTGTATGACATGGTAAATTGAAAATTGATCCTACAAAAGTGGAAGTCATTGTTAACTAGCCTACACCCTCTAATACAACTGAGGTTGGAAGTTTGCTTGGTGCAGTATAGTTTTGGAGAAATTTTATTGCTTAATTTTCATATATTGCATCACCTTTACATTCTTTGACAAGTGTGAAACATGTCTTTCAGTGGGGAGGCAAACATCAAAAATCCTTCAACACTTTGAAAGAAAAGATAAGTACTGCTCCGGTCTTGGCACTTCTTGATATAAAACAATCATTTGATATCAAGATGGATGCAAGTGAATATGTTATGGGAGCTATTTTAATGCAAGGTAAGAAACTAGTTTGTTATCATTCTGAAACCTTCACAAGTGCAGGAAGAAAATATCCAACTTATGATAAGGAATTGTATGCATTGGTTCAAAGTGTTAAAAAATGGAAACATTACTTAATGGGCAAAGAAACAATAATACATATAGATCATCAGCCCTTATAGTATCTCCAATCACAAACCAAACTAAAATAGTCTAGACAATTTTGTTGGATGGGTTTCTTACAACAATTTCATCTTGTGATTAAGTATAAAAAAGGTATTCAGAATAAGGTTGTAGATTTGCTATCTAGGCCTCATATGGTTGTTGCATCTATTCTTTTACAACATGGTTCTTTATCTCATTAATGTTATAAAGAATAGTATGTTAATGATCTTGATTTTTAGGATGTCTATAAAGACTTAATGAGTAGTAGACAAGTAGAAGAATTGGACTATCATGTACACAATGGTCTTTTGTATCATTTCGGTAAACTTTGTATTCCTCAAAATGAGAGAGTGCACATGATTAGATAAGCACATACTTCTCTTATTTCTGGTCATTTTTGAGTTGCTAAAATGGTTGCACATTTTAAAATGTATTATTACTGGGCCCGTATGTAGGATCATGTTTCCAAATAAATTAAGGGATGTACTCTTTATGCCACAAGCAAACCTAGTAATAGGAAACTGGGACTTTACACTCCTCTACCTATTCCTACTCGCCCATGGGAAAGTATCTCCATGGATTTTGTGGGGGTTTGCCTATGACACAAAGAAAACATGACTATTTATATGTGGTTATGGATAGATTTAACAAGATGTGTTTTTTGATTCCTTGCACTAAGCAAATTATTGGGGAAGGCACTGCACACTTCTTCTTTAAACATGTATGGGTTCATTTTGGTTTGCCTACTTCAATTATTTTTTATCAGGATTCTCAATTTATTGGGGAGTTTTGGTCAACTTTGTGGGGACTAATTGACACTAAATTAAAAAAGAGCACTGCATTTCATCTGCAAGCCGATAGGCAAATAGAGGTTGTGAACCGCACTGTGGTACATTTGCTTAGGGGTTATAGAAATAAACATACAAAGTTATGAGATGAAAAATTGTGTTACATAAAACATGAATATAACTGGGCATTTCATTATTCAGCTATGAAATCTCCATTTGAAGTTTTTTATGGATACTTACCTTAATCTCCTCTAGATGTTTGTTATGGACAAGATACAACTGTTGGTGAACCAAAAGAAGCCATTCAAGCTAATAAGTTCATTGAACAAATACATATCATACATCAAATTGTTCATACTCAATTGGAGAAAATTCAAGCCAAGTATAAAGCCAGACATGACATACATCATGTTGATCACCAATTTGTTGTAGGTGATATTGTATGGTATCACATAGTAAGGAAAGATTGATAGGTGAAGGTAAAAATTTGAAACCAATCCAATATGGTCCTTTTTAGATTATGGAAAAAATTGGCACAAATACTTTCCAGTTAGATTTACCATCTTATATGTAGATTTATTCAGTTGTAAACATGGAAAATCTGAAATTGTATGAGCCTTCAATGATTATTGATCATGATGATAGTGTATCCATTCCTTCTATTGATGATTTTGCTCCTGAATATCTAACATAATTATAAGAAGATACTATTCTTGATAGGAATGTGCAGACTTCATGAAGAGGTGATGTTGAATATCTTCATGTTGGTATAAAAGGGATGCACCCAAACAAGGCCAAACAGATGGAATATGGAAGGGTGAGGGAGAAATACCCTCACATCATTACCAATTAATTTCAAATTTTAGAGGTCCAAAAGTTCCCAATGGGGAGGAGTGATCCAGGTGGATCCATGTACCGTTCCATTTTTAAAAATCTTCAAATTTTTGTTTGAACCATTTACACATCAAATAATTCATTGAGATCTTTCCAACGCTTCTTCCAGAATGCAAAATGGAGTCCAAATGCTTGAGATATAGCTTGCTGAAGTATTCTTGCAATAGGTGAATAATAGGTGTCAAAAAGTGACATGACATTTTTATAATATGCCAAATGGTCTAATAACCATTTGACACATGGAAATATGAATTTGTAAAAAAAAAATTGTTTGGTGTTTGGTTTATAGCCTTCGGTCTTTGACAGGTAGACATATGAGGATCCATGGGCCCCATTATTTGCTCACTAGGGGGCCTCAGTGAGGGTCGACACACTCTTGTGGAGGGGTACCTTGGTCTTCTATTATTCATATGTTATGGTATGTGAAATTGTATTTAACTCACAAATTCTGCTCAAACCCCACCAATGTGGGATAATGGTTTTACACTTTGTAATAACAATTCTCAAACCAACACATGGCAAAGCCACAAATCACCAAGCTAATCTACCACATCATCCACCTTCACCACAAAAAAACCATGTAAAGACCACATGATAACCCACTATTATCCATGGTTGGCCTAAGTATAGGCTCTTGCCAAGCTTAGCGCCTAAGTACCCTTGTAAAAGGGATGTCGGCATTTCTTAAAGAAATTGTCACCCTTTTTAAAGTATGAAATCCCATCTCACACAACAAATGTGAGATAAGAGATAAGTGGAAAGCATAAAAAGGAAGGCTGAAGGACTCGACCTTTGAACCTACCATGTAAAATTGATAAGCTTTGACCACTTGTTCTATGGGCTTGGAAGTGGTATAAAATGAGCAAGCTTCCATTTGAAGAGGAGGAGGAAACTGAATGTGTAAGAAAATTAAGAAGGTTAGGAACTAATTTATGCTCTATACGGCCTTAGGAGATTTATAACAGGTCTGAGAGATATTTTTATAGGCATGTAGAGACCAGAGAAGGTGAATTGAATAATCTTTTTGAGTTTGTTAGCCATTTGTTGAACAAAATTAATGAAAATGGTCCTCACTTCGAATGGACCCAGAGATGTAGGCTATTGAAGCCGAACTCCATTATCAATTTGTTGGTGAATTCTTCTAATTTTCTCTACTATTTATTTTAATTTTGATCTTCATTTTAATTTTGGATTTAATTTCTTTATACATAATTAAAAGGAAAAGTTGATAAATAGTAGATTGTTTAAATGCAACAATGTGTTATTTGAATGTGCTACACTTGCATTTTCAGTTTTTAGATCAGGTTATTTTATTCCTTGATCATGAACAAGATGTAAAACTTACATCTTAAGTATTTTGAGAGGTCTAGCTAAGATTTAATGGCATCTTATGATATTTTAAGGTTTACTTGTGGTAACCCATATCATATTAAATCTCATATTTATACCTTTGCTTGTCTTTGTGGTGAAATCCTTTTGATTTGATGTGTTTACCTTTATGGAATTCCTTCAACACACTTTTATTTATTTAAAACATATGATTGTTTTAAATTTGGACACACATCCTTATCTCATGTACTTTGGAAATTGGATCAAATCTACCCCATCAAGTTCCTCTAGAATATTTTGACTTTGACGTTCAATGTCAACTATTGATCTATGATCCTCATTTGAGATTATGGTACTTAGAAATTGTGCATGCTCTTTATGGACCCATTTATCATTTCCTTTGATTAAATGTAATTACACCATATGGTGACCTTGAATGAAATCTAAGTTCATTAACCTTTTGACTTTGATCTGCACTATCGATCTTAATCGATGTGGTAAAACATGCTCCATCAGATCTACTTTTGAATAGTCAAACACACTTTGTCAATTTCCTTGGGAGCTCACCATGATCGAGAAATATGTCATCACTACATTCATCTTTAGGATACATTGACCTTTTGACCTTGATCCCACCATTGATTTATTATTTTCATGATTAAATGCACATCGTAGGATCTATATTGACTTATTGACTTTGTGAGATGACCCATGTATCATTGATCTTTGATTTCAACCTCCAAAATCATGCCACTTGTCATCCTTGTGTTTAACTTAAATCTTGTTAAGTACTTTTTTAATCCAAATGGATATTTGCTTTAGCTTTTAGTTGACATCCCTGGGCACATCCTACAATCCTAGATCATATTTGAAGGATTATATTTTGAGATAGAAAACTCATAAAGATACCAAATTTGTAGACTCTAAACTTATCAAAAATATATTATTTTCATGAAATTATTCAAATCTAGTTGATCTCCCACATACATTTATTAAATTCAAAACTAAATTGACTTATTCATTCTTGCATGACGTGCTAAGATAGTTTGGTTCCTTTAGGCTTTTGATTTTTCATCTTTCCTTCTTCAAATATCTAATAAGCCACTAAGAATTTATGTAGATCTACCTCATGCACCCTAGATGTTTAAACACCATGGAAGCATTCTTCCTTAAAATATCTAAATTTACTTTAAGACTTTCTTAATGTGTTTCAAAATCTTTAAAATGACCTATGGCCTTCGGTTTTCATTATTGGATCACCCATTCAACCAAAACTCTGTTCAACTTCTTTTACCAGACAAAAGTTTCCTATGTAGGCCAAAATTATCTAACATTACTAGTGACTCAACTAGGCATCATGCTTGCTATATTTGAGAACTAGACCATTTACATGACTTTTAGACTCAGAAATAATGAAAAATATATTCCATGACTGCAAGAAACCTCTTGAATTGAAAAAACACAACTCCTCCACCAAAATGGGTAAGGAAACACACAACATAGAGAAACTAACTTAAACAAAGCAAGTTTGTAAAATAAACTTATTTGGGATAAAACACGAAAAAACTAATGTGATAGAGTAACACTTGGGTGAAAACAAATGAGCTAATTATGTACAAGGAACCTAGCTCCTTAATAGTACTGTTTTTTATGTATCCCATTAACTGGGATAAGAATATCCTCTCCATCCATGCTTGCAAGTTAGATGGCATTGTGGGATTTATAGCTGGAGATTGTGTATGGACCACTCCAAAGAGAGTCAAACTTAGTGTGCCTTCCTAGTTTAGCTCGATCCTCATCCCACTTGTATTTTTGGCTTGGATCCATGCCTCTTAACAACATACCATTTATATATTTCTTGAAAAAAAACCCATGACTAAGAAGAAATGGAATTGATTACAATCTAAAATATCTTATTTTTGAAGCACTCATATGTGATGGGTAAATAACATAATAGAGATATCTCACCAAGTCCTGAAACAAACTAAAAGGTGAAGTATGATTAATTGTAACCTCTTCATTGTTTGACACCAAAACTACCTCATTAGACTCTTCCAAGTCTTGGGTTAGATTATCACAAAGTCCTTTGCCTTTAATAAGATTTTTGACCTTGATTTCCACATCATACTTCATTACCTTCATTATCCAATCAACTATTTTCTCATTATGTCTTTTTTCTAGATAAACTCCTTGATACTTAGATGGGCAACCCCTAGGTGTATCTTACTGTTGGAAAAGTATCTAAATTTATTGAGAAACCTTATAACTAGAAGTATATGTTTTTCAAAAAAATATTACCTTTTTTAATACTCTTTCAAGACTTTATTGAAGAAGTTTATTGGCTTCTCTAAAGCCTTATGATCCTATTTCATAATAATACCTGAAATGGTATCTATGTTAGCATAAGTGTACAAAATGAAACCCTTTGTGAGATATAGGTTTATGAGTGTAGAAGAAATAGTTGTATCCTTCTTGATATATTCAAAACTATTTACTCCTTCCTTATACCATATGAAACTCTGATGCTTCTTTAGCATGATTGTCAGTGGCCTAGCTAAAATTGAAAAATCTAAAATATATCTTCTTATAAAATTGATTTTCCCTAATAATATTTACAAAGCTTTCTTGTTATTGGGTAAGGATAGTGAAATAATTGAATGTATCCTTTAAATATATATACTCAAACCATATTTTTAAATCACATTCCCAAAAATCTTACCTTCATGGATTGAGAAGACACACTTTTTGGGATTAGAGACACCCAAAATTGCCTACACCTTTCAAACACTTGCTTGAGGTGAAACATGTTATCACTTGGGTTCTATGAAAACACTTTTATATCATCCAAATAACCTAGTATGAAACTATTAATGAGGCCCTAGAATACCATATCCATGGATATTTGAAAGGTTGCTCTAGCATTAGATAAACTGAAAGGTATCTTTTTATATGCAAAAGTCCCCCACTTTGTAGTGAAGGTTATCTTGAATTGGTCCTCTTCCTTGACCAAAATCTGATTGTAACCATTATACCCATATAATAAATAAAACTTCTTTGAACCTACAACCAACTATAAAATTTGTTCCATATATGGCAATGAATAGTGATATTTAAGAGAAGTCTTGTTCAAATCATATAAGTTAACACACAGTCTAATCTCACTACTCTTCTTCCATAATGGAATAATATTTACCACCCAAGTTGAGTACTTGATTTAAAATATAATATCTTACTCTATGAGCTTATAAATATCAACTCTTATAAAAATCTCAAGCTTTGGATTGATAGGTCTTTATCTTTGTCTCACTAGTTTAGTTTTATCTTATAACTCAATGGTGTGTTGAGCTAGACTTGGATCAAATCCATTGATATAACTATATTTACATGAAAAAAAATCAACAAATATTGTGCATACTTCAATTAAATCTTCCTTTTGTGAATAAGTTCATACCTTACACAACTACAAATTCTTACTAGCTGCAATCTTCACATTGGCATAGTGTTTCTCCTTTGTTGACAAAGATGACTTTTCCTTTATAAACTAATAATCACTAGTGAATATGTTCTAAGGTGTTACCAATCCCTTGGGTAACTTATTTATTTTTAGTTTCATGATTTGGTCGCCATAATTATAGAAATACTTTGATAGATTTCTTGAGGAAAATTCAGCCTCTTCTTTCAAGAACCTGATAATTTGATTATCATATTCAAACACTTGCCAATTTTCATGGTTATCTAGAATAGAGGTTATTAAAACCACCTTAATGTGTGATTGAATTTTTTTACTTTTTATACCATTTGGGATACTAAATTGTGCCCCAATGATAGCCAACCTATCTATATTTTTGTTCTTATCTCTTGGTATTGCCTGAATACTAAAAGCCTAAAAATATTCAAGTAAGTCAAAAACCCTATGATTATAATATATAAGCAATAAATTTTTGCATATATTAATACCTATTACTTGGTGAACTACAAGTTCACTATCACCAATGAATTACAAGGTGTTGACTTTCATCTTCCTATCCCAATGAAAATCGTGAACTAGTGATTCATACTCTAAAACATTATTTGAAAAACCAAATTGAAACTTAATAAAAGATAAATAACTTTGTTTTTATATATAAATTAACATCATTTCAGCCCTATTATTTTTCTTATTCCTTGACCCATCAAATTATAATTTCTATAGACAATCACTAGAATCATCATCCTTCATCATGGCTAGAATTGGTGTATCATTATTATGGAGGAAATAAACACCAAGTTCGTCTATTTAAATTATCTTATAAGTATCATGATTATGAAAATAGGGACCCACTCATTAAGGAAAAAATCTCGAACTCCATCTAAAGGTGATTCAGTTTCCACTCCACTAGTTTCTATCATCTCATTTGAGTTAACATAGTTAGTTTTCACAATAATTGGAATATATGAATCCAAATGGAAACATGTTATGGTCTCATAATTTATTTTTACCTTGGTGACATACCTATTTATAAACATCAAATATGTATAATTATCTTATAAGTATCCTCTAACCTTTGAGGTGAAGTCTCTTGATAGAATCATGGCAAAATATGGAGACAAGTCCACGACAACTACATCATGTTGAATGGTAACATTGGGACAAGAATGTAGTGTCAAATTTAGATATTTTATGATAACTACTATATTTTTTGGTAACCCATATATTTTCAACACTCCTCTAGTATTTGGTTCATAAACAAGGCCAAACTTATCATCATTTTGCTTAGGTATAATAGTGATACTGGATCCACTATCCACCATATAGTTATGGACCAAAGTGTCACGAACTCTCAAAGAGAGGTATAAAGGAGGAGTTTTAATTTATGTTACATTAGTTTTTTCTACCTTTACCATTTTATGTACATGATGTACTTGTTTCTTACTTGGCTAGTTTGAATTGGTATAGATAACACCTTCCTTCTCAACCGATTCTAGAGACAAACTAAGAGTTGAAAGATCTTGAATGAGAATGTCATTTTATGCTGGAATAGAGAGGGAATACCACATGATAATTGGAATGTTACACATATTCATTTGATCGACTATATTTAATTGAGCTTCACTAACATTTGGCTATACTTTTTGAACCATTGGTTGTTCAGGAACTAGAGGTATTTGAGGAACTTTCCCAACCTCTGTATTCTAATTTTTTTGTGTTTTAAGGGTGGAAAGTTGATATTTGGTACTCTTGGAAATAAAATTAGGATTACTTGAAACATTTTTTAAATATTAAGCCTCATAAATGGATATCTTTTTAGCTCTAGTTAGAGATGCAATTTGACCAATTGTATTGCTAGTCTCACCACTCTAATTGAATGCAACATGATCAAACATTTTAAAATTCATATTAATGGAATTAGGATGACCTTGAACTTGTTTGTTATCTCCTTATTATGACAAAATTATTTCTTTGTACTGACTTCCTTGAAGATAAAAATTTTGTTTATGTCATTTGTGGCATTGTAATGTTTTGTGATACCAAGGCTTGGTTCTGAGCATCGTTGGGATTAAAGGGCTGCCAACTTGAATCCTACATCAAGTTATTATGAGTTGGTATGGGAAAAATATATTTTGAATAGGAAGGTACATCAGGATCAATAGTTGACTATGATTTATCTTGAGTTATAGCTCCTTATGGTTGGTAGGGTGGTCTATTTTATCTAAACCCTTGATAAGGAGGCCTTTCATCTCTAAAGGGATGATATGTGGTCTAATTTTATTTTTGATAAGTCATATTAAATTGATATTGATGTCTCCTGAGTTTCACTATTTCATTCCCAAAATATTGTAGCAAAATTTTTTACTCTTCAAGCTCACTAACTTGACTAGAATGGGCTACAGTTTGATATTTAGGGGATGGAATAGGAGCTAAAAATGGGATTTGAATAACCTGATGGGGTGGTATAGACTTAAATTATATGAATACATAAATTTGGGGACTTGAAGAGAGTTTACCAGCTTGTATCAATCTATTCTCTTCTCTTATTGCAACCTCATAAGCATCTAGCAAGCTAATACCACCCATTGATTGTATCATCACACTAATATCAAAATTGAGGGATTTTAAATAGTAAAAGAAGGCATATTATGAATATGGTATAATTAATGTAGGTATCTCAATCCATGCACTTTTGAATATAAGGTTAATATCATACACAAACTCATGAGGAGACCTTTTAATGGCAGTCAGCGATTCAACTAAGGATAGATAATCATATTTTTCCTCAAATTATTTGACTAAGGCTGTACCTAATTAATCCTAGGTATAAATTGAATTTAGTGAGATATTTATATACCATTTTAGTGTTTTTACTTTTAAGGAATCAACAATTAATCTAATAGCCATATTTTATTGAATAATATTGTGAATTGAACAAAGGTTTTCAACATCCTGGATGTACTCAATACAAGTTGTTTGATCTTTTTTTAGACACTAGAAAACTACATATGACAATTGTAGTTTTAAAAATACCTTGAACCCTTATAGACCCTAAGTTTAGTTGACCACCTAGTTAGCTAACTCATCAACTTACTAACTTAACATTTAACAAATCCTTTTTAACCCCCACCTTGACCAATTTACCTTCGACACTCAACCACTGATGGTTAGCCCAACTATCGATGGTTAGCCTAACCATAAATGGTCATGTATCCTCACCTCCTCAACCTCCTAACACATTAACCAATTATGTGTAAGATAATGAGGCAACTTTTAATACTTTCACCTTATGCAGTGCTAAGGAACTTTGAAACATCATGATCAACAACCTCACCCTCTAGGGAACTTTCCATATTCTATTTCTCTTTGCCTATAAATGGAAGGGAGTGGGAGGTGAAGAGGATAAATCACAAGAGTTATCATGCATATAGGTATTCAATTTCTCCAACATCTAGTCTTCTTCTAGTAACTCAGCATCAACAAATGAGACATGAACCTCTATTGAATTTGCTTTTGAGGCCAAAGTACCATTACTCCAGAAAAATTACGTCATCTTTCAACCACCCACAAACTAGAAATATATAGGTATATTAGTACATTATCATTGTTTTTATGGATTTTTGACCTCCCTAACCTGATCAAAACTATTTTTACCTTATTTCCTCTCCATTATATCTTTAATAGAACCTTTTTTTTCCCATATACGTAGTCTAAAATTCCTCTTTGATCACCTTTAAAACTACACAAGCAACCACCAATGTTTATCCCAACTATTGATAGTCACCCCTAACCACTAATAGTTACCCAACCACTAATGATCAGCCTAACCACCAATGGTTCACCCAACTACCGATGGTCACTATGGTAGAAAATAAAAAGTTATTTTTATCTCCTTACCCCCAACCAAAACCTATTTTTATGTTTTCTTACCTATTCACAAATCCTTTTATAATTTTTTGAACTAGACCTCACCTACATTAGCATGAGTATTGACCAATTTTTTTTTATTTAGTCATTTTATTTAACAAGCACTCTAATTTATACTTGTATTGCATTTCATTTATCTTATGCAAGTATCTTACATTATCATTTCCAACTTGATTGTTATTAATAGTGTATTGACAACCTCCTAATAAGTGTATGCTTTTTGGATCTAGCTCATGCTAAACAGTCCATTGAACTATCTTGCTAATGATCCTCTTTGTTAGTGTGTTCTTATTTTTAGGTTATTCCTTCCTAGCCAAAGAGGAGTTCCCCATCATCATCTAGATTATGCACACATCATCAACCAGGTATTTCTACCACACCCTTATTACTAGTTTCTTATCTTATTCCAAAATTAAGAAATGAGTATAAATTAAGAGAAACATTTTTTCACGCTCGATGGGACCCTAGCATCATCTATGTGCCCTTTTTTCTTCTTTTATTTTATGCTCATCAAATTAAATATAAAAATTCTTTTAGCATTAAATAAACCCATTACATTACATTTATTGCTTGCTTGTTTTAGTTCATCTAGATACTTAAAATAAAAGTAATTAATCATAGTTTTTACTCTTAATATCACACACTTACCCAAACCACATAATCAATCAACACATTGAAACAATCTCGAGACAAGGCTGAACTAGGATTTCATCACCTAACAGTAAATCTTGCCCTTTTTTAACAATCCTAGTTTGATGTCATTACTAAAAAGAGAACCAAATCAGTTCTCTAGTTGTGTATAAAATCTAAAATTCAGTATATCTTGGCTAAGAATCTAACACCCTTATCACTATGGTTTGTGAATTAAGGTGGTAGGCCCCATTACCAAGCCACATACTAAAGATCAATATATATTTCTCTCTTGAGCACTTAAACACAACCTAAAACCAACCATAGATTTCATCTTTAGTACTTAATCTATAGGACAACTTTCTTCTTCACACTTTCTAAGGCATAAGCCAAATGCGATCTAAGAATAATCTTAAGTTTAAACACACTATTGGAGTATGTTTGGATTGCATTCAATTATTTTATTTTTCTTGTTTTTTATTTGAGGTGTGAGTTTTCATCAATCCTTTATTATTTTCTCACATGGTCTTTACTATATAGCCTTTGAAAAATCAAACCAACTAAGGACCACCTTCCTCATCCTTCTCCTCTATGGAGTATACTTCAAATGCTGAGGTTTTTCCTTCTCATTCTCCCCCTTCTACCATGACATGGATAGTTGTTAAAGGTAATGTGGATTTTGTCACATTCCTTGATAACAACCCTATAGTCCTTCAACATTAACTTAATACTTTAACTCACTACACCCATGTTACTTCGGTTCCTCCCACATATCCAAATTTTGGTATGCCTCCCCATCTTATGGGTGGAGTTACATCTTACCAACCTTTGATTACCCAATCATCCTATTCCACCAATATCCCATCTACTAACACCACTAAAACCCAATCCAACATTCTAACCTCTAACCAAACTCCTCCTATGCTAACCACCACCTCTAAGAAAGGAGTAATCTCCCCTTTTATCACTCATGCCTTATCCATTATGGGGGTATCTTCTACCCCTATCTCTACCATTACTCTTATTACTACCAATCCACCAATTTCTACTCCACTCTAAAATTTGGTACTTTCCATACCTCCTACCCTTCCACCCATTAGCACAAGGGTCACCACCTAACCTCAACCTGACACTTCAACTATACGTCCAAAGCAACCCTTGCAAATCCCTCAACAAAAACCCATGACATCTTACCAATATGTTCCTAATATATAATGATACATACCACCTTCTACCCAAACTTTAGTGCCCACATACCAATATGGGGCATCATCCTAACCTTCCATGACCACATACCAATATGTGTCACCTTCTCAACCTCCCACCTCTTATCCATACATTGCAACCACCCAATCTCAACTGAACCTACTACCCAACTATAGAGTTCCCCAACCTCAAACAAATTTAGTTAATATGTTAATGGATAAAATGTCTAATCTTGAATCATCTACTTCTGAAGCTCATAACCTTGTATCTTATGATCAAATTTATAATGAAACCATTCATCTATCTATTCCTATCTAACTTAATCCTCCTCAATGGGAACTACTTAAGTTTTCCAAGTTCTAAGGCAAGGAGGACACCAATTAAAATTTTAGATCATTTCACCATTATTTCTATTTAATGACATATGATGATTGTCTCCTTCTTACCTTCCCCATGTACCTATCTATATCAGCCTTGGGTTGTTATAGTTCTCTTACCAAACACTCCATCTTATTCCTTTCTCAACTAGCACAAATATTTTTAGATGAATTTTTAGTTAACTTATCTAAAAAGGTTTCCATTATTTACCTTTAATATATTAGGTAATTTGATGATGAATTGATTTCCAATTCCATAGCTAGATGGATAGGTCTCATTAACCAACTTTATTTTTCATTACTCCAACCTAAACTGGTTGAACTCTTTTGTTGAGGTTCTACCAAACATATTGCTCCAAATCTTCAAGTTCATACTTTTATAACTTTGGATGGAGCATTTACCATGGCATGTAACCTTGAAATTAGAGCCATTGTGATGAAGGAAAATTAAACTAGGGAAATAGGAATTCTAGATTTAAATCTAATGAGCCTTCTTCAAACAAAACTACCAACCAATCCAACCATACCAACACCAAGACAAAAGAAACCACAAACATGGTTGTCTTAAAATCTGCTCCACCTCCAACCATCAACCAACTACTTCAAACCAATTCTTCTAACCCATCAAACCAACAAAATCATAACCAAATTTAAAACACTCCAAGGAAATATAATCACATAAGGGAATCACATGCTTTGGTTTTGGATAAACTAATTAAATCTAACCTCACCCAACTTATTCCTATCAAACCACACTAATTATTTGATGCTTCTCACCCCACACCTAGATGGTACAATGAAAACAAACTATGTACCTTCCATTGCATGATTGGACATGATGTGAGTAGGTACAATACCTTTAATTCTATTATCCAAAACATGATTGACAAAGGTGAAATTGCATTAGATAATCCCAATGTACCTCCAAAAAAATTGTTGGACATCTTTTCAAAACCTTTCCCTAACCATACACCTTCCACTTCCCATGACAACATCCAACTAGGATCATCTCATGATCATGAGGCACACATGGTTAATGTTTTTACCTTTAAACCTATTGTTACAGAAACCATTACCTCAACTACCCCTTCTTCTACCCCACTGAAGTAGTCTAATATTATTCTATTCCTTTGGACAACAAAACAAATAAACCCTATCTCTTTAAATTTAAGAAACCATTGACCCAACCAACTCTCCTTTAATATAAATACCAAAGGATGCAACCATTACATGAACCACTTATCCCTCTATCCCACTTATGGAAATGGTGGAATCACTACTCTTTCATTTAGATATCCAAATAAAGAAATAAACCTTGGTTTCCCTATCTAAAAAAACCACACTCTCCTTACCTATCATGGAACAAACCATCCTCTGGAAACCACTCCAAAAGAAGAGATCATCTCCACTATTCTTTCCATAGAGACACCATCTTCCTCAACTATTGAACCATCCACCTTAGAGAAAGGTAAAGACACTATTTCCTCACCTCAACCTAAGGGCTTGATATTCAAAACTAATAACCAAAGAATCAAACCTATTATATATCTCTTTCTAGATTGGTTCAAAGTCTAGAGTTTACTTCTCAACCCAATCTAGATAGAGCCACCTTTTGGCATCATCTTGGGCAACCTTACCAAAATAAACAATAACCTTTAACCTAACTTACATCTACCCTCAAACTCATCATTACCTCAATCCCATATTTAGATACACATCCTCAAAAACTATAGGGGAATCTTTCAACCCACCTTAATCTAAAATTTATAAATCACCCTACGCCTCTTTGACCAAACCCATCAAGAATATAGAAATACTTCCTACTCCTATCTTGGCTCATCCATTTTTTAAATTGGACTTAACCTCATCAAGTCCACCCAATAAACCTTTGACTAAACCTATCAAAAAGGTGGAAACACCCAAAACATATAGAACTAGACCCATACCACCCCTTCTCTTTTACCTTCAATTTTAGGACATCATCCATCTACTATCCCCATTACCTATTCCTCCTCTAATAAACCTTCTCCTTTTATTCTACCTATACCTACCTCCACCAAGAAAAAAAATACCCATCATTCTTAACTAGCCTAGCTACCTCTACCTTCCTACCTATCACCAAATCTATACCCTCCACCTCTAAATCATCCACCTCTAAACTAACCATAACCAAATAACCCCAACTGAAACTACCTACCAAAACTATCTGTCCACCTCTAATTTTTGTGGTAAATCCTACTCCTAATAAGGCTCCCACTCTTCAAACTAAAAACCAAATAGCATCAATACCTTTGGTCAAATCCTATTTAACCATTCTTCAAAGGTTGTTGAAAATCTCTTATATAACCTTACCACCCATAAAACCTTTTGAACCTTCACATCTTAAACCAACATGGCTCAATGACAATTTGATTTTCTTATACCAGAAGACATCAGGACATGATAAAAAGAACTATAAATCTCTCCAAACACTTTTCCGTATCCTTTTGGATGAGGATGATTTGTTATTTGATGAACCTCCTTTGAACCTTCAATCTACCCAACCACCAACTCAAACCATCCAACATTTACCTACTCCCCCACTCTCACCTAAGATTAAGGAAGAATCAAAGTATCAATCCAAACCAACTTTTTCTCTTATCCATACCATTCATATGGTTACTCGATCTTGGGAATAATATAGAGATAAGGGAAAATCAAAAGTGTCTATAACATGGACCTAGAATTCAACCACTAACCCTTTCACTAGAACCTAAACACCTTCACCATTACCTAAAACTACAAAATCCATCTTGGGTTCATCCCCTTTCAACCCTTCTAAATTCATTCAATCTGTAGTGTTGAAATAATTTCACCAAATTCCATAAAGGTTCAAAGTAAATATCCTGAACCCCTTGCATCCTTTGTCAGAGCTCTTTAACTTTCCACCCTAGTCACCTCTAAGGATTCAAAAATACCTTTTGTGCATCCTGAAGATCCTGATCCTCCCCTTCTTATCACAACATACATCAACCAAAATTTTATCTAGAGGGTGACTACTGATGGAAGGGCTAGTATTAACATTATCTCCTTCCATGCCTATGACAACTTGACTTGCCCAAGAATATAATTTCTAAAAATGCAATAGTTCTTCACTCTTTTAATGACACCATGGATACTACCTTGGGCATAGTTGTTCTCCATATTCATTTTGGACATCATACAATTCATGAAATAATTTATATTATAGAGTGTGAGTTTCAATACAACATTTCTCTTGGATTCCCTTGGATCCATAAAATGAGTTGTGTCCCTTCTACCCTACATCATTTACTAAATACTATCAATAATATTTTGATTTAATCAAAGAAAACCTCCTTTTTCCACCTTTTTTTAACCCCTCTTAAAGAGGATCAACCCTTTTATCTTTACAGCTCTACCAATGATTATTCCCTAGGGGCAATACTCACTCATTAGGATAAATAAAACAAAGAGAAAGTGATCTACTGCATAAGTCAAATGCTTATAGAGTATGAAACTTGGTACACCCATCCCAAGAAACATTGACTTGCACTTGTCTTTGTAGCTTCCAAGCTCAACCATTAACTTCTTAATCATAAAACCTATGTCATCACTAACACTGACCCACTAAAGTACATGCACTCTAAACCATGCCAAAACTAATGTATGGCTATGTGGCTCATATTTTTAGCTAAGTTTGATCTTGAGTTCCTTTAGTAAAATTCAATTTAATTATAAATCATTACTA
Source organism: Torreya grandis (assembly GCA_037957365.1). Taxonomy (NCBI): domain Eukaryota; kingdom Viridiplantae; phylum Streptophyta; class Pinopsida; order Cupressales; family Taxaceae; genus Torreya; species Torreya grandis. The sequence goes on along the minus strand of JARHVA010004966.1, from coordinate 782,992 downwards.
ATCAATTGTCTGAAGCACCTCTAATAGATAACAAACCTCTTCCTCTTGCCTTTCTAGATGAGTACATCATGACCCTTTTTCAAGAGGACCCTACCGATCAAATTACCATGTTATTTGATGGCTCCAATTGCCAATGTGGTGGGGGTGCCAAAGTTATTCTCATTCCCATTGATAGTGAACCTCTTCCCCTTTCCTTTAATATTGATTTTTAATGCACCAATAATGTGGTTGAGTATGAAGCCCTATTTATAAGTCTCTATACCACTCTAGCCTTGGGAGTCATGATGATCAATGTCTTTAGTGATTCCCAACTTGTTTTCAACTAGGTCAATGAATCTTATCAATATAAAAATGATGTATTACTAAAGTAAAAACAACTTGCAGATGTACTCTTATCATCATTTGAGCATTACCTTATCCAATCAGTTCTATGATCAATTAACAAGTTCATGGGTACAATGGTTTTCCTTGATTCCCAAATCCCATCTCAAACTCCTAACTCTAAACTCTTTGTTACCATTCATCACTTTGTAACCCCATCTTATATCCATTCTAACCTTCCTACCATTTTTAATGTGGAATTATCTCCATTAGACATATGGTACAAATAAACTTTTGATTACCTCAACCTCGACATCATTCATCTTAACCTCTCTATAAATGCCTGAAGAGCCTTTATCCAGAGTACGTCTCATTACACCATACTAGGGGTAATCCTACAAACATGGCTTTGATGGATTCCTTCTTTATTAGCCTCATAGTCACAAAAATTCTGATGCCATCAAGGAAACGCATGAAAAAATATATGGGGGACATTTTAGTGGTTTAACTATCACTAAATGCATCCTTCACCTTGGCTACTATTAGCCGACCCTTAACCAAGACTATTGTGATTATGTAAAGAAGTGTTTAAAATGTCAAAAACATGTAAATATACATCATTCACCATCTCATGGCCTTAAATTATTTAAATACTTTTGTCCATTCTCATAATGGGACCTTGATCTTATTAGGGAAATCAATCCTCATTCATCATAATGACACCAATCCATCATTACTACCATTGAGTATTTCACCAATTGGGTGGAAACCATTCCTCTCATCTCTACCAAAGTCAATAAAATTGTAAACTTTATCAACCATCACATAATTTATTATTTTTGTGTTCCCCATAAGATCATCACTGATAATGGTAAATATTTTAAGAACAAGAAAGTTTAAGGTCTTAGTGACGCATTTGAAATTAAGTTAAGCTTTTCCTCACCTTACCATCCATAATAAAATAGATAGGTGGAAGCCTCTAACAAAATATTGACCAAAGTAGTCACTTCTTCAAGTTGAGATTGGCACTTGCATATCCCTTTCACTTTATGGGCCTATCACACTAGCATTTTAACCTCTATGGATGTTATCCCTTTTTCTCTAGTCTTCAGAGTAGAGGAATTCTTACCTCTTGAAGTCCATATTCCCTCTCTTCAAAAATATTTGTAAGGGATTGTTTTAGAGAGCGGCTATCATCAATAATGTCTATCTTGACTTGAACTACTTGACAAACATCACCTCATATCACTTAACCATCTTTATGTTTACCAAGAAAGAATCAAGTGCACCTGTAATAAACACCTAATTGAATGAAAATTCAATATCTAAGACCTTATCCTTAAGGAAAATCATCATGTCACCAATATGGAGAAAATCAAAAGAGGTAAATTTGCTTTCTCAATTGGCTTGGACCTTACATCATCACCCATAGGTATGGATCATGAGCTTATCATTTGTCATTTATTGAATGCAAACCATAACTTGAGCCTATCAATGCTTCACATCTACATCATTTCTTTTGTTAAAGAAGGATCAAACTCACCTTACTATCTAACTTAAGCTTTTCACTTGGTTTTTGATATTTTTACCTTCATCTACCTATCCCTCTCCTTTCAAGTACAACCAATTACAACATAGAACCATGTGATTAACCATCATATTTATAGCTTAATCCTAAATATGGGTACCTTAGCTCTACCCATAACATGGTTCCCATGGATACTTTTCATCTCTATTGATATGTAATCCCATGATCCTTTATCTCTAAAAACCCTCCTTTGACCTTTTTGTGCTAAAAGTTTTTCCCTCATAAAGGTAAACCTTAAAGACTAATTAGACTTCTACATGTCTAAAATCATTTAAATCCAAAACAAATATCATTTGGACCACATATTTATAACATTGTAGACTATTCCCTTGAAGGATAACTACACAAAATCCTCTAAATTACTTAAAAGACAGACCGTTTCCTTGAAGGATAGCTACTAAACATACAAACCCAATATTAGACCAATCCCTTGAAATATGGCTAAGACAAATGAGTCAGTATCAATAATTTGAAGCTTCCTTCATTGATTAGCTTCAAAACTATAAAAAAACAAAAGCCATAAATAAAATACCCTATATCATAATTAGTTATTCCAAGAAAGTTTCAATCAACTTTCATATTTAGCATTAGTAGACTTCCCGCATCGATTAGTCTACACCTGTCATTACGACATGGACTTGTCTACTATGGTTCTTAGGTTAGCTACAGAAGGGGAACACAAACCCACATAAGGATACTTTACCTATCACCCATTTAACTTTCACCTACCACCCATCCTTCCCATTATACCTTCTTTTAATCAAGATACTTTGAGCTTATTTCACATGATTATGATTAAGACAGTTGTTTATCAACCTAATAATGCTAATGCAAAGCATTCAAAAGTCTTAGTTCTATTAAGCCAATCTAACTTTGGGTTCATTAGGTCCTTACCAAATGAAAATAACATCATGTTTCTTTTCTTATATTTCATTATTGGCTAATGTAGACATATGTCTATTGATTTTCATCTCTTTTTCCAACATTTCGTTTATTATCTAACTTACTTTATGTATTTTCATCTCCATAACATCAATATAATCACATTATATCTCCATGATCATCAACAACAAATGTCAATGATGAACACAACATTATGAACTATATCTATGAACCACATCATATATCTATCTCTGATTAAAAAAATAAAAAATCACATCACACATCATCTATTTATCTATAATACCATCCTATCCATCAAAAACATCATATCTATGAACAAGGAATCATAAACCATGTCATCATTATATTTACCATAAACATCAAAATAATTTAAAAACATCATCAATAGCCATTATCAAATCATCCATCACATGTCCATGATCCTATCTATAAAAAAAAAACATCATATAACATAATCAAATCAACATATACATATACATATACATCACATCATCATATCCACCAATAAAACACACATGAACACCTATGGACATCATCACATGCCTAAGCTAAAGAATCTATATATCATCTCATAAACATAAATAATAATAACAACATCATCATAAACATAAATAAACATTTGAACATCTTAACATAATCAACATATACATCATGTCCATCAAATAACAATGCATGTAATAATGTATCTATCTCTCTCATATGCATGTCACATCATCAACATGTAAGATGGTATAAAAATCAAAACCATATACATCATAACATATCATATATCAATCCCCTAAGGTACAACTACCACTCACTTCTCCACCTACACTACCATTTGGTGTTTCCCCCCTTCACCTACCTGCCTGACCCACTATCGTAGAGTAGCTATAGTCGGACCACCTAGTAAACTAGCACTATACTCTCCATATCAAAGCTTGAATGGAAATTGTGTGAGTATTATCACCTCATAATATCTTATCTCCTTAATGGTGGCTAAGTACCATGTCATGTGAATCATATCACATCCTATAGATACCCTTATTAGTGTTGCCATCATTCCTACCTTTTACCTTAGTGAATCTCTTTCTTGAGTCACTAACCTAAGATAAATATTCACCTAATCTTTCTCTCCTATTAACATCACCTCTTGACTCTATAAGGTCTACCTGTGCCTACTGATCCTATCCACCACCCTATATCAATTCCCCAACAAGATCCACATCCATGGGCTATTGACCCCTATCACCCCATCAAAAATTAACCACTATATATAAACCTTGATACCATGCCACATATCCATCCACCACACTAGAACCATCTATCATCGCTCTTGTTGATACCTCCTCATGATCCAAAACAACATCTTGTGTCTACAGCTCTAGAATTAAGAAGTTAGCCTCCTCCATCCTATATCTTCATAATGTTAGCAAAATCACCTATATAAGACCAAATTATTTCCAAACCTAATCAAAGGGGATAAAATCTATCTCCCCCTCCCATCTCCCATATATCCATCTCTAGCTCTATAGTGATAGAGTGTGATAGTTGTATTATATCAACCTTGGCTAACCCACATATGGACTTCACATAATGTCACCCATAACCAAACCCTCCAAGGCATATAGAAACCAATCAATTTTTTTAGAACTACCACCTACCCCTATTAGAGCATAATATCCCCTCCATCTCAAAATACCCACTCTATAATCTATCAGAGTGTATCCATCCCATGGTAGCCCTAAAGGCCTCAAAACCTCAATATGATCATATACCTAGAAATGAAGCATGAACCCAACACTGATCCCATAATGTATTTGCATTTTAAATTCCCAAATATCTCTATAAATCTAGACCAACAATATTGATGCCCACCCAAATATTGTCCTTCCTAATAGCATCTCCACCAATACTCCTAGTAGAAGATAAGGGAATCAACCACTATTTAAATTAGGAAAAATGAAAGAGGACTCTACCATCATCATCATCATTAACAAATAATGGTCTCCTAGAGCCCTCTTTTATAGTGTCCCATAACAAACACCACTTGTATGATACATAATATGGACCCTATCCACTCCATATATCAGATCCATATGTTAGTCCTTCTCCTTGATCTTTATGTGATAAACTGGATCCCCCCAAATGGGTAGCCATGTAATCTGATGTGCATCCTATAGTAAGATGTTCATATCACTAGTAAGTAACAAAAATGTGTTAATGTCCAAATCCCATCTCTTGATGAGGGCCATGATCATAGATGCATCCTATGGTAGGTGTTGATAGTGTCTCATGGCCCCAAAGACAACCTCTTCCATGTATCTCAAATCATCAATAATCATCCCATTATATAACTCAGTGAATATCTTAGGGACTTAGTCCCTCATCTGAATCTAGTTGTGTGCCTATAAACTAATCACATTAGTATGCACACTTAGTTATCCACATTGAGCTCACTACCAACCTACACCTACCTTTTTCAACCTCTTCTAACCTCACCCATCACATCTACCATATTACCTCTAATATTCCTAAAAACCCTCTACCTTTATCTACACACTATTTTAAACACCTAACATTTCTTCCACCTAACTATACCCACCAACACTTTTTAAATGCCTCACCCTATTAAAGTTGCATGTGACCTTTTAAAAACCACTTAACACAACTATTAAACACTTTAAAAAAAAATTTACAAACCTTCACAACACTTTCAAACATCAACTTATTTTAAAAATTTTAACAAAACTTTAAAAACTTTAACAAAACTCTCACTATACCCTTTGACCACTGATGGTTCATTACATTATTGATGGTCATTTAGGATCTTTAACCCCATGTTCAATCACTAGTGATTAGGTTGAATCAATAATGGTCACTATGTGTGTCCATCAGTGGTAAAACCCTACCACCATTTCTCACCCAAATTCCTTAAAAAACCCCTAAATCATAAATTACACTCCCTGACACTCTTTTAGAACCCATTATCAGCCTACAACACCCTTCCAATCTTAATTTCACCCACCAAGTCAACCAATTTCACACAAAACTAAATTAGAGCACACACCCCCTAAAACCTACCCAAATCAATTCCAAATTACTATCCAATACAAATTCAACACAAATCAATTCAACTACTTATCAATTTCAATAGACCCCCTAACTCATTCTATGATTGTTGATGAGATTAGAGCCCATGTCTAGCTATTCGAACATGTCCTTGTCTACCCTCTATATCACTTAAACTTGGCTAAAATCAAATATCCACTCAACTAATCACCAACCTCCACCTCAGCACTCTCTATCCACTTGTAGCAACATGCCAAAGTACAAAAATTCCAAAGTACAAAAACACCAGAGTCTGAAATTCATAAAGGTCAAAAATTGAAAGTGAAAATGAAATCTCATTTTCAATTTTTATGTCCCAACTTTATAGGGTTTCCCCTAACCATTGATGGTCAAGGTGACCATCAAAAATCAACCCTAAGACCCCTAACTATCAATGGTGAGGTTTCCCACACTTTTAAAATTTTAAGCACCCCTTAAGTGCCAAACTTTAGAGATCAACTAATCTCCATGGCACTAAAACTTGAAATTGCAAAGATTACCCTTGTCCAACCACCCATTAGACCACGTCCAACTCAACATTAGCCATTTTAACCCAAATTATTTTCATGTTTTGTGATGACCTTATAGTGGTCTTTTTTTATCGTACCAACCATTTTTTCCATGTTGACCGTTTCAATTTTGTCCCCCTTAGTACATGAGTAGACCATTTGTGTTTTTCAAGGGATCACTTACTACCTAAAATACCTATGAAAACATCAACCATGTCTAGAAGATTTATAGAGTAAATTGATCAACTATGACTAATTTTGTGGACTAGTTACCCTATCACTTATTCTTTTAGAATTGACCTTTTTTTACCAACATTGGTAACTTTAGTCTTTGTATAATCTTGACTATAACCCTTAGTCATATTTTATGCATGTGTTTATGTTTCAAATGTCTAACCCCTTTGTCACCACCTACTAACTTACCATATACTACTTATCAAACCCTAACTTGATTTCAATTTCACCTCATCGACTTCTAGTTTGAGGGGGAACACCTCCTCCCATACTCAAGGCAATCAAAACTTAGCCAATAATTTGTTTTTTTATTATGTATCTTATTAATTCAAAGTTTCATAACAAAAATGGAAAAATTATAGACATTAAAAAAAATACACATGATAAATTTAGTTGTCAAAATGCCTGAAACCTGTATAGACCCCTATCAGACCTTGAGTTTAGTTGACCACCTAGTTAGCTAAATCATCAAATTACTAACTTAACATTTAACCAAAACTTTTTAACCCTGAACTTAACCAATTTACCATAGGAACTTGACTATTAATGGTTATCCAAACCATTGATGGTCATATCTCCTCACCTCCTTAACTTCCTAATACATCAACTAGTTGTGTGTAAGATAACAAGATACCATTTGATACTTTTTCCTTATGCAGTGCTAAGGAACTTTAAAAAATCATGATAAACAAACTCATCCTATAGGGAACCTTCTATACTCTATCTCTCTTTTCCTATAAAAGGAGGGGAGTGGGAGGTGAAGAGGATTAATCACAAGAGTTATCAAGCATATAGGTATTCAATCTCTTCGGCATCTAGTCTTCTTCAGCAACTCAACAACATCAAAAGAGACTTGAAACTCTATTGAATTTACTTTTTAGGCCAAAGTACCATTACTCTATCAATATTAATTCAAATTTCAACCACCCACCAACTAGAAAGATACAAGTATACCAATACTTTAGCATTTTTATTTAGATTTCTAACCTCCCTAACCTGATCAAACCTATCTGAAACTTATTTCATCTCCACTAGGTCCTAAAAACAACCTATATTATCCCATATACATACTTTATAATTCTTCTCTGATCACCTTCAAAAACACAAAGGTAACCATCGATGGTTAGCAAAATAGTCAATGGTCACCACCAACCACCGAAAATTACCCAACCATTGATGGTCAGCCCAACCATTGATGATTCACCAAACCATTGATGATCACTATGGTAGAAAATAACAAGTTATTTTATAGCTCTTTACCCCCAACCATAACCTATTTTTGTATGATCCTACCTATTCATAGATGCTCTTCTGATTTTTTAAACTAGACCCCACCTACATTAGCATGAGTATATATCAGCTTTTGCTAGATTTTATCATTTTATTTAATAAACATTCTACTTTATTTTTGTATTGCATTTCCTTTATCTTATTGAAGTATCTTAGTTTATCATTTCCAACATAATTATTAATAATAGTGTATTGATAGCCTCCTAGTAAGTGTATGCTTCTTGGATATAGATAATGTTAGGCAGTCCACTCAACTATCTTGCTAACAATCCCCTTTGTTAGTGTGTTCTTATTTGTAGGTTATTCCTTCCTAGATAAAGAGGAATTTTCCACCATCATCTATATTACATGTGCATCATCAACTATGTATTTCTACCACACCCTTATTAATAGTTTCTTATCTTCTTCCAAATTTAAGAAATGAGCATTAATTAAGAGAAACACTTCTCCTGAGAATAATGGGATATAGGAATATCATCAAAATGGGATAAATTCAAAGGAATACCTCTATTGAATGGAACAAACACTTGGTTTTTTATGGCCATCTCGATAGTGAGGTTTTCATTATTTAGGAGAATAGGGTGACCAAGAGATGAATATTTATTTTTAGGACAAGTTTTTATCCTACTAAACCTTACCATTTATATAAATTATAAGTCAATGTTGGTGATTTAGATTTCACCCTAGTTGAGTAATGTATTGTTTAGGTCCATTACACAAATCTATCTCAACATGGGAATGATCTTAGGTTGTGGGTATCCTATAATAGGGTTAGGCTTTTAGATTTTTTAATGAGTCTATCTCCTCAAATTTCATAATTTAGACTTGTATTTCTAAACCCTAAAATTGGTTGGGATGAAAAGAGTCAAGAAATTACATAAAGTAAACCTATCTAGCTAGTGGTGATGTACCATGAATTTTTCATATCCACTCTTAGGATTAGAATCTTTAACACACTAGTGGACTATGAAAGGAGCTAATACAATGACTACTATAATTTATAAGCATCAATATTTTATATAGAGATCATTTTGATGCACTAAGAATAGAGAGCAATAAAATTAAGATATAGTTGAAGATGCTTGAATTCAATAGTGATAGAGGTATAAAAACTGAGGGGGGGAGATGAATTAGTGAGCATAGATAATTTAAATTCAATTCCAAAAATTTTAGACTCAGTCAATTACCATATTTAATCGTGAAGTATACACATCTTTCATAACAATGAAGAAGAGAGACAATGCAAGATTAAGCACATAACACAAGACATATGTGGGAAACCCTCCTGTGGGGAAAACCCCAATAGAACCTACAATTAGACTACTATCCTATAATAATAATAAGTATCAATTTAGACCATTTGAAATTTATCAAGGAATTAAGACACCTTATTTAGTGAGACTGTAATCCCACAAGGTGTTACAACACCTGTCTAACTAAGCTACAATAAAAACTAGACCTTTAACAAGTTTTAAGTTGCAAGGAGGATACAGCCCCATAGATGTTGAGATGCCATAAAAACACCTATTAAATATCCATATTTGACTAAATTTCTTCAACACCTGATGATGGACCTTTGATTGTCACTCTTCACCTTCACTCATACTTAATCTACAAGAGCACTATCTATCAATAGACTTATGACCTATACATCATACACATAGTACTCAATTTATCATACTCTTCAACTCATCCATGAGGAACCCACCATTTACTTCACTCCATAATACTATTCTCTCAATACCAATACCACATACAAGTCTTTCACCAAGACTAAAAGCCATCATATTTGGTTTCATTATTTATAGAGCATTCATGAACATCAACATCTTGGTCAGCCAATAAGCATGCCTTAACCCCTAAGGAATATATATAGTTTATAAATATCTTAATAACATCTACATATGTTGGCCATATCACTCATGGGTCAGCCTTAAGGAGTTACACCTTTCAACTAGGCCCTTGTACCTCTTATAGGTCTCATAGAGACATGTTCACCCCATTAGCACAATAAAGAGAAAAATAGAAACATAGGAAAAAGTAAAAATGTATAGGTCCTATCAACATGACCCCTTATTCATATTAAATTTATAATATTCATCATTTCACTCTTCTATGTAAACTTAATCAACTCAAATAATAGCCTTATTCGTAAGGACACTAGGAATGAACACATAGTCAACTTATTAAGATTTGTTCATACTCAATATAGATTTATCACATTTATAAAATAAATACAAAATATACTTATGGAGTATAAAACACTCTCAAATATCTAAGTCACCATAAAACATAAAAATAACATCTATATAACCTCAATTACCCTTCTCAGGTCACTTGCAGAATAGGCACAAATACATAGTCAAATTTGAACCTTAATATATTTGATTGTACACAATTTTAAATATTAAAATTTATATTTAATGATCAAAATTTGAGTCCTATATAAATTCACTTTTAACACCATGAAATGTTTTTTCATGTATTGAAATTTATGGCTAAAAAACCAGACACTAGTCATTCCTTTGTTGAATTCAAATAATTGAATTCAAACTATTATAGTTCAACTTCGAACACCATGTCCTCATATTATGTCCTCAATAATTTATAGCAATAAAAAAACCAGATATATTATTATACAAATCTCTAAATTTAACTCATAGTGTGCCACTACCAAACATTAAACCTTGAACAATTGACCTCATCTCATGCAATCCTGTAATATTGACTCAATGTGCACCATCGATCTCTGCAAATTAGCTAGGTCTTTATCTTATAGTTTTCACTATTATATATTTATCATAACCCCCATGATCATGAAAATTATAACCCTTACATAAATTATAATAATTTATACTATTATAAATCATGCACTTCTTACCATCTCGCTCAACACACACCATTAGATCAAAATTATATGATGGACCATGCATCGTTGGATCTTAGAAGAAGCTCAAAATTTATCTCTATTAACTAACAAAGACTTTGAAATATTTGAATTTTTGAACATCATATATATTAACTATATGATTTTTTACAATCTATTATATGTTAATTTGTCCTTGATCTTTAACATCATGTAAAATAGACTAAGTATGTGAACCATTGTTATCTGCCTAGATGGCTAACTTTGCACCTCCATATCTTTTGATTCACTCAAGTACATGTTATAAAATTTGTAAAATATGATATAATCACCTAGGATAATATAACCATATAAAAATATTCTCCTATAACCCTCAAACATGTGAGATATAATTACATTAAAATGCTTCCTTATATTTATCCGTTCACAGAGCCAACTATGTCAAGAACTATCTGGAAAGACCATCTTTGCACATTCATAGAATTTTTTGTGCTTCAAAGCTTGACTTGAAAGTTATTAAAATTAAAATATGCACAAAAATAAATAAAACCATATGATAAAATTTTCCTAAAACTTCCACATGTGCAAGATATGCCACCATCCAAATGCCTACTTAACTTTTCTTGACACATTACAAATTTGGCTATGCGAAAATATTGTCAAAATACCTAAGAGCCTAAATTTGCACTTACATATATTTTTTCACACTTCATAATTATAATTTAGACTTTTTAAATATAAAATAGGGACTGCTATGATCATGAACATATGACCAAATCCCCACGATTCATCCACATGTGGCAATGGTGATATTAGTAAATTTGCTACAAAAATTTTATGCCATTAGAGCCAACATGTCTAGATGGAAACTATGGACTACTAGATGAATTCCACACATGCACATAATCACTCAAAGCATATAAAAAGTATAACTTGCCTATTTCAAATCCTTAGATCACCATACTCATCCCTAAATAACTGTAACCATGTAAAAATAAAAGATCAACCAAACCTACTTCAAACATACTAGGATAAGCACATTGCACACTTTATCATTGTCACTTAGACTATTAAGGAACTTAATACACTTACTTGGAAACATTAATTAAATCACTATTTCATCATTAAAAATCTCCCACAATCTCCCCATTTTTCATTGATGTCAACACCCATCAAAATGTAATATACAACTCACCTTCCTTCTCTCTTTTCAAGCATTCTGACAATAGGAACTTTCTCTCCCTTAGACACAATGCCAAAGTAGGAACCAAATGATCCTAAGGAAATAAAAATAATAAAAATAATATAGTACCATATTTTTAAAGATGATAAAAAATCACCCTTACCTTGAACATGCCTCTTCTTGCCTTGATAATTTCCTTCGTATTCCATGCCAACACTCTCTTCAACCAAGCACTGCAACAAATGAAGAAAGAACACACAAATTCCTTAAAAAATTATGGATATCACCAATAAAAATATGATATGGACTCCCCCTAATATCTCTGAGACATGTCATATCTTGATAATCTTCAGATCTCTAAACACCATAAAGAACCATCATACGAACTTACTAGCCTTCTCTCTCAAACCACCTCAAGGACCATCAACAAAACTTCATGCCACTAAAAAAAAGGAAACATGTATTAAATAAACCTTATAAATCAGCTTTAAATACTCATACCTTTCTATTTTGGATAAAATTATGCAAAATAAAACATCACATCTTCATTATTAGGCATGTCTAGTCATCTTGTAGCCCTACTTGAAAATTGCATATCTCAAAAATTTAAGTAGACACACATTCAATTCATAAAAATTCATATTTATATAACTCTCATATTAGCCCTAAATCATACCAATTTTAAACACATAGATAAACCTATGCAACATACTTCCTTCACAAACCAACTTGTCAATTAGGCCTCCATCTTGACAAAAACATGAAAATTTTTAAAACCATAAACCTTCAAATATTTATGAACAATAATTTGACAACACATTTGGTCTATTAAACCTATTAATAATCCTTAGACCTTAATTCATAAGGTAAAACACTATTATAACATAGCCCAAAACCCTATAAACTCAAAACAAATAACGTCAATAAACCTCTCTCTAGTCGATGCACACTTATGAAACTTCTTGCATACTTGGAGACAAACATCACATAATCTTTGAAAAAAAATTGAGCCTCCATAAATTTGGTAACATTCACTTCCTATAACCCACTTTTAGGCTTACTTTCCCTTAAGCAAAAATTGAGAAAATTGAGAGCACTCAAAAATTTTCAATTTGACTTAAACATACCTTTAAACCCTAAAACCACTTGGATCATGCTATAATAATGTCAAAAAATCATTACAAGAAAAAATATATTATTATAAACTCACAAATCCTCTTTTTCCATCTAGGTACCTTCAATCTGACCCTACATACTACTCCATATATAGCTATCAACATCCTGGCATCACCATAACATATATTTCACCTAGAAATGTCTATTAATACTAAAAAAACACTCATCTCAACCTGTTATGACCATATGATGAACACCACAATAAAATTTGTTTCTCCACTAAAAGGAGTCTCTTAATAATCATAAATAGAGACATTCTTGTACCACAATTCTCTATAACAAAGTGAAGTCAGGAGTGATCCACATTTGCTTAGTAACTAGTGGAATCTTATTATAGTTATTAGATTTCTTTCTTTTTTCTTCTTCCTATTAGTTTGAAAAATTACAACTAGTTCATTTTCTATAACACTCTCCTTTTCTTTTAAGATATAATTGACAACACATGGGGAAACTATGGAATCTTGACACAACTCTTCACTTTAAGAAACAACCTTGTAGTTCTAAACCTCATCACTAGGTAGTGAAAATTTATGTTCTTTGCATGAAACTTGCTCAACAATAGGTGTTCACTTGGATCCATACACATCTCAAAATTTGCCTCAACTAGTACCTTGGTTTTCTTCTTAAATGTGGTCTCTTCATTCTCAATGTGAGCATATAATGAGAGCCCTTGGAACTCTTAAACTTATAAAGCATTCTCCACCATATAAAATAGATTACTTGGACTTGTAATCTCATCATGACTCATACTTACCACTTTTGGCTTCCATGAGTTGACTTGCCTTCTTTTTAGCATTCTAGGAGCTTGACCTGTTCTAACTTGTAGACCTTTACTTGACAAATCTAGAAATGTGATCTATTTGTTCATAGTTTTAGCTAATCATACTCATTGATGAAAACATAGTTTGTCTTACCTTGTTTGGATAGAAACTTGCAATGTGTCATATTTCATGACAAATGAACAACCTCCTCTTTTTGGATAGAACTCACCTTTCTTAACCTTATGTGGACAATGATTTGCAAAGTGTCCCACATCAAGATAGTTGAAGAAATGAACTTTGTTCACATATTTTGACTAATGACCCCCATCATAGTTCCATTCAAAGTCATTTCTAATATGTCTTTTGCATTCTCTATCTTTATACCTAAATTGATTACATGTGAAATAGTAACCATCGAAACTTGCATACTTCATGCAATTTGGATGTCTAATATTATTTTCCTTCATTATGCTAACACCTTCATTCCTTATCTAATGTCTTTTATTTAAAGTATGATTGTCCTTTTTCACATTAGTCTTCATCTCGTCTTGAGTTAGATTCTTTTTTTCTTATTCATATCCAAGACTAATTCTATCACTAGCAAGATTTTAACCACTCAGAATATTGTCTAGATCACTTGAGATATTTTAAAATCTCATAAATACCTTCACCTTACTAGAGTTCTTATCTAACTCATATTTCAATTACTCATTTTAAATTACATACCTTGAAAATTAATCTTCTTTGGCTTTCAAGCTTGTAGATAGGATTTATAATTAACAACTGAGATGCTTGACAATATCTTCATTCTCCTTGGTGTCTCCATTCATTATTTCCTCAAACACACTGAATTGATCCTTAGTCTTTGATTTGAAACTTCATCTTCTTAATGATCTTTTTCTTAATCTTATATTATTCGAGATCATTTGTCAATGAAGTTTTATAGTCTACCTCATCTTCATCATCATCTAAATCACTCCAAGTAGACTCCTTTTGATGTGATCAACTTCCTTCCTCTTCTATGAAGAGGGTTTCATCTTCATCAGGACCATCATCTTCATGATCACACTCTGAGTCATTATCTTCACTCTCATTTGATGAGATATAGTCGTTATTGGTGTAGAGACTCTTTTTGTTATTGAAAAACATCTTATTGTCATACTTTCTAAAGACTTTCTTCCTATTATTAGACTTATATGTATTCTTGTCTTCATATTAGTCTTCAAAATGTTATTTTTCATCATGCTTCTGAGGCACTTTGAATAAAAATGTCCTATCTATCCTTAATTGAAACATTTGAAGGGTAGTTTACCTTTATACTTCCCTAAACCTATTTTAAAATTTATTTTAAACAAACGAATCAGTTCATCCTCATCTATATTAGAAAGGTCATCCTCCTTTGGTTTCTTACCTTGTAACTTCTTATGATTCATCCTATATTGAATGTTGCTTCCTTCTTCAATTGTATATCAACATTCCTCCTTATCTCATAGGCAGTAAGAATGCCATGCAATTCATCCAGCTTTAGTTAAGTAAGATCATGACTTTCTTCTTAAATAAATAATTTAGAATAAAATTTGAGAGAGAGGGACCTTAATACATTTTGAACTACAATAGCTTCTTCAAGGTTATCTCCAAGACCTCTGATGATGTTCACAAACTCATCAACTCTTTGTAAAAATGATTCCACATAATCTTCTTTCTTCATCTTGAGAATCTCAAATTATTTTAGATGAGTTTATAACTTTGGCAACATAGCTTTTGAGTATCCTTCATAAATAATATTTGGTTTATCCCATGTATCTTTATCATATTTTAAATGGATTACTTTGGTATATTTAGTCTTTAAAAGACCACAATTGATAGCATTCATTGCCTTAGAATTATTCTAAATCAACTTCTTATTTGCAACACTAGATGGAGGAGTATTAGGAGTAATATATCAAACCCTAGGGACATAATTTATGTCCTCATCCTTGCACTCTAAAAATCATAGTTAGATCCATTGAACATCAGTGTTTGATTAGTAGAGAAACCTCCTCGATGACTACCCATATTACACCTTGGATCACCTTTAAGTTATTAAGCTTCCTCCATAAGACCTACTCTAATACCAATTGATAAAGGTATAAAAAATCAAATTAGGGAGTGAATTAATGAGCCTAGATAATTTAAATTAAATTTTAAACCTTTCAAACTCTTAGTCAATTACCAAAAGCAATCATGAGGCATATTTATCATTCATATCAATGAATAAGAGAGACAATGAAAGATTAAACACATAACATAAGACATATGTGGGAAACCATATTGGGGGAGAAAACCCACTGAAACCTACAACTAGACTACTTATTATGATAAAAAGAACCAATTTAGACTAACTACAACTAATCAAGGAACTACCATCCCTTATTTAGTAACACTTCTCACAAGGTAATATAACACCCGGCTAGCTGAGCTAAAAAAAAAAACTAGACCTTTAGAAAGTTTCACCTTGAAAGGAGGATGCAACCCCACTAAATGTTGAGATACCATATAAACACCTATGAACACATCCACCTTTGAACTGATGTCTTCAACATTTGATGATGGAGCTCTGATTGTCAGTCCTCACCTTCGTTCATACTCAATCTATAAGAGAACTATTCTACCAATAGACTTATGACGTATAGGTCATACACATATTCCTTAATTTAATCTTCTCTTTAACCCATCCACTGGGTACCCACCCTTTCCTTCTCTCCATAATACTATCCTATTAATACCAATTCCACATACAAGTCTCTCACCAATTCTATAAACCATCATATTTGGTTTCACTATTTATAAAGCATTAATGAAAATCTCTATCTTAGTTGGCCAATAGGCATGCCTTAACCCTTAAATAATCTATCTCATTGAGACACAACTCAATACCATACACATAGATTGGCCATAACACTCATGGTTTACCCTTAAGAAGCTACACATTTCAATTAGGCCATTATAGCTCTTATAGGTGTCATGGAGACCTATTAACATCATTATCATAATAATGAGAAAAATGGAAACATAGGAGAACTTAAAAATTCATATATCCACTCAAAATTACCCATTAATATTCCTCAAATTATCATATTCATCATTTTACTCTTATATACAAGCTCAATTAGCTCAAATAATATCCTTGTTCATAAGGATACCAGGAATGAACACATAATCAACTTATTAAGCTTTACTCATACTCAAGAGAGATTTATCACATCTAGAAAATACATACAGACTATATTTATGTAGTCTAAAAAACTCTCCAATATCTAAGTCACCATAAAACATTGAAACAACAACTATATAATCTCAATTACCCTTCTCAAGTCACCTGCAGAATAAGCATGAACACATAGTCAACTTTTAACCTTAATATATTTGACTATATACACTTTCATATCTTAAAATTTATATTTAAATATGTACCTTAGATTAATATATACAATCTATTTTTACACCATGAGAAAATTATATATAGATCAAAATATATGGATCAAAAACTAGGCACTGGTCATTCTTTTGTTAAATTCAAATATCTGAATTCAAATGGTCACAATTAAACTTCAAACACCATGTCCTTGTCTCATGTCCTCAATTATTTAGATAAATAATGAAACATTTATCTTAATATACAAATCTCAACCTTTAACTGATAGTGTTTGAATACCTAACATTAAACCTTGAACAATTGACCTCATCTCATGCAATCTTGCAATATTGAGTCAATGTGCACCATCGATCTCTATGGATTAGCCAAGTTTTTATCTTATATCACTCACCATTAAATATTGATAATAACACCCATGATCATGAAACTTATAACCTTATAATTCCTTCTTAGTAATTATATTATTAAACATCTTGCACTTCTTACCATCTTGCTCAACATGCACTATTAGATCAAAACTATATGATCATTTACACACCATTTGATCTTAGAAGAAGATTAATATTTATCTTTGTTAACCAAAAAAAACTTTAACCTATTTGAATTGATGCATATATATTCACTATATGATTTCCTATGATCCATTAAATCTTCATTTAGTCCTAATCTTTAACATCATACCAAATAGACTAAGTATGGGAACCATTGTTATCTGCCTAGAAAGCCAACTTTACACCTCCATATATTTTGCTTATCTCAAGTGCATGTTTTGAGCATTGGACCATATGACATCTTAACATAGGAGAATACAAAAATATAATAATATACTTCTAAAACCCTCACATATGTGAGATATAATGACATTAAAATGCCTCCATAGATTTATCTATTCATAGAGCCAACTATGTCAAGAACTATCTAGAAAGACCAACTTTGCACATTCATAACTTTTGTTGCACTTCAGAGCTTAACCTAAAAGTTAGCATAAATAAACTAGGCAAATAAATTAACAAACCCATATGACCACATTTTCATAAAACATCCACAAATGTGAGATATTCCACCATCAAAATGCCTAATCAACTTTTCTTACCACATTAGAAATTCGGCTAAGTATGGAAAAACATTATCAAAATACCTAAGAGCTAAAATTTGAACTTCCATATATTTTGTTAAACTTTATCACTAGACTTAATAATTTTTACTTATAAAATAAGGATTAATTTTATCACAACCATATGACCAAATCCCCCTGACTCATCCACACATGGCAATGGTGATGTAATAAACTTCCTACTCATATTTTCTGCCATTGAACCCAAAATGTCTAGATTAAAACTATGGATTACTAGATGAATTTATCTCATGCACACAATCACTCAAAACATAGAAAACATCCTAGAGATAGATTTCAAATCCCCAAATCACCATACTCATCCCTAAACAACTCTAACCATACAAAAATATAAGATCAACCAAGCCTACTTCATGCATACTAGGATAAGAACATTGCACACTTTGCCATTGTCACATAGAATATCAAGGTACTTCATCCACTCACCTAGACAACTCTATGATATCAATATGAAATCATTGACAACTCTCCAATAAGTAATCCACTATATCCTTTTGAGATCAATGCTAAGACACATTATATGATGTATAAATAAAGTTGATAACAAGTAAGTTGAGCCTAGAATTCACAAAGGGAGGATTACAACACTTCAAATATCATGAAAGCACAAGAATTCTAACATAGATTAACAAAAATCTAAAAATTTTCCTTTCTCATTACTCCAAGAGGTGCATAATACAATTTTTCGGTAGAGTCTAGTGATACTACCCTAAAGGATCCTCATCAATAGCTCAAAGGTTGTATTTATAGAAGAAAGGAAATAAGAGAGAGGGAGTTTTGACACTCAAAAGGGAATAAAAATGAGCTCAAATCCATTTGAAATGTAGTTACAATTGCCTCTACAAATTATGCTCATCAAACCCTTTTGATTGACTTAGGTTAATCTAAGTGGTTACATAGTTACATTGATGTCCTTCCTATTGCAATGGCGGTGTCAAGTTCTAAGTTAGGATCTACCTTCCATGTAGTTACAACAACTAGGCTAGTCCATTAGAATCTTGTCTTTTTGTTAATTGCTCCTAACTAGTTTTTTATGGCATGCATAGTGGAGAGAAGGGGTATTTTTCATGTATTTTGTCATTGAGATAAAACTGTTGGAGTCTATGTGTATGCTTTCATGGTATCCTTTCAAATTTTATCTCCTTATTCTAATAATGGTGAACATATTTACAAAAATATCCCTCTATAACACAAACCCTTGATATAAAAGTCCATATTTAACCTTAATGGCATCCTTTTATGTGATCTTTGCCTAAATGCATCATTATATCTACTTTAGAGCATTCGATCTAACTTCCATGATGGTACACCCCTTTTGAAAAGCTTCCCTTGGTTCAACCTTGGTCATGTGTTTGATCTCTAGGAAGTCCCTTAGCTTTTCTTCATTTTCATTAGTCATCAATATTTGACTTAGATCATTGAATCATTGACCCATTTCTCACCATTGATCTTGCTCAGTATGAATGGTCATAAATCATTGATTTTCCCTTAACTTATCAATCTCTCTCTGATTTGGTGCCACCTGGTAGTACTCTGTTTACACTCAAGATCCACTATCAGTCTACCTACTTCTGTGGTTATGACAACTATTAATCATACATTGATTTTAGGATCCTACTGTTAGTTAGTATAATTTTATGTTTATTCTATGTGGTAACCTCTTATCTTCCTTAACCTTTTGAATCATCTCATACCATCAGATCAAGATGTATGATGCAACGTGGACCATCAGATCTATTGGGACCCACTGTTTGAAATCCAATGACTATTTCATGAGATCAAATTTGAAATCTACATTACCATCAAATGATGTTCACATAACCATCATTGATATTCATTAAATTGTCAAGTTTAAGCTCGAAAGGGTTTATTTTGATCTAGATTTATTTAAAAATTTATGCAAACATCTTACTCTATTAGTTCAACTTTGAAGCTTCATAACTTGATCTAGAAATCTTGTGTAGACTTAAAACTTGTAGATCATGTTCTTGGCATGGATAACTCTATGGAATTACCTCATTATTACTTATGAGGCTTCTTGAGGTGCATTTATTACATGCACAAGTGAATTAGTTCATTCATTTTTGTGTCCATGTAGGATGGCTTTGCCCTTAAACTTGTCTAATTTCATCTTTTGTTCAATATTTCTAGGTTATAATGAATTTATAGGAATTGTGAAACCTAGTCTATGCTCATAAATGATCAAACACCATGAAACATAATTGGATCATTCCTTGTGTAACTCAAGACCTATTCAAAACCTTTCGTCCACTCATTCCATCCAACCATGTAGAATATTTATATATGGGAAAAAATTGGCCAGCATATTTGGTGACTCACAAGGTTTGCATGTCTATCCATGGAAGAGAACCTAGACCATATTACCTTTTCTAGTCCATTAGGCATGGAATGTCCTCTCTATTTTAACATATTGACCTAGATTTAGAACTAGTTACTAATCTCATTCTAACCCTTATTAAAACAAAATAGGACTAAAAGAAAGAGAGAAACAAAATAGAGTACCCAAGGAACTTATTGAAGGGAAACACATATAATGGAAAGGTAAACCCAACCTAAAAAGAGAAATTTGTGAAAATAAAGCACTTAATTTAAATAAAAAACAAGTAAATAAATGTGTTATAGTAGAACTTATAGGAATTTGGCCAAATTACTCTAATCATGTACAACTTAAGACTATATGTACCTTTCCTCCTAGATCAAAAGCAAAGTTTGACAACCTTCCTACATCATGGGATGAGGAATTGAATGAGGTGTGTAGCTCCTTGACCATTGGCCTTGATGACTTATTTTTTATTGTATCTACCAACTTCAAATAGGCTAGCTAGGGAAATGAACTCTTCTTTCATCCAAATAGCCTCAATTCTCTCATATGGATCCTCAGCTATGACTTCCAATGGTGATTGAATAAGACATAAATTTTTGTTTTCCATGCTAATCTCAATAAAGTTGGGATTATTATCAGTTAAAATTTCTTTAAGCTCATCAATGAGCTCTATATAGTCCACCTAATCTTCAACATTATCCTCGTTGGGAAAATCTTTCTCTGCCTTCTTAAGTGTTTGACCTTCAACTTGGTAAAAATTTTCAATCTATTGAAATAACTTCATTTATAGATACTAGTCATTTTTTTCCTCCATGGAAAACTTTTCCTCTACCTTCTCATGTACTTCACCCATAATATACAAGTTTGAAAATATGACAATCCTCTTAGCCTTGTTTTTCTCCTTGATAGATTGTACTTGACATTTGAAAGCATCAAGATTTTCCTCTACATATTCCCATATCTTTGAATGTGGCTCAATATTAGGTGGGTATCTTAACTATTCTTTAGGAAACTCAACGTCTACCTTGATTTCATCATCCATGTTCATAACTTCTTGGGCCGAAACATCATCCAATGACTTCATGGCAGCAGGTTCTTAATCAATAGAATGAATTTCATCTTTATGATTGGTATAATCCTTGTCAAAATGATCATGTCTATTAAGCTCATAAAAAAACATGTCATTATATATGCAATCTTTTGTAGAATGAACATCTTTACCCAACTTGTCAAACTCTTTGCATATGGTATTAAGATTTTGCCATAGTTCCTCTTCATTCATAATATCAGACATTTATCCATGATTATTGAGACAATCATAAAATTGATTGTTGAAGGAATTATCCAAATCAGATGTAGACTTATTAAGGGAAGGAGTAACCTTACTAACCTAATCAAACTCATCCCATATGAAATTAAACTTTTACCACAAGTCATTTTCATCCACCTCATGAGTGTCACCTTTGAGAGCCATTTCATCTATCTTGGTATCATGAAACTCTCATAGGACTTAAAATTATTGAGGAATGACTTGACCTTATTATTTTATATTAAACTCCACTTTATGCTTGAGATGGTTATCTACAACTTCATGATTAGACATGAAGTCTTCTTCAAATGACTCTCCCTTCAAGTTTTGGCCACATTCATCATGGATAGCTAAAATAGGTTCTTAAATATGTTTATTTTCATCTAAGATGTCAAGATTACACTTGTGGCCACCAAGGGGAGTACCTATGGCTATTTCCTCCTCATAGTCACTCATGACATCTTCTTGGCCAGCTTTGGCTTAGATTTACTCTTCTTCACTTGCTTATCTCAAGATGGGCTCATGTGAAGGATCTAGAATATGAGATGAAGGATGAGATGTGATGGTGGGATAATGAATTTGGGATGGAGTTTGAGGTGAAGGAATAGGCTTATCATTGGATTTATGAATATAAAATCACTAGTAAACTCATAGGGAAGTGACTTCTTAGGCTGATTAGAAGGATAAAAATTTACATAAGTAGGAGTTACACCTTACCAATAATTTCCTTGAGTTTTACTCAATAGTATCATGTTAAAATTTGAGATCTTTATCCTCCCACATACTTAGTCTATCTATTAAACATTAAAGGCACTTATATTCTAAGTCCATTTTTTCTTTGATATCTCATTGAGTTCCTTATAGTTCTTCATATTTCTCCAACTTTTGCATATGATTTTGGGCAACACGTCTCAAACATTACATGAGATGATCAAGGAGCACATCATAATCATAATCTCATGTAATTTTTTCATCTTCAAGATCTAGTTATTATGGTATAGATTCTAAAAATTACTTGATATAAAATGGAAAAAGTGAAGGAGGAGGGTAATGATGAAGAGAAAGAACATATTCATTTTGTTGTATTCTAGTCTATAGGAATATATATCTTGCCTTATAATACCTTTGTGTATAATTCATGTAAACATTTGATTCCTCATGGAAAGACTCATATAAGTGCTCTTGAGGTTCATAAGAATCATGGTATGGTTGAGAAGACTCATATTGAGACTAATAGTGAGGCAATTATTGATAATTATCTTGGTATCCTTCCTCATAGGGATATCCAATAACTTGGTGTCTATATGGGGGGGAATGGAGAATTATAGGGTTTTCATGACTCATAAGACTAATATATATTTATATAGGAATATTATAGAGTATAATTTGGATCATAAAAAAGGTAATAAGGAGGTCCATGATAGGGATACTCACCACAATTGTTCATGCCAACCTCTTGTATCAAATAACATGTAAACAAAATTGATCAAAACTTTCAACTAAAGATACCTAGACTTCTTACAACCAAAATTTATCATTTGGAGGCACAATTAGTGCTAGGTTTCTTACTTTCAATATTTCATAGAGGACAGACACACCAATAATCTTTCCACTCTCTTAGACCTTAGTCCTATCGGGCATGCTAGAACTATTGGGAATCTAGATTGCACCCTAGATGGGCAAGGGATTGTTCAAGTCCTTTATCCAAATCTATCTCAACATGGGAATACCTATAGACTATGGGTATATTATAATAGGGTTAGACCTCTAGAGTTTTTAATTAGGCTGGATCCTTAGATTTCATAATTTGAACCTCTATTTCTAAAACTTAAAACTAGTTGGGATGAAAAGAGTCAATAAATTGCATAAAGTAAACCTATGTAGATTATGTTGATGCACCATGAAGTTGTCATATCCACTCTTAGGTTTGGAATCTTTAACATAGTAATGAACTATAAAAGGAGCTAATGTAGTGTCTACTATAATTTATAAGAAATAATATTTCATATAGAGGTTATTTTGATGCACTAAGACTAGAGAGCAATGAAAGTATGGTCTTGTTGAAGACACTTACATCTAGAAGTCCACTCTATCCTTGAGAGATAAATTATAAGACACACTGTATGACCTACAAATAAATTTTATAAACTTTATGATGATCTTATAAATTACAATGGGAGGATTATACCACTTTAAATATCAAGAAAACATATAATGCTAACATAGATTGATAAAACACTACAAAAGTGCCTTTCTCATTACTCCAAGAGGTGTAGAATACACTTTTTTGGTAGAATCTAGCTATACCAACCTAAGGGATCCTCATTAATATCTCAAAGGATACATTTATAGAAGAAATAAAAAAAATATTGAGGGAGTTTTCATGCTCAAAGGGGAATCAAAATGATCTCAAATCGATTTGAAATGTAGCTATAATTGCCTTCACAAATTATGCTTTTTCAAACCCTTTTGATTTATCTAGGTTACATAAAGTGGTTGCATAGTTACAATGATGTTCCTTCTTATTGTAATGGTGGGGATAATTTGTTCTAGTATAGGTTCTACCATCCATTCAATTATAATAACTAAAATAATTTGTTAAAATCTTTTTTTGTTGTTAATTGCTTCTAACTAGTCTAGGATGGCATACACAGTGGAGAGAAGGGGTCTTTTTCATGAAGTTGTTCCTGGAGATGAAACCATTGGGGTCTAAATTTGTTATTTCATGGAACCCTTTTAAATTATATCTCCTTATTATAATAATGGTTAACATAGTCAAAAAAATTTCCCTCTATGACATAAACCCTTGAGGTATATGTCCATATTTATCCTTAATGACACCCCTTTATGTTATCTATGCTTGATTGCATCACTATGTCCAATTCATGAAGTTTGATAGAGATTATATGATAACACATCCCATTTTAAAATATTTCCCTAGTTTGACCTTGGTCATGTGTTCAATCTCCATGAAGTCCTTTAGTTTTTACCTTTAATTTCATTGGTCATCGATATCTAACCCAAATCATTAACTCATTAACCTATCTTGCACCGTTGATCCTACTTGGTATAAATGATTGTGAATTGTTGATCTACCTTTGAATTTTTAATCTCTCTTTGAGCTAATGCTACTTGGAAGTTATGTGTTTACATTTAGGATCCACTTTCAGTCTACTTACTTCTGTGCTTGTTCCACATGTCAATCATGCATTGATTTCAAGATCCTATTGTCAGTCTATCTACTTCCATGCTTGTGCCACATGGTGAAATCTAGATCTCCTAGAAATTTTGACTCATCTCACACTATTGGATCAAGATGTATGATGCAATATAGACTATCAGATCTACTAGGACCCATTATTTAAAATCTAATGGTTATATCATGAGATCAAATTTGACATCTATGCTCCTATTAAATAACATTTATATGATTATCATTAAAATTCATGAAACCATAATATTTAATCTCAAAATGGGTTATTTTTATTGATATTTATTTTGGTGTTTATGCAGATGATTTACTCTTCTGGTTTAACTTTGAAGCTTCATAACTTGAGCTAGAAATCTCACACAAACTTGAAACTTGCAAAGCATGTTCCTAACATGGAGAACTCTATGTTGCTTCCTCCTTTTGGCTTGTGAGGATTTATGAGTTGAATTTATTAAATTCACAAGTGAAATGGTTCATTCATTTCTATGTGATGTGCAGGATGGATTAAACCTTAAACTTTCTCAAGTTCATCTTTTGTTCAATCTTTCTAGGTTCTAATGAATTTGTAGGACTTGTGCAACCAGGTCTATGTTCCTAAATACTCAGACACCATGAAACCTATTTGGACCATTCTCTTTGTAACTATAGACTTGTTTCAAACCTTTGGTCTACTTATTCCATCAAACCATGTAGAAGATTTATATGTGGGCCAAAATTGGCTAACAAGAAACTTAATGAATTCAAGAGGAATAAATTTACTAGCTAACCTTGTGGTAACTTGTAGCATGATATTATTACTTGGATGTTGTTAAAAAATATGCAACCTAAATAATATTTAACTTTACTATCTAATGATGTTGGATGCCTTTCTTCATTTTAAAATACTTCTCCTTAGCTCCAAACTTTAGTTATGCCAAAGATAATTCATCCCATGGCATGCCATAAACTATTGTAGACTTAATTTTCACCCATAGACAGGGTTATTTAGGCTTTCTTCAAGTAAGCTACAAAATGAGGAAAACCTTAGGATATGGATATCCTATAGTGAGGTTAAACCTCTGGTAAAGTTTAGCTTCCTTTGGATTAATTACCTAAACTAATCTCTATGCTAAGAAAAGGGAAATAAATAGACAATAAATATGAAAACATGTAAAAGGAAGTGATGCACCAATTATTTTGGACACTTATAATTGTAAAAGAAACACACTACTAGACAATTTAAAACATAAAAATATCACTTCACTCACTCTTTGATCAGATTTCACATAAGTATTTCAAAAAAAGGCATGAACTAGCTATCGATCTAGCATGGGAGGGCAGTTGATCACTTGCAAACTAATCAACAAGCCATATATTACACTTAAAATGACTTATAAAATCTAAAAAACACTTTATGAAGGTGAGAAAACATATACATAGGTAAAAAAATTAGACATTCACTTAACCACATCATTAAATTCATGAAACATACTTTAATTCAACTTGGGAATGGAGGAATTAGTCTTTTATTGAATCAAATAGGTGTTGTGGTAAAAATCTTAACATATCCTATGCATGCCAAAATCATAATATTCTCTTCTATTTGGGGAAAAAAGTGGAATATATATAAAAGGGTAAGAGAGAGGGGGGAGTGAACAAGCAAAAATTAATAAATGAGGCTCAATAACTTTTTGATTGATTATCATTAATTTCACCTCCACAAATTAACCTTCATTATCTCCAAGTAGCTTTCAAGCCCTCTCATTGGCTAAGAAACATAATAAAAGGCAATAACTTCTTGAGGATGATGAGTCATGATCTGCTTGAAAGGGAAGAGTCCCCAAAGACCCTAAAATTTAATTGAATGCTTTGCTTACACTCTCTAACCACCAAATTATTTATCTTATTAATGAACATATAGCACCATGTTTCATCTTGATAGGTTCTTTATGTTATCAGACAATCATTTGAGCTCATTCATAGTTGTCCCTTCTAACATTTCTTTCATAGTCACCATTTTCTCATTACTCTAAAATTTAAACATAGGTCCACTATAGATTGAAACAAATTCCCCTACGGGTGTTCATTAAGCCATAACTTCAATGAAGAGATATAGTTTATTTTTATTTTTTTAATCATGAATAAGAAATAAAACTTACATCTGAAATATTTTTAGAGGTCTATCTAAGATTTAATGGTAGACTATGATCTTGTAGGGTTTACTTCTAGTAAGCTAGATCATATTAGATATTTCATGTATACCTTTACCTATCTAGGTGGAAAAATCCTTTTTCCACAGTATGTTTACATTTATGGCATTCCTTCATCATGTTGTTGTTTATTTAAAACATATAATTGCTAAAAATTTGGACACACATCCTTATCTTATGCACTTTTGGAATTAGATCAAATATGCTACTTTGAATTCCTCTAGAGTCTCGTGGATTTGAATTTCAATGTTGGTTATTGATATGTGATCCTCATTCAAGATTATGACACTTGGAAATTACACATGCTCTCTATGGACCTAGATATCAGTTCCTATGATTTAAATACTTATGCCACATCATGATGTCACATGTAATATGAGTTTATTGATCTTTTGACTTTGATTTACACCATTTATCTTAATCCATGTGGTCAAACATGCTCTGTCATATCTACTTTTTCTTGGTTAAATGCATTTCATTAATTTTTTTGGGAGCTAGCCATGATCAAGACACTATCATCATTCCATTCATCCATAGGATCCACTAACCTTTTGACTCTAAGCTCACCTTTGATCTATGATTTTCATGATTAAATGTACATCATAAGATATATATTGACTTGTTTACTTTGTGAGATCTCCTGCATGATATTGATCTTTGATTGCAACCTCTAAGATCATGCCACTTGTCAACCCTAAATTTAAATTGAATCTTGTTAAGGATTTGTTTAATCACAATAGCTATTTGTTGTGACTTTAAGTTGATGTCCCCAAGCATGTCCCACACTACTAGATCATCTTTAAAGGCTTATATCTTGAGAGAGAAAAGTCATCAAGATACCAAATTCTTAAAGGGTGACCTTGTCACAAATATATTATTTTCATGCAATTCTTCAACTCTGGTTGACCTCCCATGTACATTTATTAAATGCATAACTGAATTGAACTATTCACTCATGCATAATGTACCAAGATAGGGTGGTTACTTTAAGTATTTTCTTTTAATCTTTTCTTCTTTAAAGCTCTGACAAAACATTGAGACTTTGTGTAGATCTACCTCATGCCCCATGGATGTTCAAACACCATGGAAACTTGCTTCCTTTAAATCATCAAATTTACTTTAAGACTTGATTAATTTTTTTCAAAATCTTGCAAATGACCTATGGCCTTATTTTTTCACCATTGGATCCCTCATTCAACTAGAACACTATTAAGCTTATTTTACTACACAAAATTTTATTATGTAGGCCAAAATTGGATAATAGGTCCTAAACATAATGTTGTTTGCACTCTAATAAAAATCAACCCCATATTTTTTTGGGGTTATTTCACTTAGAATAAGATCAATGTTGATGTTCTCTAGGAATTTAGGACATGGGAAAATTTACTATGATGGGATTAATGAGCTATTCTATTTGGGAAGAATTGTAAAATGAGTTACAAGGGCACTTATCCTCTTTTCATGAATAAGATGGTGATGTTATATAATATTGGGATGCTAGAAGTTACCTGTAATTATTGAAAGTAATGGTTATAGAAAATATAAATTTATGCGATGACTATTATTATCTCCCTTAGGCTTGGTTGGGTTAACCTTTTAGAAATCTAGTGGCATTAGGGCAAGCCTCACCTATTGACTATTTCATTTTATGAGTGAGTCAATGGGAGATAAGTGATAAAAGTTTTGATCTTATAATTAAGGAAATAATGTCTTGTATGGGAAATCCATCAATAAATGTTTTGGAACATTATGACTTAGGGAAGACCAAGGATTTAACTTGGAAGGATAAAGAGGGTGTGAGAGGTTGATTTACCTAAGTAAGTTAGCATAGATTGAGCTCTTTAATTGTAAAGGGAGTGTCTTGAGCCATTAGGAAACTATGAAACATGCATGGTTGTGATAACTATTACGTAGCCTATGGATGGTACTTCTATTATTTCTTGTTCATTGAACTCAATGTCTTATTTAAATTATTGAAAATAGCTCAAATGATAAAATTATGGAACTAGTATGATGATTTAAGTGGAGTAAAAATATATCCATAGGTTTAAGATACTCCAGGTTAAGCAGGGTTATTCCAAGGAAAATATGACGTATCAATGTTGGGTCCTCTATAAGTTGACAAAAATATCAAGGGTTATTCCTTACCTCATTTTCATAATTTTAATAGGAAATTATTATGGTCAAATAGAAAATTAAAAGTATATGCATTATTTTTAACACCTGGGGCAAGTAGCTATAAGTTATTGCTTAGCTTATGTGTCACTATACATGACTAGTTGAAAAAATAACTAAATTTAACTTAATGTGACTAGTGCCTGGAGAGAAATGGTTTTCTAATGTAGTGGATTTATAAGCAAAGGAAGATAAGGTTTTTCTAGCTGAGATAATGATATGGTTGGCTGATTCCAACCATTATGTAACTTGAAAATCAAGAAGTATTATGTTCTATAGTATTGAGGTGATATAAAATTTATACATTATAATTTAATTAATTATTGTGGGAAAACTATAAATTACATGGTAATAATATGGCATTCACCTTGAGCCTTAGCTAATTGTACCCCTCCCAAGGCCACACTATGTAGAACAAGCAACACTAGTCAACCATTGGCTTGTATGGATATGCCAACTAGTTAAATAGTTATAAAATCTCATTGTTAGAACCAAAATGATGAATGCCTAGTGTCTAATGCTGAATTGTTTAGATGATACCTGGGTATGACATCTTTGGGAGGACCGAGGGTATGAATAAAGATTAGAAGGCCAAGTGGGGGTGAAGGTGACTGACTTGTTTGTGTAAGTTAGTAATATTTGTAAAGCTTATGTATATTTGATGTAATCAAGTGGATTGATGAGATTTTGTGATTTTTGTGTATAATTATTAAATGTACTTGTGTGTTATGATGTGAAAATACCATTGACATAAACATATGCATTAGAATGTGTGCCTTATCCTATGTGGTTCACTCATACATGTAAATGGTTATATATTATGTAAATATTTCATGATGTCTAAAAGTAATCAACCATTTAAATTTTGTAACCACTCTATATTATCAACCTTAATGTGTGGGTGTTATATATATATATATATATATATATATATATATATATATATATATATATATATATATATATATATATATATATATATATATATATATATATATATATATATATATATATATAAAACATAAATACATATATCCATACATAAATAGATACATAGATACATAAATGTATGTGTAGTACACATAATATTATGTTGTTAAACCATGGGTCTTGTTAACAAAAAAGTTATCACCAATCACTTATGTAATGTAACTTTTAATCTTGAAATTAAATATGTTAATTGAGCATTGATAGAATGTAGTGTCATAATGTGTCATGTGACCCCATATCACTACTCTAGTAATGAGCATTGATGAAAGTAAGATGTTTAGGGTGGATAAGAACTATATCTATAATGATTTAGCTTAGGTATGAGTTAGGAAGTGGACTCTTTCCTAGACTAAAAAACCACTTCTCCCCTTTGCATGAGGTAACCACATGATTCATTTAGGTTGTTTACCATGAGAACCATAAGTTGGCCATGAA
This sequence comes from Torreya grandis, assembly GCA_037957365.1. NCBI lineage: Eukaryota > Viridiplantae > Streptophyta > Pinopsida > Cupressales > Taxaceae > Torreya > Torreya grandis. The sequence goes on along the minus strand of JARHVA010004966.1, from coordinate 751,868 downwards.
ATTTTCCTATATAATGGTCACCTTATGGATTAAGTGTTTCTTTAACCACCTCTTAGATGTTGTTAAAAAAATTAACCTTGTGAAATTTCCTTGATGTAGCCTTGGGAAGTACTAACTGGTCCTATAAGTTACATTTTTATGTAATATATCAATGATTTACTTGTTGGATTGCATGCATGTGTTGGATTGTAAGTGAAAAGATGTTGTAAACAAGGTAATCTTTTGTGTATACCTGAAATGATTTTTTTGAAATGAATATTTTTACTTTATTTAGTGTATGAATCAAAGGTATGTTGATTTATGATTGGAAGGAACAACTTGAAGTCTTGATCAAGTGGTACAAAATCCCAAGTACCCACTTAGCTATTTGGAAAGAATGATAAAATTTGGGTGAATATTCTTAAATGGATTATAAAATAAATATGGTGGGATTGGTATCCCTAGATCATCATTATATCATAGGATAATGGAGAGCATGTTGAAATCCTTGGGGTTGCATGTGAATTCATGGAATATATACTTTGATGTTAAGTGCGGTTAGTGAAAGATGTTACACTAACCCACAAATGATAAATGTTGAAATAAAATTAACCATAAAATTATTGATTACTATCCTTGTTTACATTATGTAATGAATGATACCAAAATGATGCACAAGCATAATGTGTGTTGTGGAAACCACCACTTTAGATTCTAATTTTTTCTTTTAGAATTAGTTTGGAATGGACTATTGTAAATTTTGTCATAAAGAGTTAAAAATTTATGTGATATTATCTCCACATAATAAGAGAGAGGATGCAGAGATGAAGAAGACAAAAATGTGTTAGAGGAAGGTGAATTTATGCCTGAAGATGGAAATAAATTAGAGGAGGGAGAGCCTCTTTCTTCTCAACCTAGGAAGAGACATGTGTTATCTAACGATGATAATGATTTTCCTTTGGATGAGCTTTCCCCTAGAGAAGATGGGAGAGAGATTGGAGAAAACTCAAAGCATAAACTGAACCAAAGGAAAAGAGTTGAAAAAAAGAACAACACTAAGGGAGTAGAAACTAGAAGTAGCAAATTAGATTAGCAAACAAAGATGAAATCTATTGCTTCTACTCTGAAAAATTCTAGAAAAGGAACTGAACAACACTCTAAGGTGAAACCAAATGTTGGCTCCCCAGACAAACTTGGAAGAAGATCCATAAAGAAAACCAGAGAGTTAGAAAGTATTAAGAATATTGTTGATGGTAGGTAGGCAACTATTCTGGATTTTGCCCGTAAAAAATAGATATGAAAATCATAAGTTGGAATATTAGGGGGTTGAATAGTTTTCATAAAATGGATATTTTTAGGAATTTTGTTAGAGAACAAAAGCTTGATTTTCTCTTGCTCCAAGAAACAAAAATGAATAAAGAGAAAGCAGAACAGATTAAAGATTTTAAAAAATATTCTATAAATGCCAATAGTTCAGAAGGTGCATCAGGGGGATCTCTGATATTATGGAAGAATAATTATTATTCTGGAACTATTATGATGGCTAGTAAATATCTCATGATTGTAAAAATTACCAATGTGGACCAGAAGGAGGGTTGGTATATTGTAAATATTTATGCTCCTAATATTAAGAACCTAAGGAAAAAGGTATGGGAGTTTGTTTCCAGTTTTAAAAGTAAGGACTATTTTGGACAATGGATTATAATGGGAGACTTCAATGTGCCTCTCTATGATCATGAGAAAATGGGAGGTAATAATACCCAAATGGAAGATAAATTAGACTTACTGGAGTTCATAAATAAAGAGGGACTAATGGATATGGAACTCCAAGGAATTCAGTTTACTTGGAGTAATAAGAGAGTAGGTAATGAATGTATTCAGGCTAGGCTTGATCGTGCCCTTATATCTCGTGAATGGACAAAAGAATTCATCTGCAAGTTGGAAGCATGCCAAAAAATTGGATTGGATCATTTTCCTCTCATCTTCACTGCTGCTAAAATTAATTCTAAGAAGAATTTTCCTTTTAGATTTGAAAAAATGTGGATGCAACACCCACAGTTTGAAATTAAATTGGAAGAATGGTGGAATATTGATATTGAGAGTAAAACACTCTTTAGAGTTGTGTCTAAGCTCAAAAATGTTAAAAGGGAAGTTAAAAAATGGAATAAGAATAGCTTTGGAAACATCTTTGAGAATAAAATTACTATCAAGGAGGAAATTCTTAAAACACAGGAAAAAATTCAGAAGCAAGGATACACCCCTGATCTCCTTATTGAAGAAAATGAAAAGTTGGCTCAATCTAATGATATCATCACTAAAGAAGAAATCTATTGGAGACAAAGATATAGGTTTTTATGGTTGAGAGAAGGAGATAAAAACACAAAAAAATTCCATCTATTCACATATCACACCTAAAGAAGGGAGATTTGAAGATTATAGAGGAAAAGGATATAAAGGAAGAAATGGAGTCTTTTTTCTCATCCTTAATGAAGGTTGATCCTAATATAAATTTGGATAGTCAATCTGAAATCCTAAGAGTGATTCCTCCATTGGTTTTGAAGGAACAAAATAAAATGCTAAGCTCAATTCCTAAGGACGAGGAAATCTTCAAAGCTGTTTGTTCTCTAGGAGGAGATAAAGCTCCTGGACTTGATGGTTTCCCCATGTATTTCTTTCAAAAGCTTTGGAAATTTGTTGGTAAAGATGTTAGTGATGCTCTGAAGGAATTTTATGGAGCAAAACAGATGCTTAAGGAAGTTAACTCTACCTTTCTATGTTTGATTCCCAAGAAAATTGGTGTTGATTCTCCTGATCAATTTAGACTGATCAGCCTCTGTAAATTTTTCTATAAAATTATTTCCAAAGTTCTTACTTCCAAACTTATTCAAGTGATTCCTTTGATAATTGCTGATCAACAAAATGGATTTATCCCAAGTAGACAAATTCTCAACTCTATTATCACTGCTCATGAGAATATTCACTCATTGTCATGTTCTAATAATCAGGGGTTCATTATGAAAGTTGACATTGCTAAAGCCTATGATAGGGTTGATTGGTTATTCATTTCAAATAGTCTATTAGATTTTGGCTTTGACCAAAATGTGGTTGGTATTATTTACTAGTTGATTTCTACTTCCTCTATTGTTGTTTTGGTAAATGGAAGCTCATCCCATTTCTTTTATCCATCTCGGGGATTGAGACAAGGTGACCCTTTATCCCCCATCCCTTTTTGTAATTATGGCTGATTGTTTGGGGAGATATATTGGGGATTTAGTCCAAAAAGATTTATTTAAGGGTTTAAAACCTTCTTCACATCCTCTAATTTATTCTCATGGACAATTTGTTGATGATACCATCTTTATGGGGAAAGCTGAAGTCAAGGAAGCAAGAAATTTGAAGCAAGCCATTAACTTATATTCTTCTTCCTCTGGTCACTTGATTAACTAGAATAAAAGTGCAGTGTTCTTTATTAACACCCCTATCCATAGGCAAAATAAAATTTCTAAAATTCTTGAATGTTCTATAGGATCTCTCCCCTCTTCTTACTTGGGTCTTCGTCTTGGTCTGAAAGTCCCTGATGCCTTCTGGGAGGATCTTATTAACAAGTTTAGTAAGAAACTTGTGAGATGGAAAGGAAACCTTTTAAGTCAGGTAGGAAAGTTAACTCTTCTCAAAACTAGTCTTCAAAGCATACCTTCTTATGCATTAAGTCTATTCAGAATTCCTACTAAATTTACAGAGTCTATTGAAAAAATTCAAAGAAATTTCCTATGGGCTGGTACTGAGGAAAAAAGGAGAATGCCTTTAATCGCTTGGGAAAATGTTTGCAAACCTTTCAGGGAAGGGGGATTAGGAATTAGGAAAATCATAAGTATGAATAAAGCTCTTTTAGCCAAACTGGGATGGAGAGTTTACAATGAAAACAAAGAGTGGAGTACTATATGGAAACATAAGTACCTCTTCAATGCTAAATCCCTTTCTGATTTATTTTCTTATCCTGATGTAATTCATCCCTCTTCCATATGGGGGGCTGTTCAGGGGACCAAAAAAACTTTAGAAAAAGGATGTTCCTGGAAAGTTGGTAATGGACTTAAGGTGAAATTTTGGGATGATGTCTGGATAAAGGATTATCCTTTGATGGAAGATTTTCAAGATAAGGATTTAGTTGATCGATGTAAGCAGAGATATGGTATACTTGTTAGTCAGTATTGGCAGAATGACTCTTGGGTGAATTTAACTGATGTTAATCAAGGCTTCAACAACATCCAATTATCTCTCAATGTTGTATCTCTTTATCCCTATTTGGAGGATAATATTATTTGGCATGATGATCCTAGTGGACAATTTAAAGTCTCTACTATCTTTACTTCAAAGGAAAAGGGTAATCAATCTTTGTGGTCTCAAGCCTGGATGAAGGGGCTCATCCCAAAAATTAATATCTTTTTCTGGACTCTGCTTCAAAATAAAATCCTAACCCTTGACAATTTGTAGAAAAGAGGAATAAATGTGGTTAACAGGTGTATTTTATGCAAATGGATTTGAAGATAAAGACCATATGTTTTTGAACTGTTCCTACACTCAGCAAGTTTGGACTGAGATACTTAATTTTTGGGGTATAACATGGGTACATCAAAAAAGTGTGGATCTATCTTTTAAAAGCTGGTGTTGTCCCTCTAAGAATCCCGATGTTCATTTTTTATGGAAACTAACACTTCCTCATATATGGTGGGGTAAATGGAAAGAAAGAAACAATAGAATATTCAGAAGTAAAAAACTTCCAGGATGGGTGCTTGGTCAGAATATTATTAGAGCTATTAAGGAGAATTTTAAATCACAGAGGGATACTGATCAAACCTTTCAATTTGATAACCCCTTACGATCTGAAAGGCCTAACTTGAAAATTGATAATCCAAGATTGATTGTAAAATGGAATGTCCCTCCTAATGGATGGATCAAAGGAAATTTTGATGGAGCAGCTAAAGGGAATGTGAGAAGAGTGGGATGTGGAGGAGTACTGAGAGATCATGCGAGAAATGTAATTGATGCTATTGCTATCCCAATTGGTAAGTCGAATATTCATATTGCTAAAGCTACTGCAGCCCTCTACACCATTAAAGTAGCTGTTGAGTTGGGATGTTCCAAATTATGGTTGGAAGGTGATTCTTTGAATATTGTAAACATCCTAAATAACAAAAACTCAATTTCATGGTCTATTGAGGCTACGGTGATGGAAATTAAAGCTTTAATTCTAAAGTTAGAAAAAGTGGCCATATCCCATACATATCAAGAAGCCAGTGGGGTTGCTGACTGGATAACTAATCATGATGTTCAAACGGGGCATAAGTTGAGATGGCATGATGCATTAAATAATCACGTTGATCTTAAAGTGCTTATTAATTATGATGCCATTCATTCTAAAGAGGGAAATATCTACCTAGATTAGTAATTTAATGATTTGGTGGAGTGGCCTTATGGTGGATAGATTACCTTCACTGAATAGGTACATTGATGAGAATGTAATGTGGATTTCGCATGTGTCAGCATATAGGCGATTTCCATTTCATGTAAAGAACAATTGGGTCCATTTTTTTGCCTTCACTATTTGGGTATTGTTGGGATATTGTTTGTTTTGCAATATGAAGGGTGAACCATGGAAGAAAGAGCCAAAAAAATTTGAAGACTGGAAGGATAGACAGGATGTATGGAAGATTCTTCAGAAAGGAAATGTGGTAAGTTATCTGGAGCGATTGCATGGATCTAAACCCCACATTACGATGGCATTCTTCAAAATTGGGTTGATGACAGAGTAACTATCCATGGTGTTACTGTGAAGCTTACTGAGGATTTCATTGCCGAGGTTACAGGGCTTCCCACAGGTGGTATTAAATTCTCTAAGCAGACCAGTATCTCCAATGCAGCATACAATTTTTTTTTGAAGACGAATGCAGAGGAGAAGCAACTAGAAAAGAATGGAGATTTCTTCAATTTGAAGCAGATAAAAGGAATTTGGAGAGATGTATTATGCTGCATTCATGAGTATTTTATCCTAGATGGTAGGAGCAAAAGAGTTCATAAATTTCATTGTCTTTCTTAATCATTTTAGGCATAAAGACAGAATTTCCTTCCCTTTCTATTTACATTTTTCGCTGCTTCAAAGTCTATTTGCCCATAGAAAGAAGGAATCTCGCCCTATTTTACATGAAGGACTGATTCTTATCATAGAGGGCTTTTGCAAAAACAATGCCATAGCTTTGACTCCTTATTCTGACAAAAATAAGGATTCACAGTGTAAAAAGAATGAAAAAGTTGAGGGGAAAGAAAAAGTAAAACCAAAACCCTCTAGTTTTAAAAAACAAAATGCTGAAGAGGAATTTGAGTGGGAAAGCACAGAAAGTTCTAAGAAGAATGTTTTGGAGGAAGAGGAAGGGACAAAAACTGGGGATTTTAGTTCAAATTTGGAAGGTTATCAGGAAAATGAAGAAAAAAGTGAGAAAGAAAATGAAGGGGATAAAACTGAGGGAAATATAGAACAAAATAATTCTAATCACGAGGATAATTAGACTGTGTTGGGGGGAAGTGTTAAAGACACAAATATCTTACTTGATGATCTAGCTTCAATAAGAGAAAATGAACATATGGTTCTAGTTTCCAATCATGCTATGGAGATTAGGGAACAAGAAAAGGATGATCTTGTCCAGCATGAAGACCCTCCATAGACAAAAGAGGAGAAAATGATGGAAAGAGAGGATCAAATTGAAAAGGATGAGTCCTCTCCATAAGAGAATGCAGATGACAGTTGTGACGCTTGGCAGAGGGACACTAAGCTTTCCTTCATTAATTCGGCCAAATTCAAAGCTGATGCTATTCTCCAAGTTGATTCGTGGATGTATAAGGAAATAATGGAGCTAAAAAAGAAAGTAAAAATAATACAACATAACCAAGAAGCTGATAGGATCAAAATCAATAATTTGGAGATGAAAATGAGAGATATTCCAATTAAACTTAAGGATTGTGAGAATAATCTAAGAAGGCTCATCAAGGAAACTAGAATGAAAATGGAGGAGGTTACTTCAAGCATATGTGCGGTTGCAGCTAACCTTGGAAAATGAGCTAATGAAAAAATAAAATCTTTGGAGGGGCCAAGTAAGAAGACCAGGTAGAGCTCGAGGAAGAAAGCCCTGTAAGAAGCTGTTACTTTGGCTGCAATATCCATACAGGATACTGCAACGATTGGAAATGAGGCTGTGAAGATGATCCTGGAATTAGAAGACTAGAGTCTTCTTTGATGCTATTGTTTTTGTTTTGGTCCCTTCTACTAGATGTTATAACTGGTTCTAAAATTTGGTTCTTAGTTTTAATACTTATTTTGAGTTTCTAGGTCTCTGTAAAACCTGTGATCTTTTTTATGGTTTTGGTCTATGGTTTCAGGTCCCTGTAAAACCTGATTTTGATGCTGATTTTCAATAAGTATTAGGAATGCTCTTCCTATTGGGCGTTATTGCTTCATCTTTCTTTCTCTATTAAATGGTTTCGGGGTCCCTTCAAAACCTACTTTTACCTTAATCTAAAACTATTTTATTTTCAAAGTTATGATCTTAAATTTATATCCAAAACTAAAAATATTTTAATGCCTTTATCTTGTGTGAGATAATAGTTGTAAATTATTACTTGAAAGGTACTAAAAGCTATCTTGATATAAATTATTAAAGTGAAGTTGATCATTGCAACCTATAATACATGATTTTGGAATGATTATTTAATTTCACATATACACAGGTGGCTAGGAAACTAGTAAATTTTAGAGGTACTATGTTAAAAACAATAGCTTGTCGATAAACTTTATCAAGTTAAAGGTAGGATTGAGCTAGTAAACTTACTTAAAAACTGGTTGAAGACTTTTGGATTGAGATTGAATGGTTTTGTAAACCATCCAAATAGAAAATTATGAACTCAAGTTTAGATTAATACATAACCTAATATTATAAAAGTGCAATCAGCCCCATATACTACCCATCTAAATGTTACAAAGAGACACTCGAGGTAAAAATACATTATGTTCAGTCTAGTCGGAAAGAATACATGGCTATCATTATGATAGTAACTGAAATATCAACATAGTAAGGCATAATATTTTTGCTCTGAAGGCTTGTTGTATCTTCATGTTTTAATGGAAATTTAAGTGGGTTGTGACCACACTTGATTTTTATTCTAAGGTACCTATGTTCATACAATAAGTATGATGTTATTTTGATTGGTAATAGATAAAATTTACCAAGGTGGTATTTTCAATGTTATAAACTTAATTATTGATGTTTTTGTGTATAGAACATTTTGTAAAAAGAGTGACAAAGTCTTTTTTTGATGTATCATTAATCTTGATTGTTAACTAGTCATCAAGATAGTTCCTCTATAAGAGGGATAGGATATCTTAACTCCACTTTAGATTCCATTACATTACTAGATGTGACATTTTGATGAGCCTAATGTGGTTGTTGAAGGTGATAGTTTGACTTGGATGAATTATTTGGATGTTTACAACCTTATTTATTTGATATAATTTAGTTTCATTACAAGACACATTTCTAACATGTTTTTATAGCTGACACTCTAACCATTATTGCATATATTATTATAATTTGTATGTACTTGTTAGTCTTAGCAAATATGGACATTATTTGTTACTATAATTAACTAGTTCATTGTTGTAGCTTATGTTTATGCTTAATTTATAGTTTCACTCTTTAATATTTTCTTATATCAAAATTTTACTTATGTTGTTATTTTATGCTAGAGAAGATGCTACTAATGTCTATTCAAGGGTAGTCTTCCTAAGATTAAATTAATGGTCATTTATTACTTTGGCTGAGACATTTGGGTGTATAGGGTAGTCAATTTCTTCTCTTAGTGGCATGGTAAATTGATACTCCTTTTTATTTGTTACCTTGTGATCATGGCACATTTTGTTTTGGTGTATGGAATATTGCTTAAGAGTACATTCTTTCATCTTGTGGAATATTGTATGCTCAAATTGACCCTTTCATGTCGATTTGGGGCACAAATACCCAATCCATGTTCTATCAATTTGGTTTCTTAGCTGAATTTAGGCCTGGTATGTGATATTATGTTTGATGTTAATTTTATGATTTTACTTTGCTTATTCAAATATGTATATCTAGTTATATAAACTTGAGAACTAACTTTTTGATAAGCCATGAGGTTTTTAATAGTTTTACATGATGAATTTTATTGAGTGGAGTGTTTTTATTTTAGTATTTTATGGACTGTACTTTCTTGTATGACCTTAATGGTTTTCTTTTATCACTTATTGGAAATATATGCAATCATGAGTATGTAAGAAATAAAATGGAAACTTGTCAAAATGGTTTTAT
>JARHVA010004966.1:665000-735000 GCA_037957365.1 Torreya grandis | reverse complement strand
GAAAATTTTATTCAAAATTATCTACTTGAATCTTATTAAAAGGTTTGAAGGGTTTATAGTGTTATGTCAATAAGCACATGATAAAAAATTATATATTAGTAATGTTTTATAATGTAGGTATGTAATATAAAGATTTTATAAGAAGAATTAAAGACTACAATTTATGAAGTAAATTTTATACTCAAGTTATAAAACTAATACTAAGAGATAAATTAGAGCCCAGTTATCATATTTACATCTAGAACTACATAATATTAATTTATAAAATATTATTTGGTGTTTTATCAACTTTCACACTAGTCCTGCACCTCACACACATCTCCCAACATTAAATTTTCTTGCATTTGAATATCGCACAAGATAACCTTGTGCACTCATAATAGGTGTATAAAGAGATTTGAGGGTTAGTTGTCAATGATGGACCAACCAATTTTTATTATGTGTGCAATTTTTTCATATGAGGATAATTATAAACATTTACTATTACTCATCAATACATGGAAATAACTATGAATAAAATGAATAATGACAAAATAACTTTGTTCTACATAACTAATTGTCCTAGCAATGTAAAAACATCAACAACTATAATAAGAACTTATCTTGATATAAAACTTAGTCTAATATTATGGATACAAATTCCACAATAGAATTAATGACATTAATATAAATTATCCATATCTTAATATCACTAAACGAATTTTCTATTATGAACCATTGAACCAATGACATCAACTTTAATTTTGAAAATTATATTTCTAATTTGGCAGTGTATTACCTATGGGAAAACAACACTCCTTTGATAAACCATTTGTATAAATTTTATATCTTTTCAAAGTATATATATGTAATAAGTTAAATTCTAATGATTTTGCATTATGTCCAACTAAACTACCACCAACTGTTAGTTAATGTCACATCATATTCAACACACCAAGTTGAGACAGCTTACCAATCCTAGTCTAGGTTTGTGAAATCTTATTCACCCTTACCATCATATCTAGACTAATTGTAAGAAAATATTTATAGGTACTTATTCATACCACTCACCTCTTTATAATCATCTTAGATTGTATTGGACTAATTATAATGGGTTCTAAGTTATCACATCACTTATCCATGTGGCACATCTGGTCAATTTTTATGTACCTTCTAATTTACCATTTTATCTATATTTCCTTTTGGTTTCACATGTTGATGTCCATGTGAACTAACTAAAAAAATATACATGATTATTCCTACCCATAAAAATATGGGGTCAACATCACCCCACATGAACTTAAATGGCCACTGTTGAATAACATATCAATAGCTTTGATATGAAAAAGGAACTTTGTTACCTCTTTTGTTAATTTGTCTTCAAATTTTGTCCTACACATGAACACAACCTAAGATATTTATACGATACTATATATACACATAGTTAAGCACTTAAATTAAGGAGGATAATATTATCTATTAGATTATTCTTTTATTAGCTTGACATGCTTGGTCATATCTTTAAGTGTTTCCTCTAGTGTGATTTCATCATCAACCATTTGGTCCTAAATACTCTTGAAGCTTTATTCTAACATTCTTTTGATTGTGATAACATTATTGATGATGTCTTATAATTAGTCTATAAAATATATTTTCTCATATTTTTCAATCTTCATATAAATTAGCATAACTAAACTATCTCATTCATATTTCTCCACATGAAAATTCTTTGTAATCGTTAAACTCTACCAAGTAAAAACAAGAAACTTTTCTCAACTATGGTATCTCTCTAACTAAAGTTACTCAAGAGGTTCTTACATCCTTCAAGTTGTCTTTTTATATTGATCTAGCCTCACCCTTGCTTCTTATTTTCTATTCCCTATGCCCTTATTCATTTATAATATGTGGCCCACTATTATACCTACTTTGTCTACCAGTTGAATTCCATCCAATTCTACTCCATCTAAGAGGTTGGGATACTCCTTCATGATGTGTCAACTTAGTCTTAAATTTTTTATTTCCATGGTATCTATCTTATTTTCCACTTGATTGTGATGTTGATTTATTTACGCCAAATGAACCTTCTAAATCCTTACTATGGCACTATCCACATCATTTTGGAAATTTACATCTATTGTTATCTTATGCTAGTGTTTCAAACCTCTACCTTGTTGATATTATTTGGGTTGACATATATAATCTTTTGATCATATTTAATTTGGTGATGTATATATTCTTTTTATCATCTTTAACTTGGTGATGCCATCTTCTTTGAGTCTCATTTTGGTGTGACCTTCACTGTAATTATTTTTATTGTGTTCCTAAGTACCACAATCCACTCCTAACACATTCCTTGGCCCACAAAAAGATTTCATTTATCTTGATACTTGGTTGATTTATTTTATGTGTTTAATATTATTATTTCCTTTAATAGTCTGGTACCCATATTCCACACTAAATTATGTGCCTAGTCCTCTAATGCAATGAGTAGCTATATGTTGACAATTCCCTAGTCAATAACATGTAAATAGCATGATGTTAATTTGAATATTTCAAGGTGTATAATCATTAGCTATTTATGCGAATATATTTTTTTATCAAATTCAAAAATCATTCAAAGATAAAATTTTACAAAAAAAGATATAGTAGGAATCACCCATAAATATGGCTACTCAAACATGGTTTTGTGCTTTATTAAGAACACTATGATGCATAATCATTGTGTTTATGACCTAATATACATTATACTATCCTACCAAATGTAAAATACAAATAAAAAAATTCATATACATTATTACAACATAGATCAAACATGTTATGCATGGTATGGCTTGAATTGGCTTCTATTGAAATGCACATCCATAATTTCACCATCCAAGTTATGTAGATTGAATGTTATAATATATAAAATATCATAAATTATTCAGGACTCCAGCCAAAAAATATCAATCTTCCTTGTGTGCTTCAGTACTTGGAATCATAGAGTAAAATAGGGGCACCTTTAAGTAATATCTCTCCCTTAATGTATCAGTCATGCTAAGATTTTTGTTAGGCCTTATCCATGATTTAGATAAATTAAGATATGCCATGTATTTTTTAAAATTTCATGAGGTCCTTAAGTAATTCATTAAGTGACCCCTTTTTCTCTAGTCAACCCATTCACATGATCTACAGAGATGGAACTAAAAATTCCATGGGTTTAATTGATTTTATCCTAAATGTAGGATGAAAATGTATGGACTTAATGAGGTGCCTATTAATAATTTTATGGGCCCATGATACCACTAAAACATAGTCATCCAATTATTTTTTCTTGACATCATAAATATTGGTTACTATATTTCAAGTAATCATGTTGAAAATTTTCACAATCATATTTGCTTGTGCATGGTATGGGGTAGTCTTGTGATGTAAAATCATGAATTAAAATAGTAGGATACACATGGTATCATTAATAAAATGGATACCTTAGTCAATTTTTGAAGCTCAGAGGGAACCAATATCAGCTAATCATATTCTCCCATAGAATCACATTGTTATTTTTTTTGTAATTTTTTGTGAGCGCTACCTTAGCCCAATGAGTTAAATAGTAAATGGAAGTAATAACATAGAGGGCATCAATATTGCACACAAATAGAGATATTAGGCCCAAAAAATCAATAACCTAATTATAGAAAGGTTCATAGGCTAAGACGGTAATCACAATCATCTCATCCCAGTAGTTTTTATCAAAGTTTAATCTCAGTCTAGATAAGGTGAATTTGAATGTTGAATGGTCATAGAAGACAAGAATAAATTACACACCACCAAAGATCTCTATCAAATCAAAATCACAAAATAGAGAATTACATGAGATAAAAAATGGTGAAAATCCAAAATATTCATTAAGATAATCAAGCTCAAGTAGATCATATGTATAGGAGAGAAAGTAACTCCTCCTCAAATGGTGGTCAAATCACCCATAGAATAGAAATGCAAGTCTTCCATAAAATGTGGCCATAGTTTCCCAAAATATAAGAGTAACTACCATACCTAGAATAACTAATCAATAGAGTTACATCCTAGTCTTCTGATCAAACCTATGACATATATGACACACTATCTCCATATAATTAAGCATATCCACCAACTATATGAAAAATCCATGTGAGAAAATATAATATTCCTAAATATATAAAAATATGGGAAAATAAATGCCCACACTAATATCCCCCATAAACACAGTTTAGGTAGATAGTGTAAAATAAAAAATGGGTCATGATGACTAGGCTTGATTAGGTACTCATGTACAAAGAAATATCTCATAAAGTAGAGAAAAATAGAAACCCCATAGAAATAACTCCCCCACCAAAAGAGAAACATAAAATAAGTGAAGATTCTAGAAGACCCCCTAAAGATGATGCTACTAATGATGTAGACTGGACCCCAAGAAGATATTATATATGAATACACTTACTCTTGGTGAAGGGTTTGGTAAATAGATCTACAACCTACTCTGAAGACTATAAAAATATGAAGTCAATGACCTGACCATGAATGAAATCCTAGGTAAAATGCACATGAATATCAATGTGCTTTATCTGTTGGTGCTAAACTAAATTTATACATATTTATATAGTACTATGGTTGTCATAATAGATGATGTTGGGTTACTTGATAGGAATGCCAAACTTACATAAAATACCCTAAAGCTGAATATCTTTAGTAGTTGTGTTAATAGATCAACTTAACTCTAACTCCATAAAAGATATAAAAATAGCATTTTTCTTCATGATTGACCAACTGATAGGACTAGAACCTAAATAAAAACTATAATCTAAAGTGAATTTGTGATTCTAAGTATCTCTAGCCCAATCTAAATATAAAAAACCAATGAAGTCAGCCTATGTAATACATATGTATTGAATCTTGAATGTAGAATAGCCCTAAATGTAGTGGAATATCTAATTGGTTACCTTATAGTACATCTCATGGGTCTCTTGCATGAATTGTGAAACAATATCGACTGCATATGAAATGGTGGGCTTAGTATGAGTTAGATAAATGAGGATATCAACGAGTTGTTAAAACTAAGTGGCATCAACCAAAGGTGTAGAATAATAAACCTCAATTTTGACTCTTGATATAAATAGAGTTAGAGATAGATCAAAATAAACTATGTGAAATTAAGATAAAATATCGAGAGCATACTTAGACTATGCAAGTGAAATCCTTGAATGGAACTATGAAACATCACTACTAAGGATTAATGCAGAAGACCCAAGTATGTCATGTTGAATCTATCCTGTAGATCTATCTTCACCACCACAATAGATGATGAGGAATTCTCGATGATCAAAATATCATAAACATAAAGGACTAGTATCAATAAAGAATAATCCTACCATAATAAGTATACATTAGGGACTAAATGACACTTAGTGAAACCTAAAGTAAGGAGGAAGGAAACCATGTTGGTGTACCAATCTTGAGGGGCCTATTTAAGACCATAAATGGATTTCCTAAATTTGAAAACTAAGGATGAATCTTAAACAAACCCAAGTGGCTTCTCCATGTAGATATCCTCCTCAAGGTCTCTATGAATAAAATCACTCTTCATATACATCTGATGAACATACAAACCATGTGTTGTGGTTATAGCTAGTGTGAGTCAAATTAAAGTCATCTTTGAAATATGTGTAAAGATCTCTAAGTAGTCAATGTTGACTATCTAGGAAAAATGATTTACAGACAATCTCACCTATTACTTGTCTATTGACCCATATAATTCAAAAATGGTATAATATATCCACCTACATCAAACCATCTTCTTTCCCTTAGGTAGTGAATTCAAATCCCAAGTGTGATTTTTGATCAAGGAAGAACATTCTTCCTGCATAGCACCAACCAACTCAAGTATGTTTGAAGCCTCTCAAAATGTTTATGGATATAAAAGTAAAGAAAATAATGCATGTAGACCACACTAGTAATCTTCTCTAGTATGTTTGCCATCTACTAGATCCCCTACCCAAGTGCCTACACATTAAAGTTTCTATCAGGCCTAAAGAGGCCCATAAGTGGGTGAGTCAAGTGTTGACTCCTCATTTTATGAAACATGACTATAGGTGGATGTAGAAGACTGTCTACCACTACCATCCTTATCATAAGTTTAAGAATAAGAAGACCCTACTTAAAGAACCTGCTCTATATGATCTATGTCAAAATAAGAATCATTAAGTCTAAGTGAATCTAATGAAAAAGAAGAAGTGTCAAGTGTTGAGTCTTTATAACTCTCCTACAAATGATTGCTTATCTATATGAACAATTAAAATTTGGTAGGATGTAGAAGGTAGTACCAATTGATACCATCTAAATAACCTACAAAGATACAAGGCTTGGATTGAGGTTCCATAGCTTTGAATTTCTTCTTTGGTATACAGGACATAGATGGAGATCTAAAATCCCTAAAATGCTTAACATCAGATTTCCTTCAATGTTAATCTTCAAAGTGAGTTGTATTTCAAATCTTTATGAATAACCCTATTCTAAATATAACAAGCACAATTAATGGCTTTAACCCAATACTGAGGTACTAATGACCTAGAGTGAATCATATATTTAGAAATATCTTTTAAGGATCTATTATTACATTATGTGAAGGAATATAAGTAACTATTTGTGAAAAATAAATCCCCTCTATGGTATATAATTTATCAAATATATTATTGACATATTCACCTCCATTTTTAGTTCCAATAACCTTGATATATTTCTCATATTGTCTCTCAACAAGAGCCTAGAAGTATTGAAAATATCTAAACACTTAAAACTTTTCCTTAAGAATGTATACCCATGTATATCTCAAGACATCATCAATGAAAGTGAGAATGTACTTATCCCTTGTAAAACATAGATTAGGAAAAGGCCTAGATACATTATTGTGAACTAGCTCCAATGCTTGTGAAGCCCTGCATATTTTACATTTGTCAAATTTCACTTTAGGATGCTTTCTAAGAGGTCAACCCTCATAAATTCCATTAGAGAATCAGACTTGAGTCAATCCTATGACTATGTCATGTTTTTATAAGTTTTTCAAGGTAGAGGTCATTAAGGATGTGAAACCACTCATGCCATAATTTTCTAACTCCATTTGAATGAGCTAGCAATGTAACTAGAGAAAAATTAGGTACAAAATGTGAGAAGGTGTATAACCTATATTGGTGATCTACCCTACCCACTACCACTATAAAATCACTATACAACCCCCTTATTATAATTGAATCTAGTAAAACTCAACCCTCATATCTTTTTTGATATGAGTTAATTAATACACTTATAAGAGATTGGTTTAAAGAGAGGACACTTAGACCATTATTGAATGTTCCTCCTTCTACTTACATAGACCCTCTCTATGTAACATATATATAAGTGTCATCACCCACACTAATGGAAGACATGCTATAAGGACCTAAGGAATAACAATCAACATGTGAAGATCCCATGTGATGAGCAGCACCCATGTCAATAACCCATGATGATGTTGAAGTTGAAACTACTACAAGAACCTTGCCCTTTTATTTGTCTCTCCCCTTGCCCTTTGACTTAGTAGAATCTTGGGTAGATGAATTCTACTTGATGGAATCTGAAACACCTATACTTTTATTATATAGGAGACGAGTTATAAGATCTATTTACTTCTTCATTTACTTTATTTTATCATTCCCATTTTTCTTATAGTATGCAAAGTTAACCTTTTCTTTATTAGATTTTCCATTAGAAGAGGAGGATTCAGTGTTAGTTTTGGCATTATTATTATTATTATTATTATTATTATTATTATTATTATTATTATTATTATTATTATTATTATTATTATTATTATTATTATTATTATTCTCTTCGTTTGAAGTCTTTGATTTTACATTACAAACAATTAGGGCTTGAGGTTTTATGGACTTTAATGTACCCATAAGAATAAAATTATCTTTTTATCTGGTAATTTGGAAATGAAATTATCTAAAAAGGGAGTTTTCCATGTAATTCCAAAATCACTTTTAGTGGCATGGAAAGTAGAGACAATGACTGAATAGTTAGGACCTAGTTTAGAGAGTATAGAAAGAATATGTTGGTCATCTAATTTATTTATCCCAAATTATTTCAATTTAAATATTAAGTACATGAAATTAGTGAATAAATCATAAAGGGTGTCAAATTTCCAAGGAATTAGGATAATGAGTTCATTCTCAAGATCATAATCTCTCATCACATATTGATCTCCAAATAGTTTACCCATAATTATTCATACATCATGAGGTGATTTGGTAGGCTCTAAGTGAAATAAGAGATTAGATGTTATATCAAGACATAATATCCCATAGGATTCATCACTACTATTATACCTATTAATTATATCTACATTTGTGTTAGGTTAAATTTTATCACCAAAGCTTATCCTATACAAACCCTTAGAATTATTTTCATATTGATTTTAAAATTATGATAGTTAAAGGGATTTAGTGGGTTGATTTAAATTTAATCCATAAATGCAAAAGTGATTTGTAGTAGTAGTGAATGTTTTAATTGTTATAGAATCAAAAGTGCAAGTAGAATGTAAAGAGAGAGAGAATAAAAAAAGTACACCCCCCTAATCTATGAAATGGTGAACCCCCCCCCCTCCCCCCAAATGTTTCAAATGCATGCTCAAAAGACATTGAATATAGTTTATAGTTCATCTAGAGTAATCAATGTATGTTTTAGAAAAGATATTTTTTTTTGCAAAAGAGGTGTGGACATTGGGCTTAACTGATAATGTGTCTATGAGTGTTTAAGTACAAAAAGTGGGCCAAGTAGTGAACCCCACAAAATTTCACTGTATAAATTTAGTGAATTTACAAAAAAATTAGACCAATGGAAAGAGAAAAAAACATAAACTTTTAAAAAAATGGCACTCAATTATGAGTTATCAATCAAAAGTTATAGAAAATTACATTTCCTATCATTAATGACCAATTTAATGAATTTGCACTAAAATTTTAAATGCAAAGTGGAAATGGAGTGGACATAACCTTCTAGACAATCAACATAATTGAAATTATGTGTTATAAATCCTCAATCAAATTACAAGTCTTATTCAATCCTTTCACAATATACATTTTTTTTAAATAATAAAAAACTTTTAGCAACAATCTCCAAATTATAAGATTTGAATTTTTGAGTATTAGTTAATAAGAACATCATATCATTTAAATTTATTAATGAAATTAAAAATTTCAAAATGATTCATAAATTTAAGACCAAGGTGCACCAAACCTAGAACGATTTTTTCATGATTCGCTATGGTTAGAGATTAGTAATAGCTTGAATACATGGATAGAAAACTAGTCATGAGCAATGAAAAAATCAAATCTAAACCACAAAGCCACAAAATTTGCACTATGATGGAAAACATGTTTCTTCAAGAAACAAATGCCTCTTCCAAGACATAATGAATTTGGTCAAAATATAAGAACATTACAAATAATTCAAATTTATGATAAAAGGAATGGATGTATCTTAATGAAAAAAAATATAGATCTATGATTCTACTTATGCAATAAATATCAGATTTCACAAAAAGCTTAACAATAAATAACTAGACAAATTTTTATCATGGGTTTCTCTGATAACATGTCAAAGTTTGATCTTAGTCCATATAAGGAAAATACAAAGGTTGAATGGTCACATGAGATAGGAAGTGAGTGCACACCACCAAAGAGCTATAATAAATTGAAATAATAAAAGAGATAATTACATGAGACATCAAAATGGAGAAACTACAAAATATTCATTGAGAGAATCAAGATCAAGTAGAGAATACATATAGGAGAGAAATTAACTCCTTAAATGGTGGTCAAATTTCCCTTAGAGTAGAAATGTAACTCCTCCACAAAAGGTGGTCACATGTGCCCAAAATAGAAGAGTAACTCCCATACCTAGAATAGTCGATCAAGAGAGTTACATCCTAGTATTATGGTCAAACCTATGACATATATAACACACTATCTCCATCAATCAAGCATATCCCCTAAATATAGGAAATATCCATGTGAGAAAATATAATATTTGCAAATAAATAAATCCAAGAATATAAATACTTACACTAATAGAGTTTTCCTAGTCCATTAATAGGCATCATAATTTTGCACATATTATTTGGCATCTCAAAATAAGGTAGGCCACCATAAACCAGAAAGGAAGATCTTGCATATAGTAACTTCTATATAAATATGACCCCTTTAAATTCATTCATGTAACACACTTGACTATTAATATTATTTCATACAAATGTACATGACTTAGTCATGCATGATATTATAAATTTCAACTCCAATGAGCTAATACGGGGCAATATAAATAACCAATTGTTTATTTTTTAGTGGAAAGGTTGTTTGGATCAATCTTTGATGTGTGAAAAGTATTAATATCTTAAATATACTCAAATACACATTATATCATGTATAAATAAACATACACCATGTCATTCTTAATGTTCTACACATTCTCACTTGTATTGATGCATGACAAGAGGGCTAAACCTAAGTTTTACTAACCAGGCTTCACAATTATACAAATTTCAAATATTTGGAATAACATGATCATGTGTAAATAATTACAAGTACTGGATAATTTATAAGGTACTTTAATGCCTTACGATCATTGAATAATATAAATAGTGTAGCCAACAAATATTGGCAAAATGTTTGTAGCATGTACACCATTGTGAGTGTCTCATACTTAGTGGTTGTCTAGTTATACTCAGCTACTATAAGCTTACATCTTTTCTTCAATTTTCAATAAAATATGGAACCTATCATTATACCCTAAGTTCCAACATGCACATGAAAGGGGATCATCCAATCTAGGAATTTAAGGATTATTACAC
Source organism: Torreya grandis (assembly GCA_037957365.1). NCBI lineage: Eukaryota > Viridiplantae > Streptophyta > Pinopsida > Cupressales > Taxaceae > Torreya > Torreya grandis. The sequence goes on along the minus strand of JARHVA010004966.1, from coordinate 724,121 downwards.
TTATGAGTTTATTTTTCAATGTTTTGAATTCCTTCTCTTATTCCTAACCCTATGTTAATGGACTATTAGTATGTATAAGTTCTTATAGTAGTGTTATGATTTCATTATAGTGATGAATGAACTTATGGTAAAAATTGGTATGCCCAAAAAATGAACACACTTCCCACTAAGTTATGGGTTCCTCAAGCTATATAATGATGGCCACCTTGTTAGGGCCATTAAGGATGCAATATTTATAGATCACATGGCCAAGTAATATGGTAAAAGGTGTTAAAAATATGTAATTCTTCAAATTGATATAAATTTTAAGCAAGTGAGAGTGCTACAACATGAGGAATTATTTATCATGATCTCTAGACCATATAGTATCTATTCATAAAAACATAATACAATTAAATGGTAAACAAAGTCCTTGAAGGATATAATGACAATACATGATAAAATGGAAGGCACATTATTTATGACTAATGACATGACATTACAAGAAAAAAACCTAATTTTTACTTGTTGATAGCCCCAAAAATGCAATAGTGAATGTTTAGACCTCGTACCATACTAATCCCTTAAGACATTTCTTAGTGAAAGAAGAAGGAAAGGGGAATGTGACACAAACAACATTAAGGAGACAATAATCAATGCATATGAAGATGTGACCATCCTAATCGATACTAATAATCATTAGGTTTACCTAGTTAAATTACTCAATTGGGATATTATTCTAATAAACAACATGATTTTAATTTAATATATACTAAAAAAATTGGGTTCATCTAGTGTGGCTTCTTATTCATGGCTCTTGAATCATCCACTAGTTTGATCTTCATTTTCCCCAAAGAATAATGCACACCCTTCATCTCATTTTAGCTTGTTAGGAAGATGTAGTGGAAATCCAAGATCAACTCCATGATGCATGTCGAATATACATCATACTATAATCACAAATTATGGCCATTTTGGGCTCTCTTCCTGAGTTGATATTTAATTTAGTCATTATTAAAAGTTATTAATAACACTTGTACTACTGAAATTTCATGTCAATTAAATATCACTACCCATGATAAGTATCAACTCATAAATTATTGGGGGTAACCTCTTGGGTTCTTTGTATACCTTAGGAATAATTTTTTGCTTCTCATCCTTACATTTTTTATTGCATGACATGCTCTTCATTTCATTGGCATCACTATAATAACTATTCAACCTATAATATTCAAAGAACTATGTAGTGTGAGTCCCTTATTTATGTACATGTTTTTAACCCACTCTTCCATTATGGATTCATCCTATATGAGAGCATGGTGGATACATTACATGGATTTGACCAACTTGAGATTGGTTGAGGAAAATGAAAAACTATGGATGAAATTATTATTTAGGACATTATAACCATCAGTTTCTTAGCATGTCTCATTCAAATCATACCACATGTGATACCACATTTTTAGAGTTTGATAGAAGGCATGAACCTATTATCCTACTAGGAAACAAGGTGTGTATCTTATCCATATTTATTCACACAAATGAACATGCATCTAAGGATTAGATTCACCATTATATGTATGTAGTCCTTGGTGGTAATTTTTGTGTTCAAATTTGGATAATATAACATCCTTAACATTAGTCCAAATGGGAAGGCTAGGATTTCAATTGGATAATCAACATGCAAAAATGTTATTCATAGTGTATACCAAAGCACCCAAATTATATTTCTCCTTGGAGACACATACCTCAAGGTCATCCATTAATGGACTATCCCTTTTAGAGTCATCATATTTATGTAGCTTAACAAGTTGTCCCTTGCTTATGTAAAATAAACTTTTCACCTTGGATGCAGTGTGAAATACCCAAATCTTATTTGAAACCAAGGTAATCCTGATGTTGGTATGTAGGATTTTTTACATAGGTCAAAACTAAGGAATTTAGTGAACCATACCACATATTCTCCCCATTACTTCATTTGATTCATGTACCCATCAATTTCAAAAAGTTCTTGTGGTGTTAGAAGTGTATTTTTCCTCATTGTAGCTCAAGATCTCATCCACATTTGGATCAATGTTTTCCATTAATTAATTCATGATGTTGTATATTCTATTGATCTCTACATATAAGTCAACACTTTCAAGGTAAGGGGATGAATCTATCAAAAATAGAATTATAAAAAGTTCATTCCTAATTTAAAAACTCGTGTAGCACTTCTTGAACTGCATATCCAAATTTTTAGATAACTCCAAATTTGAACAAGTAAATTTAGGTAGTTTTATGCCTCAAAAAGCTTAATTAGCTCAATTTTTTCTCAAAACATTTCATCAAATATCTCAACAAAATTTTCTTATAGAATCCAAATGCGTGGAGTATAGATTTTGTTCACCATGAATAAAACATGTGGCAAGGGTCATAAAGTCATCCTTCCCATATTGAATCAAGCATCTTTGATGAGGTTATTAATTTTGGCACCTATTTACACTAATATATCACACACTTAACACCCGTTAATGTTTATTTAACTTTTAAGGGTTTATGGAGTTTAAGCCCTAGGTTGTTAAACGGTTTGATTATAGTAAATTAGGTTATAAATATAAAATAAATATATCCACTAATTTGTAACCAAATTGACCTAATTTGACCTTTCTAAAAATATAAATAAATGATTTAAACAATTAATTAGATAAAAAATGATTGAGATAGGAGATATGGAGGTTGCAAACTAGTACAAGAGGTTACCTAAGTGTCACAGGCATGATCCAGGTCTCAAAAGCCTTCTTGGATAGTAACGCCCAAACTAGATACTATCACCAATAGAGTTAGTGTCCTTTTTACTACACTAGTGTCTTTTTTGTATAATTGTTATAAGCCTATGAATACACCTGTGTCTGAGTTTTCCAAGCCAATTCTTATGCGCATGATTTATGAATCATTATCAATGATTTGTTTTGACTACTTTTATATAAAAACCCTAAACCTCCATGTTTTTAGGGCATCTAGTTGGCAAAAGTAGTAAAGTGTTATGTTAGTGGGGTATTCTAGACATCCTCAACAACCCATTATGATGAGATTTTCCTACATACCAATACTCTGAGGAAGGACCAATTTTAATGTAGTTCTCCCCACTTAAGTGTTGGTGTAAGTACAATTGAATCTAGTATAAATGTCAAATTGAGTACTTTGACTATGATTGAGACTAGAAATCTAAGTAATCTAAGACTAAGAATGTTTTAGATGGATGTATGCATAAGTAAGGTATAATAGGGATTAACAAACTTGATTGTGCATAACTTGTTCCGAGTTTGTTTGTGTTATTTGCATTTTATTTCCATATAGTGAATAAAGGGATAAAATTAATGTGTATATATACTATACTATTGTTTGTGTGGGTATTAAAAGAGGTATTGTATAACCCTAGTTAGTTGTTCTGAAAATATATCCATTGGTGGCCAAAGGTGGTAAAAGGACAATAGCACCCAAACTAGGATATTAGAGACATTGGCACTACTATCTAAATTATGGCACTAGTGTCCAAGTGGAAAAAATTGAGGCACTAAGGGGAAAGATGTTAAATTAAGGGTTTAGGTCTACTTTAGGGATGAGTGTGCCCATAAAAAATATGGATAAGTGTCTAAATTGGCCCTAAGATAGATCTACATTTAATCTAAGGATATGTGGTCTCAAGTAACACTATTAGCACTCAAGTGCCATTTTTAGATGATTAAATTTTCTTGCCTCTTTATTCTATAAATTTAACAATGTTAAATGACTATGATAAAGGAAAAATAATCAAACCAAGACTTACCCGATTCAGAGAGAGTTTTTACTTCAACATACGAGTTTATTATTTTAGGCCTAGTCTCTTAGTAACCATTATTTTGTAAAAATATTGTAGGTTTAAACAATCTACAGGGTTTCCAATGAAAATAAACACATTTATAAGTACCCATTAAGACCTTATAGCTTCACACAAAGTTTAAATTTTAGATTCTCATTGGAAGTATACTAATTTCAAAAAACCTTTCTACAATTACGTCTAAGTTAGTTTTCCTTAAGAAATTTGATCGAGTTTTTGATCAAAGACAATCCAAACATGTCATTAATAAATTAAACATTTAAAATAAATTGAATAACAATTAATATAATATTTATATTCAATTTATGCCTTTGAGGACATTTATAGAGTGCAAAATCATTTTTTTCTCATAAACCCTAGACAAGTTTTTACATAGACCTAAGAGAGTGAATTTAAGGTTTAAAAACACAAATAATTTATTTCAAGGTTATAACCACCATTAAAATTCCTACACCAATAATTTTCAATTACATTAATTGATAAAAATGCTTTAAATTTTTTAAATCTCTTAAAAATGAAATTTACCAGTCTTAGTGTACACAAAATGATTATTCCCAGCCTTATTAAAGATGAATGTGATAGTGTACCTATTTCACCAATAAAAATGACTAAATATTAATTTTATATGATGGATATTACTTTAATATTTCTTCATCAATAGAAAATGTCCAATTCAATATTTCATATTATTGGAATTTATCAAATTTGAATTTTTAACACCTGTTTTGCATAGTCCAGTCTCCCCAGTCAAAATACTATCTGTTGTTGCATGATGAAGGAAAATATAAAATGGTTCTAAAATATTATTTTAATTATAATAACTTCCATAACTAACTAACCCATAAAAACCATATTTTTATTAACTAATTTACTTAAACCCTATTTAGCATGTGAAAGCAGTCAGAGTTGGTTCAAAACTCACTATATATTGATTGAAAACATTATTAACATGATGTGAAAATTTTATAAATACTCTTATAAAATTTATAAGTCATGAGAATACTCTATTTCATTACTATCAATGTCAAAAAGTTTCAAAAGGCAATGTTTCCTAGTCTAGGAACTTCAAATTCAAAATGAGCGAGAAAATATAAAATGAACCCAAATTCAAATTTTATGCCAACCTAAGGCCTATATATTATACCTCTTAACACTAAATAATACATAAAATTTAATGAAAAAATATTCTTAGGTGATGCTCTTGCATTATACTCCCTAGGAACAAAAATTTAACTCGTGAACTCATGTTCATGAGGTCTTCAAGAGTACCTTCAGTATTGATTATGTCTGATTAATTCATCCAAGGTGCATATTCAATGGGATTGTGTTTCCACTTAACTAATTATTGGTAATACTTCTTGACTAAAGTTATTTTTCTAAGATTATTATCCAAGATGGATTCAAGTTCCTCTTTCTTGGCTTGTGGCAACTTATTTTCCCATTCTTGGACTATTGTTTATTCATTTTCATTTAATTGACCAATATCATCCCATTTTATAAATGGATACCAGTCTAAATTTTTTAAAATGGTAGATATTCCCACAACACTAGGCAATTATATTTCATATGCATTATTGGATAACTTCCTAATTACCTTTCAAGGGCCAATCTTCTTCATTTTCAATTTATTATGATCACCTTTGGGAAAATTTGTTTTTTCTCAGATGAACTAACACCATGTTCCCAACCAAAAAAATGAATAATCTTTTCCTAAGATCAATATTTTTCTTGGATTTTTCAACACTCAACTCTATTTGCTTCTTAACTTGTTCATAAACCTATTCCATAGAAATTAAAAACTCTTCTCCATCGATACTTATTTTCTCCATTTTACCTAGGTATCCTAACATTTTTCACCTTAGGTCTAATATTAATTATTGCACTTGAAACATATTTTTCCACATCTATATTAATCTTTGGCCAAAAATACTTCTGCTCCACCAAAGATATTGTCTTTGTCTTACCAAAATCTCCATCCAAACCACCATAATTGTTTCCCTTTGAAGAGATAACCATCTTGCATAATATAATATTAATAAACATTACTTGTATCACCTATTAATGGATCCTTTCATTAATAAACCATATTACCAAAATATAGATAAATATCATATACTTTTTAAAAAAATTCAAATCAAAACTACTTCAATCACCATATTAGTTATCAACCCTACTCGCCTACTCAAAAAATCAGCTACTTGATTCCAATTTACTAATTTATGTTTCAATACAAAAGTATAACCTTGTAAAAAAAACACCCACTTTTCATGCCTACTATTTAACTTCTTTTGAGTGTTCACATACTTCAAATCCTCATGATCACTAAGTAGGATAAAATCCTTAGGCACTAGGTAATGCCTCCAATGTATTAGTTCTTATACAATGGCATAAAATTCAACATCATATGTACAATACATTATTCTTAGCTCATTTTATTTATCAATGGAATATGCTGTTGGATTCCCTTCTTGACTTAACACAACCAATTCCCACAAATGAACTATCATAATCAACCTCAGAAACTTTGAAAAAATATGATAATGCTAAAATAGGATTTTATATAATTTTCTTAAACAACAAATCAAAACTTTATATTGCTTTCCTTGTCCATGCAAATTGTATTCCTCTCCTACAATTTGTTATTGGTGCAACAAGATTAATAAAATTATTAATATATATATTTTTTAAAGTTTTTAAACCATGAAAAATTCTTACCTCTATGATTATATTTGGAATAGGTGACTCAACAATTTCCTTTCTTTTTTATTCATCCACTCATACACCATCTGTTGAAACTACAAATCCCCAAAATACCAAACTATTTTGCATAAACCTACACTTATTGAAATTTGCATAGAAATTATCTTTTGCTAACAATTATAATACCATTATCAAATGGTTTATGTAATATTATTTAGTCTTAATAAATATTTAAATGTCACCAAAATAAACTACCATAAACTTACCACTATATTCACATAAAACTATGTACATCATCCTCATAAATGTGTTAGGTGAATTAATTAATATGAATGGAATCACCGTACATTCATATAAACCATCTCTAGTCTTTAATGTTGTTTTAAATTCATCTCCTTCACTAATTCAAATATGATATTAACCAATCCTTAGATCAATCTTGGTAAAATAGTTTACTCCTGAAAGAACATCCATCATATCATCTAAATGAGGTATAAGAAACCTATACTTTATTGTAATTTTATTGATTGATCACTATCCACACAAATTTTCCACCCTCCATATTTATTTAGAGATATAAATGTTGGTCTTACATAAATACTCATGCTCTCCCTTAATACACCCTTCCTCACTGATTCATTAACCTACTTATTCAATTCTACAAAATCTATTTGAGTCATAATATAAGCTACTTGATTAGGTAGAGTTGAGTCTAGAATAAAATTGATATGATGTTTAATATCTTTATTTTGTGGTAAAACATTTGGTAACTCATTAGGTATAACATATTCATATTATTTCAACACTACTTTTGCTTTTGTTGGTATATGTGCCACTTCTATGCCTTCTTTCTTTGCTACTAATGCATAGCAATAACATGTCATATGCATGTATTTGATAAATTATTTTTTATTTATAATGATTTTAACCTACAATTTTTAATTTAGAGGTAATAGAAATACCTTCATATTGTGGACAAGGAATACGTAGAGGGGAGGCTAGTCTTGTGTTAGTCCAATATATAAAACTCAAATAAACACACTAAAAATCCTAACATATCTAGCCTAAACACTACGGAGAGCATAGGTAATAAGCAAACATATGAAAACACAACTAGAACATAAAATAATACTCTCTTTTAACTTCCTTAGATCCCCAAATGTTTTTTTGAAAGGATTCTTTCATTTATGCATAAAGAAATATTGATCAATGAATATTTTTTGTCTTCAACTTTCTTTGGCACATTGGTTTTGATTGATTGGCTTAAGATTTGGGCATGGTAGCATTATTTTCATGAGGCTTATGGAGTAAACTCTACATAATATCTCTATAATATCGAAGATTATAAGTGAATGGACATGGCCTTATATTTATAGCCTAAAAAATTAACTCTCACCCAAGGTGAGTTAAGGTTGAGTTTAAACATGGAATGGGTTCAAACTAATACTAGGTGAGTTAAGACTAACTCCAATTGAGTTAATAATTGTCATGTAATTATAATTTTCAATTACTAGGAATGGATCTCAAATTAGATATTTGGGGATATTTTTAAAGATCTTGATAACTCATAAAGGCAATTATGAGAAGGATTGAAATTTTGATTTTTGGAATTTAATTTTTTAAATATTCATTAACTATAAATGGATAATTCAAATAAGAATTTAATATTATTTAATTATATAATTCAATTTGATTATAATTTTAGGTTTTTAAATATTTAATCAAGTTCCCTACTTAGTGGGTCTATAGGCTAAATTGATAGTTGTTATGTCACAAGGTGATTGGGGATAAATCTGTGATAGGTTAGAATTATATATGGAATAGTATCCAAAATAGGCATTCCTTAACATGATTTTGAGCTTTGATGAATGATGCATAGATTAAATTGGGATGTTTAATGATTCCTAGACTTAATTTGTAATGGTTGGTAAGAATTAGTTTGAATTTTATTTGAAAGCTAGTTGTGGCCAATTTTGGATGTCCACAAATACCACCTTCCCAAAAACTATATGTGTTATTTGATCCATCATGAAATATTTTTATATCAAACTACCATGGTCTTCCCAATATCATATGGCATCAATCCATTGGTATAACATCACACCATATTTCATCCTTGTAAGTTTTACATATAGAAAAATTGATTAAACATAATTTATCTACTATAACTTAATTTAATTTCTTAAATCATGAAATCCAATAATGATTAGGATGATTTTCACACTACAAACCTAGTTTCTCAATCATATCTTTAGAAACCATATTTTCACAACTACCACCATTTATAATTACCTTACATATATTACCTCATAAAGTATACCTTATTTGAAATATATTTGTTCACAACCACACATCACCATCTTCTTTATTATGCACATGTTATTTCCTTAGAGAAATCATTGTTCTTCTCATCATGAGATTTTCTCCAATATCTATTGTTGCATCTTTGATATTTTTTATTCTATTTCAGCTTCAACTAAATTCACTCTTTGGAGATCCTCTTGCCTATTTTATTTATCGTAGTGGTGTGGACACTTGAATGTTTTATGGCCTTATTCTCCATATCTGTAACAAACATGATACTTATGTTGATTTTTAAACCATCCTCTACCACCACCATAGCTTCATCCTCTCTGAAATCCTCTTCCTTTTTGTTGATTTTCCTCTAGTGTTTTTAAACCCACCTATTATTTTACTAAATCCATGTCATCCCCTTATTGGAGTGGATTGTCCTCTTATTGGCCCAATATATATTCTTCTCAAATTTTGTCTATTTTATTTTTCTTCTTCCTTCAAAGATTACTGATAACTGTCTTCCATGTAAAGTATTCTATGCATACATAATTCATCTTGAATATAAAACTTTAAACTATCTGCATACCTTATGGCCATATATTATTATGTTTCATCATGCTCCACATGTATAGAAAGATTTGAAAACTCATATTTATACTCATGTAGACTTTGATTCTTCTACCTCAATTTTTTAAATATTCTATATAGGGTTTGTGAATAATCCATAACAATAAATTTCTCCCTCAACTTATTCTCCATATTTTTCAATGAGTTTAACTTCTCTTTAGCTTTTATTTTTGTTTCCTTTTTCTAGTGATACCACCAAATCATTATACGACCCCTCACTTTTATACGTGCAACCTTTACCTTCTTGTCTTCTCTCATTATCCTCTATTAGAAAATTTTATCCATATTATTCATCCCATCTATCAATTCCTCTAGTTTTAAACTTCCTCCATAATCTAGAGTGTAAACCTTGAATCCTTCTCTCCTTCATTTTAAAAATTTAACCATCCTCTCTTCCATTAATGGTGTCTATTATTGTTGGTTCGCTTGCATAATTTCTTATTCATGATATGTGTCATATTATACCCAAACTTATACTCTCATTTTTATTTAATTTGTAATGATATTGGTTAATTTTTCTACTTGTCTTTATATTTCTTGTATAGTATAACTCATCTACGTGATTCCTCCTCCTTTCATCGTCTCTTTCATGTCTAGTATTAGAACTTGCTTTGATACCAAATAATGAACTCAATTATTATAAAGATAAATTAAAATATAATAGTCCAATATTAAAAATAATAGATATTATTGATTCATATTAAATTATTTTAATAATTACAAACCATGCATAAATAAGCCTCAACCTAAAATTAGAGTTGACACAGAAAAATTTAAAATATAAAAATAAATGAAACTAGACCTATTATTTTTAGTATCTTCTATTTTTATGAAATTTTTGATGTAAGTTTGTTCATCTCTAAAAATATCCAAAAATAAAATAAACACTAAAAGTAACCTATCAGATGAATTTTAACTAAAGTTGAAGTCTAGTTAAAAAAAAAGAAATAATTACTAAATTTATTAAAAAACCCAAAATTAAATTAAATTAAAATTTTGGACCCTCAAATGGTCATATATGTCCTTTAAAATATTAAAAACATCACATTAACAAAAGGGCGAGTTATGGCTGCATTGAACTTTTCAAGCTGGTCATTTTGGCATAAAGATAGGGTCAAACAAAGCTACAAATCAAAAGTTATGTCATTTGTATTTTCAATATCTTTTTCTACATAAACATAATTATATCATAATATTCCATATTCCAAAATAGATAAGACAAAATAGAATTCCATGGCCAACCAAGGAGCACCGATGAGAGGTATGATGTGAACTACATCGTAATAGTTCTGGAAAGATTCATTGAGCTGCCAAAGATCAATCGATGAGGTCAAACCTATACAAGCTAAAAAATGACTCATGGAGGAAGATATTTTATATATTTATTATGTGTAATAAGTGTGAGAAGCACACACCCCTTTTTCATTCTTGGTACTTTGAATGATTAAGGGATAAGCCACATAGTGTTTTCCCAATGTTTTTGACTACTTAGTCATTTAAAAAATGATAAATGTCTTACTATAATGATTTTGGGCCCACCTTAATTTATTTAAATTATGTTTTGAAGTAAAAATAAGTGTTTTAATAAATATTCTTGGGATTATGACCCTTGTGATAGTGTTGGTTCAGATCTACATAGAAAAAGATGGAAAAGTATGGTGTAAAACACACTATTTCACACAAAACTAATAACTCTACTATATTATTTGTGCTAGTACATAATTCAATATGAGAGTATAAAATATATAGGAATATTATTCATATATTTAGGGAGATAAAATCTCCACCAAAATATCTCACCTAAACCATCTCCCAAAAACCCACTATATTTGAATATATTGTGCCTAACAATATATTTGACTAACTAGCAAAATATAACTTATAAACTATTACAAGTGTATTAACGTATTATTATAACTAAAAATAATAACTTTATAAACCAATAATGTTACATAACATCTCAACATTCACCCCTTGTGAAAATTATTAGTCCTATCTACACCCCCTTATTGTGATCATTGGGAGAATATACATGTTTAGGAATTACCTCGAATAGAATCATATGCCAATGCATACTTTTAGGTCTCCATACTACTATTATGATCTTGATGCACATGACCACTACTATCCCACATTTACTTTATGTGATTGTATGTATGTGTCACTAGTAGATCATCTCCATAAAGAAGTAAGATAGTCATGGAATATATGTTCCTAGTTGAGCTCTTGCTCAACTATTTGCCACATTACATTATATCTACACTCTCCCTTTTCTCCAAATATAAAAGTATGTCTAAACAAGTATGGGAATGAAAACACACAACTAAAAAAAGATAAAATCATACCACACATGTGAACATGAATCCTCTTCTTTTCTTATTCAAACACAAAAAAGTCACCAAATCATCTTGGGCCCCCTCATTGGTGACTGACGAGAGGATTTGAAATATCTAGCCTTCATTTCTTCTATCCTCTAATATGTCACTACATAATTGATGAAGTATCGTTGAAGCTCAGGTGCATTATTTTATTGAGGGAAATCCCCTCATAGTTTGGATGCATTTGCCATTTGATGACATTTGACTTAGGATGTCACGTACAAGTGATAGTGCATCCTTAGACAAATAATAATATTGACACTTCAACTAATTTTTTAACATTTTGAAAATATTAACAAAACGACTTAACATAGACTGAAACATTATATTTGCATATATATGACATAAAGACCTTTTAAAATTTTCTATTTTTGATAATTTAAATATATAATTTAGTTTATAATATAAATAAAATCTATAATTACAAATTTAACTAAAGACATAAATTATTGTCATACTAGACTCAAAATAGACTTTTTGATGAGACAATGACTCAATAACTTAAATTAGATTTGTAAATAAGTAATTACAAATCTAAATAATCTAGACTTTGAAACTAAAAAATAAATCAACCCATTATAAATAAATCTTGACTCTTAATTCTAAAAGGCTTTTAATTAAAATTAAATGCATTAATATTTAAACTCATTGACTTTAATCACATAATCTATAGATACTTAACTACATAACACTGGTAAAAGTGCAATTCATTAGATATTAGAAAAATTTGAATCAACGCAAGATCAAATGAGTCCTGGGTGATGGTGAGGAGTCTAGATTTCAAAAACAACATGTAGACAATTGTTAGATTACTGTTTGAATAATGGTTGTGTCTTTAGTTACAACAACTGCATCTTATCTTCATCTTTAGAAATGATATGATCATAAGAAAAAATAATACAATATATGATTTGTAGACTATAAATAGATACACGATGGTAAGATCTTATTTAATGAGTAATACGCCAAGGAGATAGATGTTTGAAATATACAAGGACTATGTAGAATAATTATGTCATAGGATGCACATAATCAATAATCAAGCAAATTGTGGCTCAAATTTATTTTTTATTTTTAATAAAACATGAGATATATTATTGAAGAAGTATATTTTTATTTTTAATAAAACATGAGATATATTATTGAAGAAGATATATCACCACCAAAATATCTCACTTAAACTAACTCCTAATAACCCACTATATTAGAATATATTGTGACTAACAATATATTCAACTAACTAACAAAATCTAATTTATAAACTATTAAAAGAGTAATAATGTATTATTTTAACTAATAATAATGCTATAAATTAATAATAATTACATAATACCTCAAAAAATTGTCAATTTATCACTCGATTAGGACCTATATGGACCTTGACTTTAGTCTCTGGACTACAATTGATCTAGATGTGGGGTCATCTTTAAAATGACAAATATATATTTATAGTTTTATTGGGACCCATCTTTATGTATTGAGCTTTATTTATACCATTTCTAATTTACTCAAAGGGTTATACTTGGAATGTCCTTATTCTTCTACTGGGATCAACTTTATTTATTGTGTCATTGGCCTTTTAATCACAATTTAGTGAGATACAAACATGTGGCTTGATCTTGATCATCTATTTTATCATTAAGCTTTGGAGTATGCACCTTGGCACATTAGACAAGAATAAGTAGGATGCTAACACATGTCAAAATATTTTTAATATATAGGATTGAAATATCTATATTATCCATTTCTCTATCTACAAGATATGATTAAATGGGATGTTTCCATGTGGATGACACTCACTTCTCTAGATGATTGCATGTATTTGGAATATGTGTTCATAATTTTTAGTCATGGATGAGTAGCATTATGTGACATGGTATAATATCTATTATTATTATACCCAAGACTATTCCATTTCAAAATTTTACTACAAACGAATGAGTTGGAGGCACATGAAATGATCTCAGAGTTGAAGGTTTTACAGAGTCCTTACCTTAGCTATTTGAGATGATATAAATGTGGAACTAGGATAAGTACATATGGGAAAATAATTATTACATAGGTTATTAGCTTAAATTATTTATAACCATTACATCATAAGTTATAGAGAAGTGAGATGAAAGATACATGTCCTAATCCCATGAACCTTGATAGTCGATTAATAAAAATATGATAATTTAAAAAATACGTTGTGATGAAGTTGGGTGATGACACATTGAATGATCTTAGAGATCAAGGTCTAGCCATTGGAGTATTTACAAGGACATGGCCAAACTTAAATTTAATAATTACTTAAGGATAAAAAGAGACTATGGTGAAGGTTTATGTAAAGAAACTCTAGTAAAATGAATAAGTATGAATATGCATTCATACTACAATGGATATTTCCAAGTTAGATCAAGTAAGCTTTGGAAAGGTTATTCTATGAGGGTATAATAATATTAAGATGAATAAACAACCTTGGGCACAAATAAAGTTAGCTCAATTAGTCTATAAATTTGAAATTTGAATTCGATGAATGTCATAGAACTAAAAGCCAAATAGATGCATAAAATAACTTCAATAAATGTGTATGTAATCTCCCTAAAATGGTCAAGAAAACACAAATATTATGTATTTTCATGGCCCTTTCACAGAAAACTCCAACTAGAGAATATGATCTTTGTTCGTATTTAGTTAGGTCCCTCTATCTATCATATATTAGTTTCACTATATTCCCTAAACATCTCTTTGCTGATTCCCAATCATCCATAGCTTACCAGGTTTGACCCTTTCAGGCCCAGAGACCTCTCTTTGGACCCTTACCCATCCCCCTAGGTCCCAAACCCCATAGACAATAGCATAAAAAACTAGACTATAACATTGAAACCCAAGGTGTCTAGTTCTTAGCGCTATTGTCTAAGGTTATTATGACCCCCAACTAATAATTTTCTCTACTAGATAGGTCCTATCCCCTTCCTTTGCTTCACACCAAAGTCTCCCCTTTGTTGACCAAATGCAAATAGAGCCCCAAAATTCAAAATTAAGAGTCTCCTATATAAAGGACTTCACAAGGCATTTTATATCTAGCACTTACTACTTTACCACATTAGACATAATAAAAATTATTCAATAGTATAGCTCAACTTCTCTGCATCACACTTAGATTTACATGCTTGGTCAAGGAATGGCCTAAGAGAATTTCATTCTTTCATCAATCATGAGTGTTGAATAAGCATGTTTCCTAAGGGAGAAATACATCATATTTGAGACCCTAGATTGAGGGTTAATGTAGGTAGCAATCAGAATAGTATGGGTTCTAGATTGTGTGATCATTCTTCCCCTAGCACAATTTTTCCCACTTTGGCATTTGATCTATTTTGTTATTTCCATATGTGTAGATGAGTATAGGTATTGAAGATAGAAATAGACACCTGATGAGACTCGATGACTTTTAGAAGCTAAAATCTAATATGTAGGGTCTCTTGGAGCTAAGGGATAAAACCCAAAAAGATTAAAAAAAAAAAAAAATAGATCAAAAGGATGATAGCACCAAAAATAAGACTATAGTTCTAGACCCCAAAGTGTCTAGTTTTTGGCACTACTATCCAAGTAAAAAATAGACTTTTGAGTCCTATTTTTGATAGTCTAACAAATTAGCTCAAAAAATTTCAGTTTAAAAATCCTCTTAGTCCAAAAATCACCTAAGTTTTCTCTCTATCCCTTTGTTTGCTATTTTTAGTAATTAATTGACCAAATATAGATTTAACAAATCAGTTGGTTAATTTAGACATACTGTATTCACATTTTTTCTATATAAATCTAAACCCCTTTACTAATTAGGAAATTAAACTTTGGTTTCCCAAAAATATTAAAAACATTTGGTGAACCCGACTTACTTGAATTTTTGGACAAAAACCCTAGAAACTTAGGGATAATTATTTTTGATTTTAAGTAATATTTTTCTAAATTAAAAAATTAGAAAACTACAATTACAATGAAATATTTTCAATAAATTCACCAAAACCATAGATTTCAAAACTAGGTCATCTAACAAAAAGCCTACCTCCTTACCAATTTTACACAAATATATTGGAATTTTTGTAAAATAATTACCTTGCCAAAAATTATTTCAAAATTCAAAAATTAGTAGTTTCTTGTGAAAAAAATTAATTTTCCAAATTCTCATTTTTATATAAATTTTTGTGCAATTATTCCATTTCAAATATAATTTTAAAATTTCAAATTATTGCATAATTTTCAAAATTTCTAAAAACCCTAGATAAAAACCCTATATTCCCAAACTAGGTCCTCAAACCTCAAATTACCCTCCCTTACAATATTTACATAAATACTTTGAATTTATTGTAGATTGTTTGGTTTAGAAAAAGTAAAATTCAAAATTCAATGTTAGTAGTTCTTTGTGCATTTATTTACTTCATAGTAATTTTCAAAATTCTCTTTGGTGATAAAATGGCCACAAAAGTACCTCATCCTTCTCATCCCTTAGATAAAATTCTCAAATTTTCTTACAATTATGACAATGATTGGAAAAATTCACAAGATTGTAGATTAGCTAAAACTATAGAAAATGATTTCATTTATAGTGAAGATAATGACTATGGTTGTAATGAAGGATATGATGATGTACATAATGATGAGGATGAACCACAACTAGATGAATCTTTTTCTCTTAAACCCATCTCCTTTATTCCTTATTCTAATGAAAATGATTTTGATAAATGGGAAAATACTTCTCACCTCATTCTCCTAGGAACAATGCACAAAGTAATCATTCACTTTCAAGTGATCTCATTGGTGATGATTTATTCCATGTAAACCTAATATCTCTCTACCTTTTGATAATGATATGTTTAAAATACAACAATATAAATTCAATAGAATAAAATTACCAAAGAATAGTTCAAATGATGCATTATGTGTTCTTAACTCTACTATTTCAAAAGAATTTTTAAATGATAACTCTTCTAATCTTATTTCTCATGCTAAAAATGAAGGAAATTTATATATTCCATCCATGGATAGCATAGATCCAGATGATATTATAAACTCTAATGATAAATTATTGCATATTACAAAGGAATCAAATCTTTCTCTTTCACCTCTCCATAGCAATGATGGAAGTGATTATGAATACACTAGTGAACATGGAAATGAATACAAAAATGAAGATGAATATAAAAATGCTGATTCAAATTCTTTTATTTCAAATTAAGAAAATGAATATTTTGATAATGCATGTAATAATGATGACTACTATGTATATAATGAAGAAGAAACTACATCTCATGATTCTAACCTTTGTCTCAAGCCTCATGCATGCCAAAATATTGATTCTAAAACTATGAATGATTCTATTTCCAATCATGAACATGTTAATATTATAATAACATCTTCTACTAATTTAGAATGTGATTCACTAAAACATAAAGATACCAATGAATCTCCCAAGACACCCCTCACTACAATAGAACCCCATTCTGACCCATCACCTAAAGAGAATGGTAGCCCGCATCCCTCTCACAAGGTCAAAAATACCATTACTCCCAAGGTTCAAGTGAGGACACCACCTCTTTATGATCCCATTGTAAAATGTAGCATTCCCATGGTTAAAATTAACAATCAAATTCAATGATTAAATGAACCATTTCAAGATACTAATTTACCATCCTAGGAGATCGTTTCCTTGATGCATGAAGTTGGTGAATTACAACACCAAGTACATCTTCTTACACTAGAAAATAAAGATTATAATTCTTGGATGGATGCCAATGATCTACATGGTAACCTTGTTCTAAAGACATTCATAAAAGTTACATTGCCTAAGCATTTACATACATCATCATTACCTCATGTGGAACTCGAGATCCATTCTCACATCTTCAAGCCTTTCAGAAGGCTTTACCACCTCATGCAAGCCCTTTGATTCTACTAAAGTTGTTTTGGTAGACATCAATGGGGGTAGAAAATAATTGGTTCTTTCATCTACTCCTTGTCAAATCATTTCACACATATGATGACTTGGAGGAGGGATATCTCAGGAACTACAATATAAACACATGCCCTCATATTACATATGAGAAGCTTGCCGCACTACATCAAAATTTTTTAGAGCTAGTAAGCGAGTACATCTTAATATTTAAGGTTAATTTATTAAGATTGATATAAAAAATAGTATACCTAGAGGCTCAACATATATTTATTAAGGGGATTCATCAAAATCTCCTCAAACATTTACTTTATCAGACAGAGCCTTGTTTCAGACATTTGTGTTACATATTTCTAGAATTGGAAAAGAAATTGGTATTGATTGAGGCAAATTCAGTCTATTAGATCACTCTATATTTCACAACATCATCTTCAAATATAACTCCTAACAATTAGCCTTTACCATGTCTTAGACAAGATAGGAGACCACAACTAGAAAAGCAACCAGTCAAGAATAAAGAGCAAGATTTCAAAAAATAACCTATAGTATGTAATATAGAGAACTACTAAAAATCACCACTATAGTTTGATTCAAAGTGAGATATCCCATCTATCATATTATCATCACTAATATATAAAAGGTTAATCACATTACCTTCTATTCATCAGTGAGATCTACATCTCTTACATAGATAACCATATTGACCCTTTTGTAATATCATCGTATCCATGGACACAATGTTGATAACTATTTTAGATTCCATGATTACATTTCTAGATGTGTTGATTATGGTATTATAGCATTCACATAAGGGGGACATATATCTCCTTCATCATGGAACCTTAGACCTCATTCCTCCATGACTGAGTCATCTGAGGACATTCCTTTATAAGAATCATCAGTCACTCATCGCACGAGTCATGTCATATGGATTCTAGGATAGAATCTTATAGGAGATCTTCTATTCCATCTATTCATAAAGTTTGGAAATTAGTAAAACTCAAACATCCCATATATAATAGTGTAGTATGTGGTATACATAGGGCATTTCCATATACATATCGAATAGATTCATAGGCACCACAACAGAGCATAATTTTAGAGAGATATTCACTCTGGGTAGACTTTCCATGTCCTATTTCATGCAATAGTCCACTATGTTTGAGATCAAATGAGCATTATATCCAACATAAATTTTAAATAACACAACCAATTTGATTTCATTTTCTAGAATTATTACAGCCTATTATAGTTAGTACATTACATTCAACATCAACCTTAGGATAGGGTTTTACATAGTATGAGCAATATGGGCACTTATTCAGTTCATTGTTAGGGTTCAAATAATATTATAACACATTGTGATACATCATACATTTATTTAAGCATTATTTTATAGCTTCACTTAGTAGGTCAACGATGGATCCAAAGGTCTACCTAACCTTTGTATTCTTGAGCCACCCTTGGGAAGGTAATATTCACATAAGGCTATCTTAATTTTTCCTTCTACTAAAAACTAACATTCCCAATCCAATATAGCCAACCTTAGCCAAGAACCAACCTATTAAAGTCTAGATATTACCAAATCAACTAAAAGACTCCTACATAAATCTAAGGTGGAGTTGGCATCGTTAGTGGTCATGATGGTAACGATGCCAACTCCACCTTAGTCAGTCTCATTAGTGGTCATGCACTCCTCAATCATATCCATGCTATAGGAAGAACATCCTATCAAAATCCAATATACCTGATCAAATGCTCATACTGAAAGTGCTCATAAACTCTAGACCAATGATCATGTAACCAATAACTCACTCTCATGAGCCATAATTTGTCTCTATCATTTGGCCATCTAGGAAATACTTTATAGGGCCTCTATCTAATGTCATAAACCACTAATCTATCTAGAAACCACTGATAGTGGTCCATCCCAGGTGATTGGATAGACAACTTACTAGCCTAACACTCACAAAATGGTTGTGGATATGCCCAACTCACCTTCAGCAATCCAATCAATCATACAACTACTATATGCTTATAAGCCCAAGGATGCACCAAAGTGGCTACACCCACACCACCTCTAAAAGACTCCTACATAAATCTATACAAGTCTTTATAAAAATTAATAAGCATGGTCCTTCCCCAAGAAAATATGGTACCATACATCTCAATACTCTAAACCACTTTGTGTATCCTATAAGTAATAGATACTCCATGACCATCTATAACAATAAAAGAAGCTAATAAGATAGCCAACCACTTCTAAAAGCATGGAACACTTGAATGTACAAATAATTGATAGTAAAATATCACTCTCACTACCCCTACGATATACTCCTATAGATGTTACTAAAAATTATCTTGATGCTCGATCAAAAACATCTATACCTACATCATCCTATAGTGACACTCGCTACCCATTGATTGTCAAATGTAAAATATGAAACACATCCTCTAGGGTCACAATAATCTCCTCTATTAGAAGCTAAAATGTGCATGTATTAGAATTCCACCTCTCACATAAGGTGGTGATCAAATAGTTATCCCACTACACTATACCAAGATCACATATGTATCCCAATCCAGCTATATCCATCACATCCGTCTCATTAATTGAAAAAGGTAGTAGTCTCAATGTCTCCATAATTTGGCCTCTATATAACTCTCACATCCACACCTCACCCTGAAAAACACTAGCAAATAGACTATATGTCAGACAACCAACACCTAAGAAATAACAGAGTAGGAACAACTTAGAAACATAAGAATTCATCCATGGTGGACACTAGAACTATAAGACAATAGCACTAGAACCTAGACAATAACACTAAATCTAGGATAGTAGTGTTTTACCTCAAATATTACCATTGGAACTAGTCAACCATTTTAAAAACTGCTTTAAAATGGCTCAAAATAGCTAAAAATTGGCAAAAATTAGGCCCTACAAATATACAAAAATCAAAGGATTGTCATTACTCACTAGGGAAACTCCCTTGCCAGCCCAAATATACACAACTAGATGTTCATAATGAGTCATGGTGGGTACTCATCAGCTTGGCATCCTCTCACTCTACAACTCCAATTTTCAGCTACACAATGAACAAATGAATCACGAATTAGTCAAATCCTTCCTATATCAAACGCCTTTCTAAACAAAAATCAACATTCTATTTTGCCCATAACTTGATATCTATAGCTCCATTTTGAAAATTATTTTATTTGTTAGACTCATTATTCTAACACCTTTGTAATAAAGTAGGACTCACTCTCTTACTACATTATTTACCTAAAATGACACACACACATGTATATACACCTATTTGGTACCTAGCTGAGTCCCTACAAATCAAAAACCTATTCAAAACATTCAAACAACCCAATGTATTCGATCAAATGAATATTTCATCCCATTCAATCTACTTTTACCTTATTTTCCTACCATGGCATGATAACTCCTATATAAATCATAAAACCCAGATAATAGTGTTGGTCCTAATCAACCAGTTTTGACTCAAACAATGAACCTTTAATTTATTCAAATTACGTGCCAACCACATTTCTATACATCCTACCAATAGTCATCACTTTTGGCTCAACCTCCTCTATCTTGGATATTGTCCCTTTCCCCAAAATGGGGAATTATTTATACTATCTCTACTCCCATAGTTTATTTAGTATACCTATCTAGTATATCATGGTTCTTACACACCTAATAATCAAACTATCAAGATTCAGCTCATAACAATCAAAACATTCAGTGATTTAGACTACATGGGTCACTTAGCAAGGTCTTTACACCTTTAATATCTAGATTAATAGGACTCTGTACTCAACTTAGATTGGTCAATATTTCACAAGAGGTTCAGACTCCAGGGGTCACTTAGCATTACTTAGCTTAGATTGGTCAAGATTTCACAAGTGGTTCAAACTCCAAGGGTCACTTAGCATTACTTAACTTAGAATGGTCAAAGATTTCATAAGTGGTTCAAAATCTATGGGTCACTTAGCATTACTCAAATTAGATTGGTCAAAGATTTCACAAATGGTTCAGAATCTAGGGGTCACTTAACATTACTTAGCTTAGATTGGTCAAATTATATAGTGATTTAGACTACATTGGTTCACTCATCATTACACAAGACATTTAGAGAGATACATCTTCATTTTATAGATATATAAATGTCTATATTATTCAATGCATCATTCACATACTAGATTAAGGGGCATGGCAAAGATGTTCATGTCCTTCATCTTCTAGGATTATATAGATTGAGATGGGAGGATAGTTATTTTCTTCTTATACATTTTACCAACATTTTCAGTATATAACCAGACATTACTTAGGTTATCACTAGGATGGATCATATGATTATCTACAGTGATTGGTCCATAATATTACTCAAACATAAGAGTTTGTGTGGGATAGAGGACAAACATTGGTTTTGGACCTCCAAGCACTTCTCAAATCTAGTTTAGATTATTTAGATTCAGTACAAGTGGCATTTATTATAGGGATTCCTTATCTTTTTTAGGCACTATTTAGATTTAGTACAAGGGGTATCTATTATAGGGATTCCTTCTCTTTTCTAAACACTATTCAAGATCAGTACAAGGGGCATCTATTACATGGATTACTTCTTTTTCTTTGAGCACTATTTTAGTTCTTCAATCCACTTCCCTGGCTAAGAGGTTGGATCCTTTTAGCACACTTATATTGACACAAATAAGTCTAGGTACTCATCTTCTTTCTTTATTTTACTCTAGTAATTCATTTCATTACATCACTAGAATAAAAGGGGGAAATGTAATCACCCTAAATTGGTCAAGCAAACACACATATTATATCTTTTCACAGTCCTTTGATAGGAGACTTCAACTAGAGAATATGATCATTTTTCATATTTAGTCACATCCTTTTATTTATCTTATCTTGGTTTCACTATATTCCCTAGACATCTCTTTGTTAATTCCTAGTCATCTGTAGCTTGCCAAGTTTGACCCTTTTAGGCCCAAAGACCTCTTTATGGACCCTCACCCATCCTCCAAGGTCCCAAACCCCCTAGATAGTAGCACCAAAAAATAGACTATAGCACTAAAACCCAGGGTGTCTAGTTTCCAACACTATTGTCCAAGGTTAATATAACCCCCAATAATTATTTTTCTCTACCAGGTAGGTCCTATCCCCTTTCTTTGATTCATTCCTAAGTATCCCCTTTATCATCCAAATGAAAATAAATTCACAAAATTAAAAATAAAGAGTCACCTATTTAAAAGACTTCACAAGGCATTTTATATCTAGCACTTACTACTTTGGCACATTAGAGATAGTAAAAATTAGTTAATAGTATATCTAAAATTTTCTGCATCACACTTAAATTTGCATACTTGATCAAGGAAGGGCCAAAGTGAATTTCATTCTTACATCAATCATGCATGCTATCTAAGCACGTTTCCTTAGGGATTACTACATCAGATCAAATAATTACATTCAATCAGATCAGAATAGTAGGGGTTCTAGATTGTGCAATCATTCTTCTCCTAACCCAAATTTTCCCCCTTTGACATTTGATCTATTTTGTTATTTCCATGTGTAGATAAGTATAGGTACTAAAGATAGAAATATAACCCTAACAAGACTCAATGATTTCTAGAAGCTAAAATATGATATGTGGGGTCTCTTAGAGCTGAGGGATAAAACTTAGAAAGATAAAAAAAAAGTAGATCAAATGGACTATAGCACCAAAAATAGGACTATAGCACTAGACCATAAAGTGTCAAAGTTTTTAAAACTAATATCGAGGCAAAAAATAGACTTTTGGGTCCTATATCTGATAGTCTACCTAGTCAACTTAGCAATTTGTAGTTTTAAAATCCTCTGTCTCAGTCTAGAAATTAGCTAAGTTTACTCTTTATCCCCTTGTTTGATATTTTTTGCAATTAATTGATCAAATGTAGATTTAGCAAATCATTAGGTTAATTTAGAAATACTATATTCACATATTTTATAGATTAATCTAGACCCCTTTACTAATTAGGAAATTAAACCTTAGTTTCCCATAATTATTTAAAATAGTGTACATTTCAACCTTTAGACTCAAGTATCAATTAAACTACTTAGAGTAATTACGGGAACACTTAGTTGGTTTAGAATAAGATAAGGATTTTGATTTGAATAATTTGTTTTATTAAGATAATGACTTCCATCTTAGACTTGGAATAATTCATTTCACAATAAGACCTGAACATGGAACATAAGCTCAAAGAGGGTCCTCATTTGATATTATAAAATGGGGCATGTTGGTCACAATAAATGAAGAATATTGTGGGCAAAACCATACATTGACATTTAGACTAAATAATATGGTCTTATATTAATTAACTATGAGATAGGCAACTAAAACTCCCTTTAGATCAACTTACAGGAAATGAGAGTGCCCAATTCTACTTCAACAAATAACATATTTGGCTCTAATTCCTTCGTAGGGTAATTTTGTTGTTATTTTGAATAGACTAGGAAAACTTAGACATATCTCAGGTACTCAGAGCTACTTATAAGTTAATTTATTTTTAGAATTTGGCTAAGTAAAGGAAGGTTTAGGCATTTATTTGTTACCAAAAAGGAATCTATAGTGTCAATAGATAAGCCTTTAGTATCTCTCAAGGGGTTCCTCTATTTTAAACTAGGGAAGTAAACCTATGATTGAGGTTCCTTAAATCACCCTTTCCTAGGAAGAAACTTGTATTTTATGAGATTTAGACTTCATTTCATTTTGATGTTTCTTTTTCTTAATCCAAGAGGATTGGGACTAATATAGCCAAGGTGTAGGAATGGTTCAATGAATTATTTTCACAAGTAAGGTCCTTTACTTTATTAGTGATTTGAATATGGTTGATATGCTCATTTTAACTAATATATTGACCTTTATTCAAATAGTAATTTCCTCGATTCACTTTCTCAATTTTGAATCAATGAATCCTAATCCTTTTAGTGTCTCAAAGGAAGTTCATTTCATTATCACATTATTCAATAATGGGGGCTCATCTTCTGACTTCCAATTCTGGGACTATGTTTTTGGTTCCTTGTCAATTTTTAAGTTATTAAACTAAAGATCATGAGGACCAAAATTTATATTGGACTCTATCTTATCATAATTGGCTTAGTTGATTCTCAATTTTAATAATGGGAACAAGCTAAAACTAGTATAAGATTAACAAGAGTGAACAAGGGACAAACTAGAGGAAGTCCCAAAGAAAAAAATGCATGCCAAAATAAAAAAAGTTATAATAATAAAAAAATCATGACAAAATATAATCAAACACACAACTAAATTAAACTAGATAAACTTAATCTAATATTTACATCACTAGCCTTTACCTTGGGGCTATTCTAAATTTGCATTAGAAGGGAAAACCAAGAAGTAATGCTTCAATAACTATTTACTCAAAGGTAGTTGGAGTTCATTCCTTCAGTGTATTTTAATTGATATGTGTTCTTACCGAACCACTCAAAGATCTAGTATGTGCCAATCCAATGTGGTTCATGTTTGGAGTGTTTCCCTTTTATTGCCATGTGTTTTGTCCCATAAAAATATTAAATATGATATCCGAAATGATTTGACCTTTTTCATTTTATCAAATCATCTCTTGACTATCGATCAATGTCTATTGAATTTTTATAGAACCTCTTCTCATTCTTCTTACAATTAAATAATGTTCATCAACCTTGAGTTAGCCTTTTCATTATCCTCCATGTACTCTTAGGTAAACATGTAAGTTAGAAAATTAAGGGTCATTTGGAAGATGGAATCAAACCCATATACCAACAAAAAATTAATAATTTTAGGGCTTGCTTATATCTAATGTAGTCTACCCAAATATCAGTTTTCAATATTGAATACCAGTCTCTTGGCTTCTTTTTTGTAGACTTATTAATGGTGTCAATCAAGTTCTTTTTGCCTAACATAGATAAATTATTTCATTATTAGTATTATATGTATGATAACATTAAGATAATCCCATTATAATAAGCACATTTAGTGAGTCTGGCTGACTAAAACACATGTCCATTGTCACAGACTAGAGAGACTAGGGTGCCAAAATATGTTTTTATGTTTTCTTCAAGGAACTTGATGACTTATTTGGTTGTGTTATTTTTAGTATCCACTACATTTATCTATCTTGTCCATTAATCAATGGTTGTATGAGTTTATGGTCAACTAATGAGTTCAAAATTTATGATTCCAATGAAGTAAAGCCCCCATTGAGTGAAAATATGTTCTTTTATCATAAGATTTAAAGGCATTGCAGTGTGAAATTATGTTTTAGTAAATGTTTATCACTAAAATACAAATAGGCACAGACATCTATGATGATATTGGGCCAATAATAACTTTCTCTTATAAGGATGGCCAATACCCAATTTCTCATAGAATCTTGTTATGACTTATTTGGCTTCTTCTTCAAATAGACTTATGTGATAGATGCCTTCACAATTATTTCTATATATATCACTCCCTTATTCATCATGTATTGGGATGAATTTAGCCTAATATCTATGTTTTCCATCTGATTGATTCTTGGAAGGATATTTACATAAATGAGGCAGTGGATAATTATATCATACCATTCTTGATGGATCATTTTTGACTAGTCCAATTGCACCATCATGATGCTTTGATTAATTTTAATGACCAATTGAGTAATAGCTTGACCTTAAACTAACGTTATAGATTTTATCTCAAGTTCATACTCTTATATCTTGGCCATTCATTGATCTATGCATTATCATAGCTCATTTTACACTAGTATTAGCTTTATAGTTGGGTCTAGGAGGATGACGTACACCTTGTTTCTGAGATTGTAATACTTAAATTTATTTACAACCTTGACCAAGGCATAGGCATGATTATCTAATATAGAATAATTTAAATATTCATCCTTCAATATTTTTCTGATGAAATTGATTGCGTGCTCACATTCATCCACCTTTTGGGTGAGCACTGTAGTTATGGTGTGCTCTGACATAAAGGAATGTAAGAATAAGTACTTTGCTTATTCTTGTTTACTTAAGACCATTGCTTACATGATGGATTACTTGATTTATTGGAAGGATTCCCTAGTTGTAGGAGTCCACTCTACCTTTCCTTCATGTTTCAAAATTACATTTAGAAGATTAAAAGTTTTATCAAAACTAGATATGAATTTACATACAAAGTTAATCTAAACAAAGAATGGATTTAATTCCTTTTTACTATTAGGAAAATATATCTTGGGAGTCACATTAGAACATTCAAGGTTGATATAAATACATTCCTTCATGATTATATGACTCAGAAGCTTACCTATGATAACATCAAATGCACTTTTGTTTGGGTTAAGTGACATACCATATCTTTTACACCTTTTGAATATCTTCTGAAAATGGTTAATGTGATCAGACCTACATTTTGAAAAAACATTCAAGTCATCCATGTAAATATAAATTCATTTACCGATTACAACTTTGAAATCAAATTCCATAGCTCTTTGAAATTGGATCCTATGTTAATAATTCTAAATGGAATTCATTTGTTAGCAAAAGTTCCCCACTTGGTTTTAAATGCAGTCTTAGCTTGGTCTTCTAGGATTACCAAAACTTGATTATATCATAAGAATAAATCTAAGAAGGACATTATTTGGGATCCACTTACCATCTATATTACCTCATCTAAAGAAGGCAAAGGATAGTTATCTTTGTTATAATTTTAGTTCAAACTTATGAAATCTACACACATTCATATTTCTCCATTTTTTAACATACTGGAACTAAGTTATCTACTAAGGTAAAGTGATGAATTGGGAAGATGATCCCATCTAAGAAATGTTTGCAAACCTATTTGTGAATAAGTGGTTCTAATATTGGGTTCAGAAGTCATTATCTCTATTTTAAATGCCTTTAGTTATACTTGAGTCAGATAGTGTGAGTTTTTATCTTTGGGTTAAAGACCTTAAGGTCTCTATATGCTTAAGTAATAACATCTCAATACTCCAACAATAGTTTTTTAAGTTGTTCAAGTTTACAAGAATTGTAACTCAAGCCAATATGAACATCTCTGAGATGGTTCAATGATACTAAATTATTCATTTTCAACTTTTGGTCTATGTGTACTAGCCTCTCAGGTCTATGTGTGGGCCTGTCAAGGTCAAAAAATCTCTAGGGATATCATCCCTTTTGTAACTCAATTTTCTTTCAAGTTCATAGTGTCATCCTAGTCACAATCTACATTTTCAAGGTTAGGTATTTCCACCTCATCTATAACTTGGGTATCAAATACCCACATGTTATTAATAAAATTTTAAATATGGTGGTGATATTCAAAGACTTTGAAGTTATTAATATTATTTGGTATTGAAGGAATGGGATGAGCTCTACTAAATGTTTTTTCAGCCTTGAGTGATCTAGGGGTGTTAGGTATACAGTAGAAGTTGTCAATGAATCAACCACCTTATTTTATTCTCTATGAATGTTATGATATTGAAATCATTGAAACTTTATATCAAATCCTATGCCCTATGTTTTTACTTACTCAAATAATATATCTTAAATTAAAACTTTCTCTTACCTTGTTTCACTACTAGTTCAAAAATTTTAAGCACTCTCAATTATTTGACCCTATGTTTCATTAGAAATTATAGCCATAAGATAAAGGATTCATATTCCACCAATTTATTTGTTCAAGGGAAGTGGATATTATAGGTATCAAGGTGTTATTTCCATATTGGGTCAATGAGAAAATCCCTATTTTAGAATCTTGTTTGGAATAGGCCCCAACAAAATACAAGGACCATAGACCTAAAAATTTAAGATCCTTTGTAGACAAATTATAAACACCTTGTCAAAGGATACTAATTTCACTCTTTCATTAAATACATTGTATATTGTGATCATGCATTTCATTCCAGGTTAATTGTCAAAAAATATCTGATTAGCCACACCACTCTTAGCCAAACACACATGGGAAAAGCCTATAGCCATGTATATTTCAAAGTTTTAGACTAGTCTCTAATAAGAAACATCCCATAAGTCTTCATGATGTTCACTACTTGAATATCCATAAATTTTTGACCTTGGGATCAGATTCTAGATACATATAGACATTCAAGAGCTCATTCACAACCTTAACTTTAGACTTATCAAATTTAGATACTATGTTCTATAACTTAATAGGTATTAGTCCCAATTTTTTTTATAAATTATGGAAGGCATGACATTCAAATAGATGTTTGAGTCAACTATATAGTTATGAATATTCTTCCCAAATAGCCTAATTATAAGGAGGAAAGGTGGGACCTTAACCTTATTATTATGTATAAAAAAATTAGTGTGCACATGGTTGGGTTTGTGTATAAGGAACATAAGGAGGAAATATATTTTCTCAGGGATCTAGAAAAGTTCATACGTATTCAATAAAGCTTTTATAGAAAAATTGTGTATGAGTTTTTTAATTATCATACACAATTTTTCCAAATTTTCTTTTTGATCATATAGACTTTAAAATCATCAAATCTATCATACATAGTGATGTTTGTCTTTCTCTTTTCCATGTCATCTACTATGTTATACCCATTATTTTGAGTGGTTAGATAGTTATCTTTAGTTGGATTGGGATTATTTACTTTTGGGGGTGGATTGGCATTCCTTGTTCTTAGATCAGGAGGAGTGGCACCAATTTTAGGAAGGCTTCATGTGGTAAGGGGTTGATGTTGTGTCCATTTCCTATGAGAATAATTAATCTTTCAAATTTTTTATAAATCCTAAACCTCATTCATGGTTGGTAAATTCCAATGTCTCTATTACCATGGTAATGCTTGAGGATCTTGGAGCAGTAGAGGTCCCAGTCTGATCGGTAGCCTTCAGGTGGTTTGAGACTACCTCATACTCTTCCATATATTTTTGGAAGATGAAAAATACACTATATTTTAGAATCACAACCAATAAGAGTGGGTCAAGGATGAATTATTGTGTAAACATTTCTCTTAATTCCATACATTCATTCATTAACCTTAAATCTAACATAGAGATATATTAATGTATAATCAACCATGAAAAAAAGTATGAAGCATAAGCATAACACATGAACATAATAACTATGTGGGAAAACCTCATGGGGCATAAAAATCAATATCACACCACCTAGAATACTATCCTATAAATAATTAAACAACATTTAGTGAGGCATCAACCCCATAGGGAACACTAACCCCTCACTAGTCAAGCACCAACCTAGCTAGTCCTTTAGCAAGATCCAACTTGCAAGGAGGATCTAACCTCCTAAGTGACTCAGAACCAACACATCCACTTAAAGGAAACTTATATGAGCTCCAAAATAAAATGCATATTCAACTCCATTCTTGACTAAGCTCCAACCTAGCCAAGATAAACTTGATCACCTCAAGACTCTTTATTCCTACAAAAAATGATGGTGATATCTTATTTAGCTCTATCTCCCTTTTTCTTATCTATCCTATATTATATTATATGTAATACACATATAACACTCTCCTCATGTATCTCTGATGGTCACTTAACCATAAATCCACTCATTTAACTCTCTATGGCCTTCTGCCCCTCTCAAATAGTCTTATAGACTTACTCGCTCAACATGCCTCTTCTAGGCTCATTAGGTCCATTGAACTTATCATATAATTGTAGAATGTTTGATCTATGTTTATCATTGATCCTATGACTCTTCCTAAAGCTGTACATGACCTACCTCTTCTCCTCAAATGACCTATTATCTTCACTTATATCATTTCTTCTATAACTCACATAAATAGGCCAATTATGCCTTAATTTTATATGAAACACTTCCTTTTACCCATATTGTTAGGCCAAGGACCTTACTAAGCTTAGGTAATTATTTAAATATTTCCTCATACATGTTTAATATAAGAAAATAACTCCATATGTTAATCATACCCCTTAAGATCCAAAACCTCCATTAGGCCTAGATGAGACCTAAAACAATTAGGTTTGTCTTAAGCACACATTACACTTGGAGTCACTTGAAACACATTTAGATTATAAAAACACTTAAAATAATTATACAATATACACATGCTTGAATTCATTTATGTCCACACCACCTGTACATCTAATTCACCACTTGAACAATGCTAATAGGCTTACTCGCCATTAGCCCTTCCTACACCTAGAAAGTATATTTCACATAAATGAAGTAAACATTTAGACACGAAGCCTATGAAGAGATTGTACCTCTATCCAAAACTTGCATATAGTGGAGGATGAGTTTATAGATGATTTTGTTATTGTAAAATGACATATGTACCAATTATAATGGGAATGATTAAAACACGGTCATCTTCTAGTCAAAATACGTACAATATGACTTTAGTAATCAATATTTGTGTTTTGTAATGCATGGTGCTATAGGTCCAAGAAATTTATTTTCAGAACACAATTTCTTTTCAACTAAATTTTTTGATGGTTTATGAGGGAGGAAGTTAGGGACCATGGTTTTTGGGGGAAGGATTCAAGGACCTACGTGGAAGTATTGCTTTATACACTTAATTTTGTTATGTGTCCTTATTAATCATGAAATTATCTTATTTAGTGTTTGTAAATTATTGGTTCAATCATGTTTTTTAAAGTTATGTTTTATTTTTATCATTATTTCTATTTGTTTGGTTTATTTTCCATAAATTTTTAAAACATTCTTTATAAATGTATATTTTACAGTTTTAGGGCCTAGAAACATAGTGTATAATTTTATGGTGAACCATTTTCACTCGTGTTTTATGTTTTTGTATTGTATATTTTTGATTTGTCAATAATTTTTACTAGTTGTGTGTTTTTCAATCCATTTCATTAGTTATGTGTCGACATATTAATAAGGCCTTAATAAACTTATTTGACTGAATTACAATGTCATATTGTATAACATTCATAATCTGACAAACACTTTTTCACTTATTTATGAGAGAGAAGGTGCATGTCCATTTTCAGATCCTTCATATAAGATTAAAGTTATTTTTAATAAAAGATAAACTTACTATCAGTTATGCAATTCTTTCTTTTTACAGACTTTGATAAAAAAATATTCAACATTATAAAAAATGTTGAGAATATTTGTTTGATGGTGAGTATAGATATTAGTGATGATGTTTATTTTTATGATGATGATGATGATATATATGGAGAGATATCATGTTTATATGAAGATTATTATGAATACTAATTTGATGATGTTTATCTTTATCATGATTAAAATTTTACTATATTTATGTGGATCATATTAGTACTATTAATTTACCTTTTTAATACATTTTATATACATATATATATGTTCACACATTTGAACAAAATTCTATTTTAATTCTTATAGATTATTTTATTTATTTCTATTAGATGTTATAGATGTCTTTGTGGATGCAAGTGTAGGTGGGGGTTGGATTGAAATAACCAGGTTGATGCTTACACTAGTAGCATCACCCTGGAGGGCATTGATAAACACATGACTTTATGATCCCAAAAGTATGTACACTATGAGGCAATTTAGATTTTTGACTAAGTACGAACTCATGCAACAGTGAGGCACACATGGCAGACAAAGTATGTTGAATAAGGCCTTGTGTTAGATAGAAAATATGCACTCAATCAAGTGCATGTGTATGGAACTTGATCAAAGGAGATATATGATAGATGGTTAAGTGAAGGTCCTAACCTCATATATAAATGAAATTGTTCTTGAAGATATATATGGTTAAAATTAAGGAATATTCTATATTTTTTAATAATATTTGTATGTGCTTACAAGTTGTAAGGAAAATTGGAGAAAAATATCTTTATAAATTTTTTGTAATGAAATTACTTAGATGTTCACACAAAATAATTATATATCTCATATAATAAGTAAATATTAAAGATCACACAAAAATAATTCATAGCAGAGCAAATTATTAGATAGTATAACAAAGCCACTTAGAGGGGGCAACCTCCACAATAATACAATAAGAGTAGAATATTTAATATGATGATCAAAGACTAACCAATACCTCCTATATATATTCTACTTATCCATGGTCATTCTATAGGATGACCAAACTAAGAACATAGATAAATGTAATGATAATATAAAAGAGGTATGTAAGAAACAAGTCAGCGACACATATCCCTAGACACGTCAAAGGTTAAGGGTATAGCATGCCCTTCCCCTCTAAAACAATGTTGTCTTCAATATTGAGTCAACTCTAGATGTTATTGCATAAAGGATTCATCTTCCTGGTGGCTTCTTCATAAAGAAGATTGTTTCATTTGATAAGTTAATCTTTAATCATTCTAAACACAATTGCTTAGTGTACATTTGAAGGATCGACTCAAGATCAAGAATAAATCTTACTTCCTCATCCAATTTTGGTAACTTAGTTTGAGAAACAACTTTATGTCCAATTAATTTATTCAATCAAGATACATGAAATACTAGATGTATGTGAGTGGAGGAAGGAAAATCTAATTTTTAGGCCACAATACCAATTTTCTACAAGATCTGATAAGGCCAATAATACTTAGGGGACAAATTG
The DNA here is from genome assembly GCA_037957365.1 of Torreya grandis. NCBI lineage: Eukaryota > Viridiplantae > Streptophyta > Pinopsida > Cupressales > Taxaceae > Torreya > Torreya grandis. The sequence continues at coordinate 690,775 of JARHVA010004966.1, read as the reverse complement.
TTATCATTTATCTATTGATTCAAGGACATCTACTTATATGGTTACAAGTGAACAAATACCTAATCACCAATGTCAAAATTTCTCTCACACCTATGTTGATTTACCTATTGCTTCATGCGATTCTAGGTCATAGCTAAATTTTTACATAAACATACAAGGACCTCCTGTTAATGGTGAATATGTTCTACAACTACATGAATCTTAGGATGGATCTTCAAGGTTGAAGTGATGGATGGAGGGTGGTATCCATATAGTGCCACAAAAGGAGACATTTTGGAAGAAATATAAATAGAAGTATTATACCACCATTTAGTAAGTGGAAACCAATGAACCCATTTATCCTATTTATCAAAAAAATAATGGAGATATGCTTTTAGACATTTGATGACTACCTCAGTTTGTCCATCTAATTGAGGATGATAAGATTAACTTGAGCCAATTGGGTGCCTAAAAATGTAAATAACTCAGTCCAAAAATTGTTAGTAAAAATGGGATCTCTATCACTGACAATGACCTTAGGGATACCATACAATTTTTGAATTATATTGGTAAAAGAAGAAGTTATTGTACTATCAATAAATGGTTATGATAAAGAACAAAAATGAGCATACTTACTAAGATGATCCACTAGAACCATGATAATATTTTGACCATCATATCTCAATAACCTTATAATGAAATCCATAGACACTTCTTTCCAATGTTGCCTAGGGATGGATAAAGGTTGAAAAAGACCTAGGTTTTTGATGGATTCTCCTTTATTTTGTTGATAGATCATACATTTAGCCACATATTTCTGGGCATCCCCTTGAGTGCTTCCAAAAAAAATCTTGATTGATTCTATAATAGGTTTTCAAAAATGTTGAATGACCCCTAATTAGAGTTGCATGAAGTTCGTAAAGGATTTAGTGTTTAAGAAGAGAATTATTACATAGGTATAATATGTCTTTATACCATAATGCATCACCCTTCCATGTGAATTTGTCGAATCCAACCAAACCTTGCTGAAGATTCTAATTCAAATCATGAGTAACACTATCATTTTCCCATTCTGATCATACTTCCTCTATCCAATTTTCTTGTAAAATGGTCATAGCACATAGTAATGCCTCAACTGAGTCATCCTTCCTAGATAGCGCATCTACCACTACATTTCCCTTGCCTTTGTTTTAAACTATTTGAAAATCATATCTTAAAATCTTAGTTACCCATTTCTATTGTGCTTCAGATGACAACCATTATTCCAAAAAATATTTGAGACTATCATGATTAGTCTTTACCTAAAAGTGATGACCGATCAAATAAGGTCTCCATTCTTTGACTGCATGCAAAATGGCCATCATTTCTTCTTAATAGATGGGCTTGTGCTGATTTTTACCCTTCAGTTGATAACTTTTAAATATAAGCGGCATGCCTTCTTACATGAGTACAACAACCATACCATACCTAGATGCATCACATTCAACCACAAAAGTCATGAAAAATTTAGGAGTGGCCAACACTAAAGTGGTACACATAGCCATTTAAATTTTTCAAATACCCTAGTAGTTGTATCAGTCCACTACAAGAAGTCTTTCCTCAATAAAGAGGTGAGTGGGGATATAATGCTACTATAATTTTTGAAAAACCTAGATACTAACAAGTTATCCCTAAAAATTCCCTTAGTTGCTTGAGTGTCTTAGGAATGAGCCAGTCAACCATTGCTTAGATTTTTGTAGGATCCACTTTCACTCCATATGAAATCAAATGACCCAAATACTCAACCTCACAATCTCTAAAAGTAAATTTAGAAGGTTTGGCATACAACTATTGTTGTTCCAAAATTGAGAGTACTTGTTTCACATGGTGCAAATGGTCTTCCTAATCTTTACTGTAAATAAGGATATCATCAAAAAATACCCAAAAAAAATTCCTAAAAAATGGCCTAAAAATAGAATTCATTAAACTCTAAAAGATGGATGGTCTATTTGTTAGACCAAAAGATATAACTAGAAACTCATAATGGCCATCATGAATCCTAAAAGCTATTTTAGGTATGTCTTCATCACAGATCCATATTTGATGATACCTAGAACAAAGATCTAACTTGGTAAAATAAAGAGCACCATTTAATTCATCTAGAAAATCATCAATGATAGAAATAAGAAACTTATCTTTTATAGTGTACTTGTTGAGTTCTCTATATTCAAGGCACATCTTCCAAGTGTCATATTTCTTTCTCACCATGATAACTAGTGAAGAATAGTCACTTTAGCTATGGTGAATGATTATTACATCCAACATCTCCTATATCATCTTTTTAATTTCACTTTTTTGCGTATAGGGATATTTGTATGGCCTAATGTTGGGAGGTGTACTACTAGGAATAAGTTTGATAACATGATCATGTGTGCAGCTAGATGGAAGTCCTTTCATCATGTCACTAAAAATAATTGAATGGGCATCAACCACTTGTTGTATATCAAGAGGTGTAGATGGTTGAGTTGGTTAAACTTCCATGGAAAATAAATGAGCTAAAAATCCTTCAATACCCTTATGTAGAATCTTTTTCATTTGATGGGAGCTAAAAGTTTATTGAGACTTAAGCCTTAATCCCCTTAGCTCAATCATCCTTCCCTCAGAATGAAAGCACATGAATAATTCCTAGATATTCAACTCAATAGTGCCCAAAGTGGTGAGCCACTATACTCCTAGAATAATGTCAGCTCCCCCCATTGGAATATCAAACATAGGAGAATCCAAAAAGTAGTCTCCCATGGCCAACTTAATACTATGGTATTTTCCTGAGTAGCTAATAGTACTAGCATCTACAATCATGACCTAAAATTCTAGAGTAGGATAAATGAAATAGTTCAAATAAGTAGTCAACTTACTATTGATGAAGTTATGTGTTCTCCAAGAATCAATAAATATAGTGACCTTTTGTTTTTTAGGAGACCTACCACATTAAGACTTTTGGGAGTACTAATACTTGAAAGGACATGACATGAAATAGTAGGCTCAGAGTCTTTAGATTCCTCCTCAAGACCTTCTTCATCCTCACCAATTGCCTCATCATCATCATCATCCTCATTGGCTCTTTTAATTTAAAATAGATTCTTGTTACCACAATGATAATCTTTACTCCATTTTTTGTTACAACTAGAACACAATCCTTTGGCTTGCATCTCCTCAATTTTTTGAGGTGTCAATCTAGTGGGTTGAGGAAATCCTGGTGATAGAATTGTGTGATCATGACCAATAGTGAAAGTTTTCTATTTGACCATCTATTTCTCTTCTACCATATTGCTCACGGAATAGATTATGATACAAATGCTAGGTTAAACATACAAACCTCCAATCAAATGTTATCTTTTAGGCCACCCAAAAAATTATCAGTCAAATTTTTCTCGGTGATGTCTTCCACTCGTAAGGATAGATTCTAAAATTGATGAATATAATCCTTCATAGTTCATGTTTGTTTTAGTTTGGTAAACTAGCTAAAGTAGTTCTTAGAGACATTATTATGATAATGAAACAATGACTCATCAATGAAAATAGGCCATGTAATAGGGGTACCATTATTTTTCTTTTTAGCACACAACCAGTGATACCAAATGAACTACTTAGGTTTTAGATACAAAGATGCCACTATCACCTTTTTATAACTAGGAGTTTGATGCAGATCAAATAAATTATCAATTTGGGTAATCAGAGAGAGAAGATCCTTACCATAAAACTTACACATGTCCACACTTGGTAACATTAGTTTCACACAAGAATTGGATTTGTTATTGTTGAGAAGAGGAGGACCCAAATGATGAAGTAAAGGGTTGCTAGGTTATATTTGAAATGAAAGGGTAGCTAATTGCATAGTGATCTAATGCAATTGAGTGTGAACCTCATTAATCTCTCCATGCATCCCTACAACATCACTTTAAACTAAAACAAATTCATCATGCCATAACAATCCCTTTATGTCATCTTAAAGTTAATAAATCAATGGATCTAAAGTTCTATATTCCATGTTGCTGATAGAAGGAGTCCTAGGTGTTTTTTGCCCCCTTCTTTTACCCTTAGTAGGACCTATCATATAAAAACCCTAAGAGGGTTTTTTCCATTAAAAAAGTATACCAAGAGATGGTACCTATGTGATCACCTTGTCAATATGAATCCAATGACAACCTTTTTTTACTAAGGTAAAAAAAATCAACACTAAGAAAGTATACCAGTAGAATATACCATTACAATTGTCTCATTGAGATGAATCCAATGGTTGTAAATGTACAAGGGGAATTTTTTTTTCGACTAATTTTTTTTGTAATTAAAAAAAAAAAGCATTTCAAACAGTATTTCACTAAAAAAATTAATTCTTCCCAAATTGCAAGTTATTTTTTTCGTTCCTTTCACTCACAGAAGTCGTACCTTGCTAGATCCAAAAAAAATGTCACAAGAAACTTACCCAAATCAAAGCTTTGATACTAATTGTAATGAAATTAATTATATTTTTACATAAAATTATCATATATCTCACATAATAGGAAAATATGAAAGATCACACAATAATAATTAACAATAGAGGAAAATACTAGGTAGTATAGCGAAGCCACTTCAAGGGGGCATCCTCCACAATAATGCAATAAGATTAGAATACTTAATATGATGATCAAATAATAACCAATACCTCCTATATATATTATACTTAGCCATGGTTATTCCATAGGTTGACCTAACTAAGAACATAGAGAAATGTAATGAGAATATAAAAGAGGTCTGTAAGCCAGAAGTTGGTCACACATATCCCTAGACATGCCAAAAGTTAAGGGTGTAGCAATTTATTAATCAGAATATTTAGTACTTAATTAGTGACTAACTTAATGAATTTTATCATGTTTCATTTTCTTAAATAAAAAAGTATATATGTTGTATTTTGAGATATATTGGAGATGATACCTTGTTTTGGAATATCCATAGAGTATTGTGTATGTAATTGTATTGTACATGAGGAGATATATGAGATATATGATACCATAATGTTTTTTCTTATGGACGTGTTATTATTCATTCCTTTATTTTAGTTCAATATGTTAAGGTTTGAATATTTTTGTGCTTTAGGGTTAGATGACATTATTAATGCATAATGTTGTTCTTTTCTATCTTTTGATTATGTTGTTCCTCGGTGATCTCTCTATATTCCTTAGGTTAATGCATGATATTCTTTTTGAAGTGAAATTATAGTGTATGTAGTAGTATATTTTTTGAAACTTTATAGGTTATCATAGGAAAGTGTGTAACTTTGTGGTTGCATTGTAGTCTAGTTGGTTAGCATACTTAGTTATCACAAGCTATTGTGGCTCAAATGCAACAAACCCAATGATATGTAAGGAAAATTACACATGGTAAGATAGGAAGTAGATGAATTAGAGGTCATTTCCAAGAAACATATTACAAGTTTGGGTCAATGATGCACTACCAATGAAACTATCCTAAGCTCCCTATCTATGTGAATTGTAGTGTAGGACACAAGACTGAAGATTGTCCTGATTTCTTCGATAATATTATTTAAAGGAAATAAAATTCATAAATGATTTAGAATGATAATATTATTTCCATGTGAGGATAAGTGTATCATATTTCGACTGAGCACAACCAAAATTCAAGAATTATAATTATTATAGAAACACAAATTAGGATAAAGATACAACTTAGGATAATGCCAATTCCAAATATACAAAGGGTAGATTATAGGATAAAGATATTGTTATAAACTACCTTGATGTGTCTTTCCAAACATTGTATTTATGTAAGAGAAGGATATGATTACATATATCAAAGGATATATGTAGACTAGAAGGAAAACAAATGCTAAGATCAAACAAATTCATAGGGTGGGTCCCAACCTTAAGGCGCTAGAGAAGATTTCCAAGATCTTATGATTTTTGAAAGTGAAGAATTAATTCCTTTATTAAATAATTTTACGAAGCATATTATATGGAACCCCTATGGAATTAACATATTATATATAGGATATAAACAATTATTACAAGGAATATATCATATGATTATAATTTCACTATTAATGCCAATATCAATAATTGTTTTAAAACTAACATCATAATTGACACTAGCATAGAGGTAGATATAATCATGATGAATATGTGGATGAAAATAGGGAATCCTAGGTTTTAGGATTTAGAAAATTTATTTATTTTATAGATAACAAGACTCGTGTGAGACTATTTATGTCTTATGTGAAGCATAATTTGATATTATGGGAATGAATTTTATATCCAACTTTAAGGTTATTATTTCAATTATTTTGAACTAAGGCGATTACAATAATGTAAAACTATAGATAATTTAGATTGTGTAAAATACATCAATAATACCTTATTCTATAAATTGAGAAATGGAAAGATTGATATTTTACTTAGATTATTTGTAATTGAAGAAATACTTTGGAAGAGATTTAATAAGCTTATGTCGATATTATATTTATCACTATATTCATTTTTTTAACTTCTCTATGTCTACTTCATATGTACTCTGTTACATCTCAATTCTCACATCTAAACTAATTTACATATTTATCCATGGATTAATATTAAATTTAATTTGTTTTGTTACTTTTTAACTAAACCTTAAATCATATATTTTCATGGGATAGATGTGTGTTACTTAGACTTCATGAGCTCATTATTATGAGGTGACTAATTTAGAATATTATACATAATGATATGTTACTTGTTGTTATAATATTTTTTTATGATTATATCATGATGAAATTGACTAACTACCTTCTTGTCATGAGTGTGATGCAAGAGAGTACATCCCTTGTAATGTGATGGAGGGAGACCATCATAAGAGTGGGTGGCATAGATGGAGATAGTGAAGGATGATAGAGGAAATGGCTAAGACTCATGCACACACCACATTAGGTTTAAAACATAATTTACATTTTTTTTTGGTTTGATAAAATTAGTAAGTTTTATAAATAAATGGTAGTAGATATTATAACTTGCATATTTTATGTATTAACATATTTGTATGGGATAAATCTCATAGGATTTCATATTTTGTATGTACATGTAGACATAATAATTTATTTATAATATGTTTATATAAGATTATTCTATTAACGCTTGTGAATAGGAAATGTGAATCTTGTAATTAACATTTTATTACTATTTTATATAGACTAGCTAATGCCTTAAATAACATTTTATAATATCAAGTTTGTAAATATTGATATTTGAAAATATAAATGTTTGAAAAGCTATTATAAAGACATATATAGCCTATATACAATAGTAAGTAATACAAATAATTAATAGGAAATAATTACAAGTAATACTTATTTGGTCTAATATAAAAGGATAATTATCTTATTATATATGATGGGAGTTTGAATATCCTAAAAACTTATCCTATAATCTAAATTATAGTTTTGAATTATGCATGGACTATGTAGAATTTTGTAAAAATGAGTTATCATGACAAAGGTGGACTTGTTCTAATGTTATAATCAAGTTAGAAAATGAAATTGGCATGCAAAGTTAGATTGGATAAAAAAATAATGATTGAAGAAAATATGAGAAGGCTTGATGATGTAATTAGGGATTTTTTGGTTTTTAACTATGAGTTAAGAGAGTTAAGAGGAAATTAGTGGATTAAGCATGAAAAGATAACTGGAAGCTAGCAGATACATAAAAATACTGGTCAATTTGGGGATTGGCATGGAATATTAATAATTAATGAACCATTGAGAAGAGGAGATAATGGAGGACATGTAGAAATGATCTAAGTAGGAGGACAAGGATTATTTGATTTCAAATTTGGAGTGTTGAATAAGGTTGGTGATGTATTTTTATTTATATAAATTCTAGATATTTTTGTACGAGTGAATTCATTTGTTTAGGGTTTGAAGATTTTCAATGTAAATGAAAATGTACAGGGTTAGCCTTGTCAATAGCTCATCCATCAAAAACACTAACCCTGAATGCTATAAAAATCCCTAGGAATGTAAATACAAGTTAAATTAATTTGTTAGGATTTGGAAGAATTAACTTGCCATGTTGAAAATACAAAACCTAGGTAGAAGATATAAAAATTTATGGACTGTGCATAGAATCATTATTATGTTTATATAATCAAAAAAATTGATGTCGGTAATCTAAGCATAAGGACATAATAAATAGATCAAGTGCCCAATTTGATCTGTAAGTATTCTATGCCAAATCAAATAGGAAGGTTTGGTTTTATTTTCTATTGGATTATGGTTTAGGGACTTAGTGACTATGGGCATTGGTCATAAAAACAAGAACTGATATAAATGAATTCATAAGACTATTTGTAAAAATAATACAATGAATCTATTTTTGACTATGTAACATATGTTGGGAACCCGTGGATATAAAGGAATAGAAAGTGTGTTTTAGTGTGAAAAATGTAGGGAAAGTTTTATTCAAAATAGAGTTATGTATGTTATAAAACCATGAGAGATTTAAAAACATGGTATATCATTAATCATATATATAAGGACTATGTTTATGTTGTGAAATAATTTATATAAAAATAAATGTGATAAGACTATGTGTATTACAATCACACATATAATAAAGAATGTATATAGGTTAACATGGTGCATCATGGTTATATTAATCTAGGCATTCATTGAGCGTATCAAATAGGAAGAATATATAGTTATGAGCTAAGAGTATTGGGTAAATTTTATAAGGCTAAATCCTTTGTTATAAGTTGATTGGATAAGTTTTGCTACAATAACATAATTAGGAGACTTACATTTATCCAAATTTTATGACTAGGTTAATTTGGGATTAATTAATAAATTAAAATTCTTGATATAGAAAATTGTTATTAATAACAAAAGTATTTAACCAAAATGATATGGTCAATTTGTGGCATATGTTATATAATGAATACTGAATGTATTGAGAAGTTTGATTTACAAATAAAACCCTATATTTGGGTGTTTTTGGTGAATTGTGTATGTTTGTAAAAAGAACATAGCATTATCAAAACTGTCAATAAATAATAGACTTACACAATAGTATATTTAAAAAGAGTTTAAGGTTTATGAAATTGCATTTGGCTTTATGTATAAACTTGAAAATGAATTATGTAAATAGATATAAATCTATGTATATGAAATAGTGATACATTTAAATTATCTATATTATGGGATATAGATAATAGAAACATATCTAAATATATGAGATATACGTATAGGAGAAATTAGGTCTTCCTACATGCCTAAAAACTATATTCATAAATTAGGTAGCATGAATATACAGATAATATGTGACTAATCACATAAGTCATGAAATATTGAGTGTTTTTAATTAAAATTTAGAAAATTATTATGTAATTTGTGTTATATTTAATGATTTGAACATTAGGCAATGAAATTGATAGTTTTATACATAACATTTAATTAAGGAAAATTTAGATTCTTGGAATGACTTGTATATACCCATATGGTGTATATACTTGATTTTAGTAATATTTTATATATTTTATGTTATTAATAAGTTTTATTCATATGTTTGATAGACTAAATGTATGTGAAGTAATTGTTTCCATAACTAGTAAATGAATTGTACTTGTTAGTAGAAATAATGGCATGAATTAGTTGGTTACTATTAAATGTTAACCAATTATATATTTTATTATTAAAAATAAGACGTGAGATGGACTTCACTAATTTAGTTAACACCACCAATGTAAGATGAACGTAATGATGGGGATCGTTAATCCTTTTCATTTAATAATATCAATCGAAGGCTAGTTTCAAAAGGCTTATGCAATAAGAGAAAGAGATCTTTGGAAAAGGGTTACTTCTATTACAATCCACACTTTAATTAATTTAAACTCACACTTGAATAAATTAAATCACTATTTTAGAAAGTAAAGCACAATTGCAGAAGTTAAATTGTTGAATTGAAACTAAATGACAAAGAAATAAAACACCTGCAAGTTCATAATAAACTTTATGATTTTTTTTTTACAGAAACAAAGAAATAAAATAATAATTTACAAAAAAATGATAAATACATAACAAAAAAAATAAATAAAAATACATTGACCCATATTCCTTAGAATGAGTGGCTAGCTCATTCCTCAGAAGATGATTTCACTTAGAACACAAACTTTAGAATAGACTACTGAAAATAATGGAGAGAAAAGTATATTGATTAATTTATTTGGGTGTGTAAGGTTACATTGATAATCTCATGCTTCCAACCAACACCTTATTTAGAAGTAACAATGTATATATTCTATTCTGTCTCAAGATCTACAAAATATGGAGAGAGATATTTATTATAAGAATCTAATTTATTATAACATAATCTCAATCTCCACAAAATATGGAGAGATGTATTTATATGAATGAATTACATAAATATATATATTTGGATACAACCTATAAAAGAAAATTATATATATAGAAATATACATATATAAATATTTTAAATGGAAAGAATTTTTTGTGATTGTTGGAATAGACCAAGCAATCATTAAAATACATTTAGAAATACTTTCCAAACAAGTTCATAGAAATTTTTGTTGAAGTATGTAGTAGTCTTGATGTAGTCCATAGAAAATATGATGATGTATGTATTAAATTTGATTAAGTCCATAACAAGTCTGGTGTATTCCATAGCAAGTTGGATGTAGTCCGTAGCTAGTCTAATGTAATATGTAACTAGTCTGATGTAATATGTAGCTACTAGGTGTAGTTATAGACTAAGTCTAGAGCTACTTTAGAAGAATATAACACTAATATGTCATTATTATTGAATGGTTACTCTTTATAATTTGAATCGTTATAGCTTATTATGAAATTCATATGCACATATTGGCATCTTTTTCCCAATAATCATTAGAAATAATTGATTTGCTATTTTAAGAATAATGGATTTTTATTCCTATTTAATAAATAAGTCTAAGTGGGATAAATAAATAAAAAATATTTATAATTAAAGCCATTGATTAGGGAAATTGAATTACAATTAGACATTTTTAAAAAATAGTAGTGAGAGAGAAAATTAAACTTAACTTATTTTGGACTGTTCCAACTGAGACAAGGTCTATAATTTTGTAGGAAAGATTGGGACACCATCAGAAATAGGTTCCTAAACTTCATTTATTGATTGGAAAAGAGCACCAAAATTGGACACCATAAGATCTGACATTGTATTCCTTTCTTAGCATTATTGTCCTCAAGATTTAAGATTCATGGATTTTGTTTGCCTACATAGTGTGAGCTTGTGTACCAATTTTTAGGTCTTCACGATCAACAAATCTCCTTATAGAGTTGATTCTTCATCTAATTTTATCTTTTATGAAATTTAAATACACTTTGATAAATGGGGGAAAAATATTTAGTGTGTGTAAGATGTACTAGACGTGCTTCACACCCCATGTGTGGGCACACTGCCTACATATCAATACTCCAAAGAGGGATCAAGCCATATTTAGTTCTCCCTTTAATAGTGTTTGGTGTAATAATGAATAAAATTATATAAAATTCTAAAACTAAGTATGCTTGAGTTAACTAGGGGTTTGTGTAAGGACTTGAATTGTATTGAAAGTATATAAGCTGGATGTATGCAGAGAATAAGGAAGATTGCTTGAGTGGTTTTGATTGTATTCTTGCTTGATTTAATGATATTATTACAACCCTTTTCAAATGATATTTGAATGGGATTTTATATGGATCTATTGATCATGGGTTAGATGAAACTGGACTAGGTTGACATAATGGACAAGAGGAATCAGAGAAAATGGTAACATGGGCTCAAAATGTGATTGGAAAAGAGTACTAAAAAGGGGACACCCTAGGGTCTAACACTATTGTCCAACTTTGGAACTATTGTCCTAGGTAGATGACACCTATGGGGATGGATTGGTCATGAAGAGAGGGTGATGGCTCATCTGGGATAAAGTTTAGAAGGCCACAGATGATTAGGAATCAGTGAAAATAATCTTGAGAGGGTTTACAGAGAAGGCAAGAGAGACTTATGGATTGAGTGTCTTTAGTCATGCTCAAGTTACAAATTTTTACATTTTATATGACTATAATTGTTTCCCATTTATTCTAGTGATTCAACAAAGTGAAATACTATGATAAAGGAAAATAGAAAGCATACCTAAACTTACGTGCAAAGGTGAAGCCCATGAAGCTTGTGTAATGCTGAGTAACATTGGATAGTGCATAGGGAACATGTTGTGTAAGTATGAATTTTCAAAAGGGAAACAAAGAGTAAATCACTTTTTATTATATATAATATAAAATAAGAATGTATAAAGCTAAGTAGGAGAGAGGAAGAGTAAGGAATGAACACACCTCACCAGGTATGCAAATAAATATAAAATTTACTATGATATTGAGTAAGATTGAGTAATGTTGGATGTGCTTGATGATGCTCTACCACACATTATATCAAAAATAGAGGTGAGTGCTTAATTCTCTAGTAGGTGGCTCAAGAATGTAAAGGCTGGCCCTTTGGCTCCATCATCACCTACTAAGTGAAGATAGAATATCATGCATGTGATAATCAATGTTTGGATTTTGCATCCAATCCCTATGAATAGGTGTCTCAAGAATATAAAGGCCAGCCCTTTGGCTCCATTGTTACCCCATGAAGTGAAGCTATAAACTGATACTGGTATGAAGAAGTATGTTGTATGAGATGGATCTTGAATCTCGTCAATGTTCTGTAAGTCTGACAATGTGGTGTAGATAGTTGAATATGTACCAGAAACTAAGCTAATATTGACTAACTCAAAAAAGATGGAGATTAGGATTCTATTTATTGGTAGATTAGGGTTGAGATATGTATTTTTCCTCCTTCATTTGATTCTTCTTCTTAGATATATCTCTATAATTCTTGCAATGATCTTCGCAGTTGATCATCACACTCAAAGCTTGGTTGCCTCTTTGAATCTCTCTTGATTCTAGTACCCGAGTTCCTAAGTGGCTTCCATATAGGCCAAATTTTTAGTTTTGTAGTGGAGGTTAGGCTTGTATGGAAGCTAATCTAAAATTATACCAACCACCTACAAATGGAATAAGGCATGCAACTATTGAGAATGCCTAGTTAATGCTAAAAATTGAAAGAAAAGAAGTAGAAGTGCTATGTAATCTACCCCTAATCACTGGTGTCTGAAACATGGATTTTTATCTAGAAGTTATACCAACTATGATATCTAAAATTGGAAGTGAAGACTAATCATGTTGTGCATGATGCCCCTATGTATAGATTCTTTGAGAAAACTATACTAAAAACTATTGATCTAAATTGGTCTAATTGTGAAAAACTGTAGTTGAACCTACCTTTTTGCCTATTTCTAGAAAACTTGTTTTTTCTATTGTTTAGATAGGAGTTCTAAAATGGATGCCTTGGTGTTCAGTGTTGTTGTCCTAAGGTAAAACTAATCATTGTTCGAGATTCTTGATTGTCTACCTGGTCTATTATGAGTGGTTGGATGAGTGGTTGTTTTTCTAGTTGTTATAAAATTAGATTTTTTTGACCAATAGGAGATCTGATCTCTATAACAAAACCCCTAATTATTGTCCCATATTTTGAGGGTAGGAATAGGTACCCTACAATGACTTCCCTTAGAAGAAGAAGCCTTATAAGTGTGTTAAGCTAGAAATATACATGATATATAAATGATAATCAATAAGATATCTCAAGATATAGCATGGTTTGATTTAAGAGATTGTTAGATCAACAAAGTTATGCCTAGCTAGATATAACAATGTAATAACATGTGCAATGTATTGAACTAGAATTGAAAGTGTTAGTTTTTAGTTGCTATTTGGATGGATGAAACATGATGTCCATCCTAAAATCCAAGAAAACAAGAAAAAATACATGATATGGATCATGGAATTGCAAACAAGAAAGTAATCAAGTAATAAGTACATAAAGTAAGAAGCATACAAGGGCGTCGAAGGGGCCAAGTAAACAAGGGACATGGGAACATGTCACTACAATTGCAAAACAAACATATAAGGCATGTTCAAATGCCACATACACATATAATTGAAATAAGTAAGTTGGAGTGGAATCCACAATCACATAGAGGAGTACAGGTAAAGGGCATTGGCAAATGTATAAAGGCACATAAAGGAGTCAAAAAGGAACTATAAATGTAATCTACCAAGCTAAGTCAAACAAGAAGAGAAAGCATGTAATAATTGGAAAGATATAATCACATCTAACTAATCAAAACAAAACTGAAATTATGCAAGATGTGTTTATTAAAAGATTAGTTATATGCTAAGAGATACACAAGTGATAGATACTAGTGAAATGTTGATATAGTAATATGTATAATCTAGTAAGTAATGTACATAAGCATGATAACTTGGAGTGTGTAGTGTAGTAATGACATAACCTAGATGGTGTAGTCATGTAGAAGATGCCCCTAGTGGGTATGTATATCTAAGTGTGTCTCGAATGTATATGTAGGATTACCCCTTAATGGATAGAGTGAAGAAATTTAAGAGTTGGATATCACTACATACACTCAAAGAAGATCAAGTGAAGCATGCTAATGTAGATAAATCAACATACAATAGCATGAAACAATAAATGTAAGTCCTAAAATAGCAATAGTAGTGTAAAACATGGATGATGCATACATTTGAAATGGTTTTGGTGTTTTGACATTTTTGAATGTTTTTGGATTTTGAAATGTTATAGTGTTTTTGGAAAATTTGAACTATGTAGAATCAATGTTGAAAAAACTATGTATAATCAAAGATGGAAAGAGACTATGTATCAGTATGTCAATAAATTAATATGCACATAAAACTATAAAATACTATGCTAGATGGGGGAAGGGATCCAAGGATGAATCCCACTAGGGATGGAAATGGAGGAAAAGGTCACAACCATCATCAAATGCCTTGAGATCATCATCATAAGTATCATCATATGCTCTAGATTCTATTTTCATGGTGTCATTACACTAAAGGCAAATTGAAGGTTGTTCTAGTGGTGGAGATGCTAACTCTACTCTAAGATGTTTAGCCCTACTAGTGGATGAATTCAATGGAAGTGGTGGATTTGGTGCTAATGGTGGTTCTATAATTTGAATAATACTTTGATTCTATAGTTTATCCAATATGTGCTATAAAACTATACATAAATTTGTATTATGGTCTGTAATCATATGAAATTTACAAAATGGTTTACCATCCTACTATGTCAATCTACTGATAGATCTATGTCATATTGTAGGTAATATGATCAATCCATGATCAAGTAATATCTGTATCATAAACTATGGCTGATTTTGTGTGCTATGTAACTAAATTTGAATAATTGGCTATATATCTTTAGAGGTAACCATGTGAACTATATGTGCCAAGTGATTTATTTATGGCCATGAGTGTGGAGTATATCTTGAAAGTGTAGTGTGTGATGCTAAAAGTGATGTAGAATGTGGAATGAGAGCTCTAAAGTTATCTCATTACTCTCTTGGGTTTACTGGTGTAAAGCTCAATCCACAAAAAATGTTATCTATGAGTGTGGGTGCCATATCATCATTTGAAGAAGATTTTGAATCTATATCAACATCATGTATATATGGTAACTCAAAATTTAGCATGAGCTGTAACTATGATATAGGAGTCTCAAAATCTATAGTAACAGAAGATAATACTACTACAAAATTATTTGTAACAAGTGGAGTAACTATGGAATCAATTAAAACTACTGGTACTACTATCAATGATTATGGATGTGTAATAGGTGTTAGAATTGTGACTAATGGATTAACTAGAATGGCTAAAGCTGATATGATTGGTAGAATATCTAGAGCTAAAGGTATGATTATAAGTGGAGGAGTGTGAGAAGTGCTAGTCTCTCCCACCTCATATGTATGTATTTGATCAAGATAAATTTAATGAGGTGGTGGTTGTATTCTAAGATAAGGTGTTCAAACTGATGAAATAGTTTAAGATGACTCTATATTTTGATAATATTTAAATGGTTGGTTATCTTCTAGACATGTGCATAGATATCCCTCATGGAGAAACTTAATACATCGATGGAGAGTAGAAGGAATGGCCCCCATAGTATGTATCCAGGGTTGTCCAAGTAAAAGATTATAGTGGAGAGGACCTGGCATGACTTGGAACTATGTAGAGAAGGTTTTAGGTCCTATGATGATATCAAAATTAATTGTACACAATGTCTATTGTGGTATATCATCAAATTTGTGAATGTTATTATATGATTTTTGCATTGATGACATATCTACACCCATGCCCTATAAAAATATGATATTACATATATTAAGTTCATAACCACTATCAACAACAACTCTCCTAAATGTGTTGGTTTTGACTTGAAATTGTATGAATAGTGGCAAATTTTGATCAATAATTATCTGAGACATCATATCCTCATTCTTTAAATAAATTGTATCTTTTATAGTTTTTAAAGTGTTGACCATTGATGTAAAATAAGAAGGTTCTAAATTAATCAACATAGAAGCTTGAGTGACTGCTTAATAAAGAATGTCCTTGAATACATTAGCATATGAAATAGTTTTAACATGGAGATCTTATTTGGAGTGTTTCTCATCTGATCAACAATGTCATATGCCTTATACAAATCTGCTTATGCAGGTGAGTTATCCTTGGGATAGGTAAGAATAGAAGGGTGAGGGTGCTCCTAGCTAGGTGGAGGAGGCATATCGATAGGCTTATTAATAGCTCTAGCCACATTAACTACTATCTATATAGGATTAGTAGTAGTTACAAGAGGAGAGTGAATATAATTGATGGGTCAAGGTGGTGGATGGATAATGGGTGTCAACAAGACTCTTTGGTGATGGGTAGTGACCTGGGGAAAAGAAAAATGGACCATGCAACATGAATTGGCATGGGCTAGATGCTCCAAGGGAGGTGATGCAAAAGATGTATTAATATTTTTAAGAATAACCTGGTTAACATCATCACATATAATGATAAATAAGCATAAAATGTAAAGAATGAAGCTTTATACTAACATATGATATACTTCATTATTCATGTACATGATAGGGCCCATTATGGTTTCCTTATTATTTGCAAGAAATGTAAGAACATTTTGTAAATAAATGAGCATCATTTTGGATATATGATTATAAGTGTAAAGTGATACCTCAAGAAGCAAATAGGTGCTAGTATATGCAATTGGGGTTTTGACAATAATGATTTTGTAAAATACTATGATTTTTTTAAATTGAAATTAAATTTTTGAGTTAAGTATGTAAGTAAAAATTCAAAAATTTATTAGAAAAAGTTTGATTTAATGAGATCTAGTAGATGAAACAATGGTTTTGAGGAAAATAATTTCTTTTTGAAATTACTATGAATTTTTGAAATTTGAAGTTATTTTTTTATTTTAATTATGCAACTAAAATTTAAGAAAATGATTGGAAAATAACTAGAAAATGACTGGGAGCTAGTTGATGTAACTAGGGGTTTGTAATAAATTTATTTTAAAATTTACTACAAAATTTTCAAATTTGAGATAAATTTCTGATTAATATGTTCAAGCAAAAAATCAAGAAATTAATGGATTAATGATGGAAAATTATAGGGACTTAGTGTAAGCAACTAAGGCTTGAAATTAATTTATTTTAATGTTTAATACAAAATATTAAAATTTGAGAAGTTATGATTTTAATATTCAAGAAAAATTTTAGAAATTAATGGGAAAAAATTAGCTAGGAATCTACCCTAGGGTTTCTAGGGTTTTTATGTAAAATTTGAAGTTAGGTTCACCAAATGATTTGTTATTTTTGAGAATAATGGAGTTTTATTCTTATTTAATAAATAACTCTGAGTAGGATAAATCAGTAAATAATATTATTAATTAAAGCCATTGATTTGGGAAATTGAATTGTGATTAGACCTTTTTAAAAATAGTAGTGAGAGAGAGAAAATTAAACTTAGCTTACTATGGACTATTATAACTGAGATAGGGTTTATAATTTTGCAAGTAGGATTTGGACACTATCATAAATAGATTCCTAAAATTCATTTATTGATTAGATAAGATCACCAAAATTGGACACCCTGGGCTCTGGCACTATAGTCTTTCCCCAACACTGTTATCCTCAAGATGTAAGCTTTTTGGGTTTCGTTAGCCTATTCATTGTGAGCCTGTGTAGCAATTTTTAGGTCCTCTCTATCAATAAAGCTCCCTATACAACTAATTATTTATGCACTTATATCTTCAATGCAATTGAAATAAACTTTGGTAAATACAGAAAAAGGGGTTAGTGTGTGTAAGATGTACTAGACGTGTTTCACACTCCATGTGTGGGGGTGTTGCCTACATACCAATACTCCAAATAGGGATCAAGCCATATGTATTTCTCCCTTTAAGAGTGATTGGTGGAATAGTGAATGAAATGTGAGAAAATGCTAAAATTGAGTATGATTGAGCTGACTAAGGGCTGGTGTAAAGACTTGAATTGGCTTGAAAGTGTATAGGCTAGCTGTATGTAGAGAATAGGGAATATTTCTTGAGTGGTCTTTCTTGTATCATTGCTTTCTTAAATGATATTTTGTCAACCCTTTCCAAATGATCTTTGAATGTGATTTTATAGGGATATTTAGTCATGGGTTAGATGAAACCAAATTAGGCTTACATAATGGACAAGAGGAATTAGGTAAAAATGGTAACCTAAGCTCAAAATGTGATTGGATAAGAGTGTTAAAAATGGGACACCTTAGGGTCCAATGCTACTGTCCAACTTTGGTACTATTCTCCTAAGTAGATGAGAGCTAGGGGGATGGATTGGTCATGATGAGAGGGTCCTAGATCAGCTAGGGTCAAGTCCAGAAGGCCATAGATGATTGGGAATCAGTGAAAACAAGACTAAGAGGGCCTAGAGAGCAAGCAAGAGGGACCTATGTATTGGGTGTCTTTAGCCATGCTTAATTTATCAATTTTTTTATATGATTACAATAACTAAAAAATAGATAACAACAAATTCTAAATAAATAACCATGATATATACTTTATATTTTATTATAAATAAACCATAAGTTTAGAAACTACATTTGGATACACTTCTAATGTAATAAAAAGGATGTTATTTCATAGATACAATGAGCCATTTTTTAGTCTCATCAAGGAACTTGATCAAGTGGTGTGTATAAAATTTATTGATCCTAGAGATCATTATCTATTTGAAAACTTTGGCCAAAGTAATGTTAGACAATGTCATTTCATATCTATTATTTATGTGTTTGTGTAATATCATGTTATATCATATGTTTTGTATGATACACATCATAAATTGGAAATATTACAACACATGAGTACCGACATGTCTCTCTCAATTCCCACACTATCACTTTCTATCCATCCATGAAGGGAGGTCCATTCTCTATTCATGAGATTGTGTGAGGGATCAATGGTTTTTGGTTGGTGTGGAAAGGCACTCAAATGATGCTCTTCCTCCCCAGTAATCTATACTTAATTGAAGATTACACTTAAGGTTATCAGATATACATCTAAGTTAGAGTAACTAGAGCTCTATGGATCATAATATATATCATTGTAATTTTGGTGAGGCTATATGGCTATTAAAATGTAGTTAATTATTGTAATACATTTATAGTGGTGACTACTATTTTACTAGATGTGGCTAGATTATATATATTATAATTACTTTCCTCATACAATTATGATTAATTGCTAGTGATCAGTAAATATTGTTATCACATGTTTGATTGTGTTAATTATGCCTAGTTAGGTATCCTAATGATCATGAATTAAATTATCATTATTTAATCTAATGAAATAATAAGTGTTGATTAAGTAATTTAAATAAAAAATAAATGCATTATTGTAGTAAATCCCTATGGAGATGTTACATTTTGGTATCAAAGCTAAAGCTCAAACTCTAGAACTTAATAAGGGATAGACTAGGAGTAATCTTTATGTAGGATAGTTCAGTAATAGCTTATGAGTCAAGAAAGATAAATCATTATGAGGAGAATTATGCCTCTCATGATCTTGAAGTTACAAAAATTGTATATACTTTGCAAGTTTGGAGACATTATTTTTTGGGAAAGTTGTTTATGCTCAAGATTGATAACTTAGGGATCAAATACATTTTCATCCAACCAAATTTGAATGCTCATTAGAGGCACTAGTTAGAAGTTTTGTCTGACTATGACTTTGATATTAATTACATCAAAGGTAAACATAATAGAGATACTAAAAATCTATGTCATCAAAGGTATATAATAGTTATGGCTACTATTACGAGTGCTTTTAGGGATCATGTGATTGATTTCTCTATAAGGGATGAATTTTATGACCAAGAAAGGAAAGATTTGATAGGGAATGCTCAAAATCCTATATATAAAGGATATAGTTTTGAGAGTGATGGTATTCTAGATTATAATGGTAAGATGTATGCTCCAAATCAAGAGAATCTAAGGAGCACAATGGTATGGGAATAACATAATGCCTCATATTCGAGACATCTAGGAGTAATAAAGCTTATGATAGAGATTAGACCACTTTATTTCTGGTAGGGAATCGAGAAAGATGTAGTGAACATTGTGTCATGTTGTTTAGAATGTCAGCGAGTGAAAACTAAACATGTGCATCTGGTTAGATTATTATATCCACATAACATATCAAAGTGGAAGTGGTAGGTGATCAGTATGGAATTTTTGCAAGGATTATCACTATATCATCATGACATGATCTCAGTTAAAGTTGATAAACTAATCAAGGTAGCACATTTTATCAAAAGTAATTTGATAGACATTGCACCAACTCTTTGTGAGGATGTTTGTTAAGGAAATGTATCGATTGTATGGTTTTTCATAGAATATCATATCATATAATGATCTGAGAATGACATACATTTTCCTTAGATCTTAAATCAGCTTTGGGTCAACAAAAAAAAATTAGTACTACATATCACCCACAAACTGACGATCTAATTGAAAAAGTGAATTAGGTTTTAAATTAGATTTTTCATATGTATTAATGGATTGGATATATAAATGGGATGAATACCTTTCATTTTTTGAGTTTTCATACAATGACTCACACCAATCTACTTTGAATATGGCACTGTTTAAAGCACTTTATTGGAGAAGGTGTAGGATGGCAATTGGTTAGGATAGGTTAGAGGAGACAGTAGTCTTTGGACCTAAGATGCTTTAAAAAATAGAAAAGCATGTAAAAATAGTCAGGTAGAAATTGGTCAAGGCCAATCATAGGCAAAATTGGTATGTTTATTTGAAGAGAAAAAATAGGCAATCTGTAGTAGGTGATAAAGTATTTTTGTAATTTAAGCCACAAAAGAGATTGATTAAATTCAAGAAGTCAAAAAAACATTCACTGATATATGTGTGATCCTTTGATGTTTTAGAAGTGTTGAATCCTATAGTGTATAACCTTGTATTTTCATCATCCCTAGCCCTGCTACATAATGTCTTCCATGTATGTTATCTTAAGAAATATATAGTTGATCCTTAACCAGTGATGGATTGGAATGCTTTATAGGTTTTGAATCTCAGGGTGGTCATGGTATAACCAATCAGAGTAACTGACATGCATAAACTTTGTTTACAAAATAGAGAAGTGTCAGAATGGAAGTTATTATGGGACCAATAATCTGAGGATAGTTATACTTGGGAGGACTATGAGAAGTTCTACAAATTATTTCCAAATTCTTTTAATTGATTTATACTAGAAACTATGTTTTTGTTATGTTAAACTCTATTTTTCTATTGAGAACTATTATTTTAATAAGTGTCATCAGGATGATGACTAGTTTTAGGTTGGAAGAATGTTACATCTTAATTCTCACACTTAAACTAATTTACATATTTATCCATGGATTAAAATTAAAGTTAATTTGTTTTGTTACTTTTTAACTAAATGTTAAGTCATATACTATTATGGGACAAATCTGTGTCACTTATTTTTCATGAGTTCATTATTATGAGGTGATTAATTTTGAATTTTGTACATAATTATATGTTATTTATTGTTATAGTATTTTTTTATGATTATATCATGATGAAATTGACTAACTACCTTCCTATCATGATTATGATGCAAGAGAGTACATCCCTCAGAATGTAATGGAGGGAGAGCATCATCGGAGAGGGAAGCATAGATAGAGATAGTGAAGGATGATAGAGGAAATTGGTAAGACCCATGCACACACCACATTAGTTGTAAAACATAATATGAATTTTGTGTTTGGTTTGATAGAATTTATATATTTTCAAAGTAAATTATAGTAGATATTATAACTTATGTGCTTTATTCATTAACATATTTATATGGGATAAATATTATATGAGTTTGTATTTTGTATTCATACGTAGACATAGTAATTTAATTATAGTATGTTTATCTAATATTAATTTATTAATGCTTGTTAATAAGGAAATGTAGATTTTGTGATTAACATCTTATTTCTATTTTATATAGACTAGTTATTATCCTAAATAACATTTTATAAAATTAAATTTGTAAAGATTGATATTCAAAACTATCAATGTTTGACAAGACATTGTAAAGACATATATAGTCTGTATACAATATTAAGGAATGCAAATAATTAATGAGAAATAGTTACAAGTAATACTTGTTTGGTTTATCATGAATGGATAATTATCTTATTATATTTGATGGGAGTCTAAATATTCTAAAAACCTATCGTATAATCTAAATTCTAGTTTTGAATTATGCATAGACTACATAGAGTTTTGTAAAAATGAGTTGTCATGACAAAGCTAGAATTATTTTAATGTTATACTCAAGTTGGAAAATGAAATTGGCATGCAAAGTTGGATTGGATAAAAAATTAATGATTAAATAAAAGATGAGAAGGATCAATGTTATAATTAGGACATTTTATGGTTATTAACTATGAGTTAAGAGAGTTAAGGAGAAATTAGTGGATTGAGCATAAATAACTAATATATGTTGGGAACCCATGGAAATAAAGGAATATAGTGTGTTTCAGTATGAAAAACCTAGGAAAAGTTTTATTCAAAATAGAGTTCTATATTTTATAAAACAGTGAGATTTTTTTGAAATAGGGTATATTATTTATCATATATAAGGACTATGTTTATGTTGTGAAACAAAATATATAAACAAAAAAGTGATATGACTATGTGTATTAAAATCACACATAAAAAAGACTGTATATAGGTTAACATGCTACGTTATGATTATATTAATCTGGGAATTCATTGAGCATATAAATAGGAAGAATATATAATTATGGTCTTAGACTATTGGTGAGATTTTATAACGCTTAGGTCTATGTTATAAGTCGATTGGGTAAGTTTTGTTACAATAGCATAATTAGGGAGTTACATTTATCCAGAATCTATGACTTTAATCGATTTGGGATTAATTAATAAAATGAAATTATTGATTTAGAAAACCATTATTAGAAAAAAAACTATTTATCCAAAATGACAGGGTTGATTTGTGGCATATGTTATATAATGAATATTGTATGTATTGAGAAGTTTGACTAACAAAGAAAACTGTATATTTGGGTGTTTTTGGTGAAATATTTATGTTTGTCAAAAGAACATAACATTATCAAAACTATCAATAAATGATAGACTTATATAGTAGTATGTTTAACAAGAGTTTAAGGTTGATGAAATTTGATTTAGTTTTATGTATAAAACCTAAAAATTAATTATATAAATAGATATAAATCTGTGTAAATCAAAATAGTGATACGTTTAAATTATATTGATAATGGGATATAGATAATAGAAACATATCTAAATATATGAGATATACATATAGGATAATTTAATTCTTCCTACATGTGTGTAATCTATATTTATAAATTAGGTAGTATGAATATACTTATATGTGACTGATCACATAGGTATAGAAATCTTGACTGATTGGGAACAATAACTATATGCATACATCCTAATTTTTGAGATAAATAAATTAAGTTTTTTTATTTAAATTTTAGTAAATTATTATGTACTTTGTATTATATTGAATGGTTTGAACATTAGGTTATGAAATTGATAATTTTGTACATAGCATTTAATTAAGGAAATTTTAGATTCCTAGAATGATTTGTATATATATGTATGGTATACAAACTTACTTTTAGTAATATTATATATATAGTATATTAATAATAAGGTTAAATCATATGTTTGACAAACTAAACATATATAAATTAATTGCTTTCATAACTGGAAAATGGATTGTACTTGCTATTAGAAATAATTGCATGAACTAGTTGGTTATTATTGAATGTTAACCAAATATAGAATGTATGATTTTGAATAAGAAGTGAGATGGAATTCATTGATTTAGTTTGCACCATCAATGTGAGATGAAGCTAATTTGATCAAGTGGTGTGTATGAAATTGACTAATCTTAGAGATCTTTAGCTATTTTAAAACTTTGGTCAGAGTAATGTTAGATAGACATTGTCATTTCATATGTATGGTTTACATGTTTGTGAAATATCATGTTATATTATATTTTACTTATGATACACATCATGTAGTATAAATATTATAGCACATGGTTAGTAGGATGTCTCTCTAGATTCCCACACTATCAATATCTACCCATCTATGAAGGGAGTTCCATTCCCTAATTGGGGGGTTGTCCAAGGGATTGATGGTCCATAATAAAAGCACTCAGATGATGCTCTCCCTCCCCACTATTGTACTTAATTGGAGACTACACTTGAGATTATCAAAGATATCATTGAGTTAGAGTAACTCGAGCTCCATGGAGCATAATATCTATCATTATACTTTTGATGAGGCTATATGCCTATTAGAATGTAATTAATTATTATAATAAATTTACATTGGTGACTATACTATTTTAATAGCCATGGCTAAATTAAATATATTATACTTACTTTCCTTATATAATTATGACTAATTGTTAGTGATCAATAAATATTATTGTTACATCTTTGCTTATGTTAATTATGCTTAGTTAAGTATGTTAATGATCAGTAATTGGATTCTCATGGTTTAATAAAATGAAATATTATGTGTTGAGTAATTTAAAAAAAATATTGCATTACTCTAGTAAATCTATGTGGGGATGTTACATTCTTAGATTATGGAACAAGAGCTAAAATCTTGCTCAGACTTTGTTAGTCAAATTGAGACCCCTGTGAGCTAATAGTATGTAGACTCTGTTGGAACTTATATTTTTTGAATATGCATGTGTATGATGCCCCAAACACTAATGCCTATGGTTTTATATTTTTCTTTTATGTGTGTTTACCTTTGTTCATGTGCATTAAAGCTTGTTTTATTTATATTTCCTTTAAAACTTTAATCAGATGTTAAGACCCTTATAAAGGAGGTTATTATAGTTCATTGGAAAGATCCAACCACTCCACATTGAGTGTCTGAGCATTATCTATGTTCTAGTAATCCAAAGAGGACTCAAAACATACATAGTTATCCCAAATAGATGTGGGTGTGAAACATCATTATCAATCTAGAATGTAATGATATGTTTTGGTTTTGAAACTTGGCACCATGAAATTTTTAACCTACATTTGTATATAAACATAGCTCTAGGAGTTGTATTTTGAGGGGATTTCAAATTTATATTCATTTATGATAATTTATAGACAACCCATAATAATTCATCCGATCAAGCAAATTAAAAACATTTTAAAAATTATATATTATAGATTTTCTGTTTAAAATCATAGTCCATAAAATAGAAAATGATTTT